>JAJPUD010003288.1:54977-76165 GCA_023553655.1 Myrmecobius fasciatus | reverse complement strand
CTCTCTCTCTCTCTCTCTCTCTCTCTCTCTCTCTCTCTCTCTCTCTCCCTCTCTCCCTCTCTCCCTCTCTCTCTTCCTCCTTCTCTCTCTCTCTCTGTCTCTCTCTTTCTCTCTCTCTCTGTCTCTCTCTTTCTCTTTCTCTCTCTGTCTCTCTGTCTCTGTGTGTGTGTCTCTCTTCTTCTTCTTCTTCTTCTTCTTCTTCTTCTTCTTCTTCTTCTTCTCTTCCTCTCTTCTTCCCTCCCCTCCCCTCAATTTCCACCCATTTTTCCCGGCTATCTTCTGAGACCAAGCAGAAAAAAACTAATCCCTCGGGCGCAGTGGATAGAGCACCAGCCCTGAAGTCAGGAGGACCTGAGTTCAAATCTGGTCTCAGACACTTAACATCTCCTAGCAGTGTGACCCTGGGCAAGTCACTTAACCCCAATTGCCTCAGCAAAAAAAAAAACAAAAAAAACTAATCCCTCCTCTATATGATAATCCTTCACATGCCTAAAGATACTTCTCATGTGTGCTCTGAATCTTCTCTTCTCTCTCCACCAGCTCCTTCAACCCTTTCTCACTCACGTGGCATGGACTTAAGGCTATCACCATCCTGGTAGACATTTAAAAAGGAAGCTTGTCCTTCACTATAAACTTCAAGTGATAATAATGGAAATGATTAGAGGTAAAATTCAGTTTGCTTCTATTTGGGAGAACTCTTGAGACTTTTGTCAAGCTCATTGCAGAAAGAACCAAAGGAATGAGAGCACACAGTACCTACCTTTATGAAGTTTATAGCCTAATGGGAAAGGCAGGATAGTTACTCACGAAACATAACAAAAAATCATGGAGACATTAGAAACCTTATCCCCCTTAGTGAAGATGTGGAGAGGTCCAGAGAACCAGGTAGTGACAATTAATTAAATACCTCTTGGGTACCAGATGCTATTCTAGACACTGAGGATACCAGACAAAGAGCTTATAATTGGTGAGGGAGAGAAAAATGACATGACTGGTACCAAAAGCTAGGCTTCTGGCTGCACAGTCTAGAGCTCTTTCCACAGCTCAGGATGTCTTTCTAAGACATCTAAGCATCTAATAGTATGGCTAGACCAAGTTAGCTATCATTCATTTCTTGCTCATTCATTCCAAATTTAGTAAGCACATGTGTGCTTACTATTATTTAAGGCACTGTGCTAGGTGCTAGGGATGCAAAGACAAAACCAAACCAGCTCCCATCCTTTGAGTGCCATTGGATACTGCTGGAAACATTGAAAGGTTCAAAACTAGTCAGGTTTAAGGGCTTAGATCTGGCTGAGGAGGGGCCACCCTGTGCCCCCTTGCAACAGTACAGTGGAACAGACTATTTATATACATGGAAAACTTGGTTCCAAAGTTCTATCAGCTTTTGCCTCCATTCTCTATCTCCCTCAGTCCTCTTGCCTTGTCCTCCCTGTTTCTGCTGACTCGAACTGGGAGCCAATAATCACACCAGAGTCAGACACATATAATTAAGCCCAAGTTACCCATGGTGTCTCAGTAATAAATGGTACTCCAGAAAGCTTCAGAGATTTAACTTGTTCCATGAGAGAGATGGGAGGAGAAAGGGCCAGGACACCAGTGGAACATTTTACTCATAGATGGGAAGGTAAGGTTGCACAATGCCCACTTTTATGTGCATTGAGATGGAGAATAAGTGACTCAATCTCCTTATACTGCCCAATGCATCAGTAGAGTGTGTCCTAGCTGTCCTAATGAGGCTATAAAAAGGTGGGGGGGGGCCTTTTCTTCATTGATTGATTATTTTATGTATATCAATTTTCCCTTCCTAACCATACAACAATCTTTGGGGCACAAGAAGTAAACTTCTCAGCCCCTGATAATCTCAACTTCATATCATAGATTTACACTTAGTTAGTCCAACCCTGTCATTTTATAGATGAGGAAACTCAAGGTCTCAAGAGATTAAGTGATTTGTCCAGGGTCATATAGGTTCTAAAAATTGGAGTAGAGATTTTAACCCAGATCTTCTAGTTCCAAATCCAACTGACTTTCTGTTATACCCACTGTTTTCCAGTAACTTATAGGTGAGGAGGTAGGTTCAGCCTGTTCTGATATATTGTCCTCTATGTCCCTAAGAGAAGCAGTGTAACCTTAAAACTAGATGGGGGTGGAGGTGGGGCAGAGGAGAGAAGGTAGAGGTAAATCCCAGTGAATAAACAAGATTAGAACAAAGACAGAAAGAGCACTAGATATAGAGTGGGAACAATTTTAACCTTATTTTGTTTTCTTTGCCTGAGAAGAAAGTTACTTCTTACGTGGACAGAAAAGACTAGAGAAAATTCCTAAAAAAAAAAAAAAAAAAAAAGAAAAAAGAAAAAGAAGAAGAGTTGGTGACAACTATCAGAACATCCTCCACCCTTCACCCCAATTAGAAAAAGTGATAGAGCAAGATTTAAGGAAAGGCACTGGGCTTGGAATTAGAAGACCTAGGTTCACATCTTGGCTTGGTAATTTATTGTTTATAATTATAACTGTCATTTGTATAGCTCTTCAAAGTTTACCAAGCATTTTACATATATAAAAATGTAGTCTTTGGATTCCCCCTCCCACTAAACACTTCAAGTAGCAGGGCAAATCCCCAGAGCAAGGCTATTGCTTTCCTTAATATTCTAGAGGTCACCTAGAGAGGACGAGCGTACCTGATACTATAGAACATAAGCCCCTCTCCAGCATATTCCCCCAGTATCAATTAACCAATTAGCATTTCCTTAATGTCACCTGTTATGGATTCTAATTCCTAGACTTCTGACCCAGACTTCCAATCTTTCAAAAGTTTACATGGTCATAATTCAGTACAGAGTAACCATTCACCTATGATCAAGAAAGATTAAATACAACAGTTCTTTTTGTAGTGGCAAGGAATTGGAAATTGAGTAGATGTCCATCAGTTGGGGAATGGCTAAAAAAGTTATGACATATGAATATAATGGTATATTCTTGTTCTATAAGAAAGGATGAGCAAGCTGATTTCAGGGAAGTCTGGAAAGACTTAAATGAACTGACACTAAGTGAAGTAAGCAGAATCAAAAAAAGAATGTTGTACATAGCAACAACAATATTATGTGATAATCAACTGTCATACACTTGACTCTTCTCTACAATGAAGTGATGCAAGGCAATTCCAATAGACTTGGGATGAAAAATGTCATCTGCATCCAGAGAGAGCACTATGGAGACTGAATGTGGATCAAAAAAATAGTATTTTCACATTTTTTTGCTTGTTCATTTGCTTTTTCATTCTCGTGATTTTTTTCCTTTTTGGTCTGATTTTTCTTGTATAATATGACAAATATGAAAATATATTTAAAAGAATTGTTCATGTTTAACCTATATCAGATTACTTGCTATCTTGGGGAGCAGAAAAGGAGGGAAGGGAAGGAGAAAAAATTGGAACACAAAGTTTTACAAAAATGAATGTTGAAAACAATCTTTGGTCGAATTTGGGAAAATAAAATTCTACTGAAAGTTGTAAAAAAAAAAAAAAAAAAAAAAAGATGAAATGCAACAGAGAAAGAAAACTGATAAACCATGTATTCACAACCACATGATGATCAGGTGAGAGAGGAACTCCCCTACCCAGCAGGCTTATGCATTTCTTCCTCCTTACTTAAAAGTAGTCAGAGAGAGAAAAAGCTTTATTGTTTGTTTGAGACTTTTATATGCATGCTCAGCAGCCAATTAATAGATTTTTTTAGTCATCACACAATAAATTATAGAAAATAAACATCAAACATTTGAGCATGCTCTTACTCTGGGAAAGAACCCTTTCCACCATGCATTTCTGAAAGCAGACTCACCAAAGCTCCATATGAATGAAATAGCCCAGGGATCTGCCATTGGCCCTGTACTCCTCAGTTTTCTTTGGGTCCAGAAATATGATTTCAGTTGGGTTTGTTGTTGTTCAGTTGGTTTTCAGATATGTTTTACTCTGTGACACTATTCAGAGTTTTCTTGGCAAAGAAATTGGAGTGGTTAGCCATTTCTTTATCTAGCTCATTTTACAGACTAGGAAAATAAAACAAAAAATTAAGTGACTTGCTGAGGGTCACACAGATAGGAAGTATTTGAAGCCACATTTGAACTGGGAAAGTAGTCTTCCTGACTCAAGGCTCTGTCCATTGCAGCACCTAACTGCCCCTTCACTGATGCAGTGAACTCTAGAAAAAGAAATTCTCTGTACCATTGTAATTGGCAACTCTTCCTACAACTTAAAGTCTTCAAGAGCTGCCTGAAATACTGAGAAGTGAAGCTACTTGGTATCACACCAAGTCAAGATTGTGTCAGAGTCAAGATTGAACTCAGGTCTTCCTGACTCCAGGTCTTTTCTAATATATACCCCTTCTTTCTCTAGCTTCTTAATATTTTTATGCTCCTTTTTCTAAGTTGGATAAATTTCCCCTCACAGGCTCCCTCTTAACATTAAATGCCCAGATATGTTTGCTATATATACCTCTTATTTCTCCAAGCCTTTACCCCAACTCTGGGGTAAAACTTTAGTTCAGCCACTTCCACTGAAGGTAACCAGCTATACTTTCAAGCACATAGGTTCACAAGGCACAAAATATAGAACATTTTTATTTACACATTAAAGAATACAGAAAGTACTTGTAACAAAGCCCATAAAAAATCAAAACTTCCCATAAGGAAAGAGAAAGAAATAAGCAAATACTTACTAACTGTGTGCCTGGCATTGTGCTAGACACTTTACAAATATTATCTTATTTGGTCCTGACAAAAGTCCAATTGCAGTTGAGCAAATAGAAATGAGTCAGTGATTAAGTGATTTGCTCAATGTCACAAAGCACATATCTGAAAAACAAAGGGAAGGGAAGGGAAAGGAAGAGAAGGAAAGGGAAAGGAAGGGAAGTAAGCATTATAAAATGCATGCTATGTGCAAGGCACTATGCTAAGCACTTTACAAATATTATTTCGTTTGATCTTTACAACAATCCTGGAAGGTAAGTGCTATTTTGATCCCCTTTTTTCAGATGAGGAAACTAAGGCAAATAGAAGTCAAGTGACTATCCCATGATCAATCAGCTAGAAAGTATCTAAAGCTGGATTTGAAATCAGATCTTCCTTACTCCAAGCCTATCCACTGCACCAAGCAGCTATTTCATGAAGGCTTGTATAATCTCTATGCCTTATAGTACTGTGCAGCAAGAAAGAAGACCATAGTCATTCCTCTATGTCAGTGTTTGCCTCCAAGGATCCTTTCTCTATGCTCTATGCTTTCTCTAGCTCCTGCTCCCCGACACCTCATTGCTGCATTGAAGCATTCTTCCTTCCTACCAGATCTCAGAGGTCTTCCCACCCCACTTTTGTTGTTGCAATCCTCTGTAGCCCCCTGAGCAGCTAACCCTCTGACCAGTGCTGTTCCTCCACCCTGCTTACTGTATGTTCTAGTCCAGCTGAAGGAGACTCATGCAGATAGAACTCATCATTACATGACCAGGAGATCAGCTCCAAACAAATGGGAAGCTGGAGACGGCTGACAGTGATACAAGTCATTCACACCTGTAGCCATCAGCCGGAGCCTTTTTGAAGCTGGGACAGTGTTGGTACAGCAACAAGAATGGACAGTTTGTAGTAACAAGAACTAGGTTTTATGAAACGTCTGTCACTGGTTACCCGGATCACCCAGAAGGGGTCACTTGGTCTTGAGTCTCCACGTTAATTTTCTGATCTATAAAATGAAAGGTTTAGATGGAAGTGACATTTGTCTGTATTCTGAGCCCCCTCCCACCTCTGTTTTTGGAGAAAACTATGGGTGCAAAACACTGTTTTACCACCACACCTGGGTCTACCTTCCTTTAAAGTGGAAGCTATTAATACTTGATTGTGGCTCCCCAATATTTGAATTGTTTCTTTCTGGTTGCCTGAAGTATTTTCTCCTTGACCTGATAATTCTGGAAGCTAGCTACAATATTTCTTGGAATTTTCATTTTGGGGTCTCTTTCAAAAAGTTATTAATGGATTCTTCCAATGGTTATTTTACCTGTCACTCTAGGATATCAAGGCAGTTTTCCTTGATGAAATCTTGAAAGATGTTTTCTAGACTCGTTTTTTCATCATGGTTTTCAAGTAGTCCAATGATTCTTAGATTATCTCTCTTGGATCTGTTTTCCAGATCATTTGTTTTTCCAATGAGGCATTTATATTTTCTTCTGTTTTTTCATTTTTAAAATTTTGTTTGACTGATTCTTGATGTCTCACTGAGTCATTCACTTCCATTTGTTTAATTCTAATTTTTAGTGAATTATTTTCTTCATTTAGCTTTTTTAGCTCTTTTTGAATTTGGCCAATTGAACTTTTAAATAACTAGTTTTGCTCATTGGATTTTTTTTCTCACTTTACCAATTCCATTTTTAGTGAGTTGTTCTCTTTTTCCATTTCACCAAATCTGTTTTTTTAAAGAAGTGGTTTTCTTCAATTTTTGTGTTTCCATTTCCAAAGTTCTCATTTCCTTTCCCCATTTTTCTTCTAATTCTTTTAATTCTTTAATTAACTTTTTTTAATTCTTCCAAGAGAGCCGTTTATATTGGGCACCAACTGATATCACCATTTGGGGCTTCATCTGGACATGATTTGCCTTTAGTATCCTCAGGCTTTGAGGTCTGTTCTTTCCTGTCTCCATAATAGTTACCTATGGTCAGAGATCTTTCCTGAAGTTCTTCTAAAACATCTTCTGCTGGAAATTTGTTACACTACAGACATTTGTGGGTTTTGTCACTCCAAAACCTGTTCAAAAGCTTGATCTGGTATTGATCTGAAAGACCTATCTATTCTCTGCCATCTTGGCTCCAACCCCCAAGTGAAATGAAAACAAAAAATATCAATAAATTGTTCTGTTTTTTAAAAGATTTACTCAGTGCCCTCTAAGTTTCCTTCTAGAGAAGAGGGAGGGAAGAAAATAAACATTTATAAAGCCCTACTTTGTGCCAGGTACTGTGCTAAGTGCATTAAAAATATTGTGTCATTTGATCCTCTCTACAACCTAAGGCTAAGGAAGGGTCATATAGTTGAGACTGGATTTAAACTCAGGTCTTCTTGACTTCAAACCCAGCTGTCTATTCACTGTCCCAGACAGCTGCCTATGATCCTCAGATTTCATGTTTATTTGAAGTCTATGGAGCTTATCCATTTATATGTGTTTCTAGTTTCTAAAACTTTGTTTCTTTTCACAGATTCTTGTTAATCTGATTATATACACACCAGATGCACCTAAACAAAGTATGAATTAAGGTCCACTGCACCATAGATCTGAGGGTCCAGCTGACTTGGAGATCCCTGAGATTAGTCCATACACTGACCCCACACAGGGCGACCTCCATTGGACTAAAGAGCACTAGCACAGGGCAACCCAAAAGTGGGGCAGCTTAAAAATAGACACAGGAGAATGATTTGGTTGAATAAACTAAAAATATTTAGTCTGGAGAAAAGAAGACTCCAGAGATCCAGAATCGTAGTCTTTATTTAATAACAGAAGGGCATCATATAGAAAAAGGAGAATTGGATTCGTGTTACTTGACTCCAGAAGGTAGACCCAAGTAGAAGGAGATCACAAAAAGCAAATTTTCTAGCTGGAATGTATGTGAGGAGAAAGCTTACTAATTAGAACTTCCTGGAAGTATAGGATCTAACTTTGCTATAGCACTCTGAGGTTTGCAAAGTGCTTTACATGTTCTATCCCATTTGATTTAATCCTCACAACAATCCTGAAAGGCAGATGTTATTGGAGTTTCCATTTTATAAACAAAGAAGTCAAGGCTAGGATTAGTTAAGTGACCTGCCCAGGGTCACATAGCAAGATTTTGAACTCAGCTTCTACTCTCTAATTCTAGCATTCCATCCATTGGGCCATGTAGTTATTGCACTTAAAAAAAAAAAGTGTGTGTGTGTGTGTGTGTGTGTGTGTGTGTGTGTAAGGGGATTCCTGAGGAGATAGTGAGTCTATCTCTTGTCACTGGAGGTCTCTAAATGGAGGCATTTGAATCATTTGCCAGGAACTTTGTGGAGTGGATCCCTGTCCAGGGACAAGTTGGACTAGAGGACCCCAGGGGTCCATTAGATCTTGTGATTTCATGATTCCACAAATATCAATCCTTTGATCCAGCTGTGTCTCTCCTAGGCCTGTATCCCAAAAAGATCTTTAAAAAGGAAAAAGAGCTCATATGTGCAAAAACATTTGTGGCAGCCTTTTTTGTAGTGGCAAGGAACTGGAAACTGAATGGATGTTCATCAGTTGGAGAATGGCTAAATAAATTATGGTATATGAATGTCATGCAATATTATTGTTTATAAGAAACAATCAGAAGGATGATTTCAGAGAAGCCTGGAGAGACTTACAGGAACTGATGCTAAATGAAATGAGCAGAACCAGGAGATCATTATACACGGCAACAACAAGACTATATGATGATCAATTCTGATGCACATGACTCTCTTCAACAATGAGATGATTAAGGCCACTTCCAATGATCTTGTGATGAAGAGAGCCATCTACACCCACAAAGAGGACTGTAGGAACTTAGTATTTGCATTTTGTTTTGTTGCTCTTGTTTGCTTGCATTTTGTTTTCTTTCTCATTTTTTTCCCTTTTTTGATCTGATTTTTCTTGTGCAGCATGATAATTGTGGAAACATGTATGGAAGAATTGCACATGTGTTATATATATTACATTGGTTGCCATCTGAGAGGGGGCAGGGGGAAGGGAGGGAGAAAAAAATTTGGAACACAAGGTTTTGCAAGGGTAAATGTTGAAAATTATCTATGTATATGTTTTGAAAATAAAAAGCTTTATTTAAAATTTTTAAAAAGGATCCCTCAGGAACATAGTATAGTTTACTTCTCAGACCTGTGGAGATGGAATAAATCTGTGTCCAAAGAAGATCTGGAACTCTTAATTGAACACCAGATAGATAATTTTGATTATATATTAAGTTAAAAAGTTTCTGTACAAACAAAACTAATGCAGACAAGATTAGGAGGGATGCATCAAATTGGGAAATCATCTTTAAATTTAATGGTTCTGATAAAGGCTTCATTTCTAAAATATATAGAGAATTGTCTCATATTTATAAGAATTCAAGCCACTTTTCAATTGATAAATGGTCAAGGGATATGAACAGACAATTTTCAGA
Organism: Myrmecobius fasciatus; assembly: GCA_023553655.1. Lineage (NCBI taxonomy): Eukaryota > Metazoa > Chordata > Mammalia > Dasyuromorphia > Myrmecobiidae > Myrmecobius > Myrmecobius fasciatus. The sequence goes on along the minus strand of JAJPUD010003288.1, from coordinate 66,980 downwards.
TGATGAAATTAAAACCATTTCTAGTCATATGAAAAGTTGCTCCAAATCACTATTGATCAGAGAAATGCAAATTAAGACAACTCTGAGGTACCACTACACACCTGTCAGATTGGCTAAAATGACAGGAAAAGATAACGATGAATGCTGGAGGGGATGTGGGAAAGATGGGACTCTAATACATTGTTGGTGGAACTGTGAACGGATCCAACCATTCTGGAGAGCAATTTGGAGCTACGCTCAAAAAGTTATCAAACTGTACATACCCTTTGACCCAGCAGTGTTTCTATTGGGCCTATATCCCAAAGAGATCTTAGAGGAGGGAAAGGGCCCCACATATGCAAGAATGTTTGTGGCAGCCCTTTTGGTAGTGGCTAGAAACTGGAAACTGAATGGATGCCCATCAATTGGAGAGTGGCTGAATAAATTATGGTATATGAGTGTTATGGAATATTATTGCTCTGTAAGAAACAACCAGCAGGATGATTTCAGAGAGGCCTGGAGAGACTTGCATGAACTGATGCTGAGTGAAATGAGCAGAACCAGGAGATCATTATACATGGCAACAACAATACTATATGATGATCAATTCTGATGGACATGCCTCAGAGAGAGGGATATGAAATGTGGACCACAACATAACATTTTCATGCTCTTTATTGATGTTTGCTTGCAGTGTGTTTTCTTTCTCTGATTTTTTTTTTCTTGTAGATAGGATTTTTCTTGCACAACAACTTGTCAAGTATTTTATCATTATTAACATGGAATGGACTTCCTGTCATCTAGGGGAGGGGAGGGGACTGGGGGTAAAATTTGTAACGGAAAGCTTTGTAAAGATCATTACTGAGGAACTACCCATACATATGTTATACAAATAAAAAACTTTAATTTAAAAAAAAAAAAGAATCCCTCAGGTTCACATATTGCACACAATGCAATCCAATCCAATAAACATTTATTTGATGTCTACTGTGTCAGGGTACTGTGCTAAATGCTAGAGATATAATGAACAAAAAGAAAGGCAGTGCCTGCCTTCAAGAAGCTTATAATCTAAAGAGATTACATAAAATCATCCCCAGGATAATACATAATGACCAAGTAGGATTTATACCAGGAATGCAGAGATGGTTCAACATTAAAAAACACTAGAGAGTATAGGAATAAATGGACTTTTCTTTAAAATAATCAGTAGCATCTATTCAAAACCATCAGCTAGCATCATATGTAACCATTCCCAATAAGATCAGAAGTGAAACAAGGCTGCCCACTATCACCATTACTATTCAATATTGTATTAGAAATGTTAGCTTTGGAAATAAGAGAAGAAAAAGAGATTAAAGGAATTAGAGTAGGTCATGAGGAAACCAAACTATCACTCTTTGCAGATGATATGATGGTCTACTTAGAGAACCCTAGAGAATCAACTAAAAAAACTATTAGAAATAATCCACAACTTTAGCAAACTTGCAGGATACAAAATAAATCCACATAAATCATCAGCATTTTTATACATCACTAACAAAATCCAACAGCAAGAGATACAAAGATAAATTCCATTTAAAATTAATGTCAATAGCATAAAATATTTGGGAAGCTATCTGCCAAGGAAAAGTCAGGAACTATATGAGCAAAACTACAAAACACTTTCCACACAAATAAAGTCAGATCTAAACAATTGGAAAAATATCAAGTGCTCTTGGATAGGTTGAGCAAATATAATAAAGATGACAATACTACCTAAATTAATCTATTTATTTAGTGCCGTACCAATCGAACTTCCAAGAAACTATTTTACTGACCTAGAAAAAATAACAACAAAATTCATCTGGAAGAACAAAAGGTCAAGAATTTCAAGGGAATTAATGAAAAAAAAAAACCTCAAATGAAGATGGCCTAGCTGTACTAGATCTAAAACTATACTATAAAGCAGCAGTCATTAAAACCATTTGGTACTGGCTGAGAAACAGAGTAATTGATCAGTGGAATGGGTTAGGTGCACAGGACAAAATAGTCAATGATTATAGTAATCTAGTGTTTGACAAACCTAAAGATCCCAGCCTTTGGGATAAGAACTCACTATCTGACAAAAACTGCTGGGAAAATTGTAATCTAGTATGGAAGAAAATAGGCATTGACCCATACTTAACACCACATAACAAGATAAGATCTAACTGGGTTCATGATCTAGACATAAAGAATGATATTATAAACAAATTAGAAGAACTTAGGATAATTTATCTCTCAGATCTGTGGAGAAGGAAGGAATTTGTGAACAAAGAACTAGAGATCATTATCAATTGCAAAACAGATAATTTTGATTATATCCAGTTAAAGTTTTTGTGCAAACCAAACTAATGCAGACAAGATTAGAAGAGAAGCAATAAACTGAGAAAACATTTTTACATTGAAAGGTTCTGATAAAGGCCTCATTTCTAAAATATATAGAGAATTAACTCAAATTTGTAAGAATTCAAGCCATTCTTCAATTGATAAATGATCAAAGGATATGAGCAGACAATTTTCAGATGATAAAATTGAAACCATTTCTAATCATATGAAAAGGTGCTCCAAATCACTATTGATCAGAGAAATGCAAATTAAGACAACTCTGAGATACCACTACACACCTGTCAGATTGGCTAAAATGACAGGAAAAGATAATCATGAATGTTGGAGGGGATGTGGAAAAACTGGGACACTGATACATTGTTGGTGGAATTGTAAATGGATCCAGCCATTGTGGAGAGCAATTTGGAAATATGCTCAAAAAGTTATCAAACTGTGCATACCATTTGATCCAGTAGTGTTTCTATTGGGCCTATATCCCAAAGAGATCTTAAAGGAAGGAAAGGGTCCCACATGTGCAAAAATGTTTGTGGCAGCCCTTTTTGTAGTGGCAAGAAACTGGAAAGTGAATGGATGCCCATCAATTGGAGAGTGGCTGAATAAATTATGGTATATCAATGCTATGGAATATTATTGTTCTGTAAGAAACGACCAGCAGGATGATTTCAGAGAGGCCTGGAGAGACTTGCATAAACTGATGCTGAGCAAAACGAGGAAACCAGAAGATCATTATATACAGCAACAACAATACTATATGATGATCAATTCTGATGGACATGGCTCTCTTCAACAATGAGGTGATTCAAACAAGTTCCAATTGTTTAGTGATGAAGAAAGCCATATACACCCAGGGAGAGGCCTGTGGAAACTGAGTATGGACCACAACATAGCATTTTAATGCTTTCTGTGGATGTTTGCTTGCATTTTTTTCCTTCTTAGTTTTTTTTTTCTTTCTCTTTCTAGATCCGATTTTTCTTGTGCTGCAAGATAACTGTATGGATATTTATGCATATATTGGATTTTTCATATATTTTAACATATTTAACATATATTAGACACCTGCCATCTAAGGGAGGGGATGGGGGGAAGGAGGGAAAAATTTGGAACAGAAAGTTTTGCAAAAGCCCATGTTGAAAAATTACTCATAGGTTCTGTAAATAAAAAGCTTTAATAATAAAAAAAAAGAAGCTTGCAATCTAAAGATAACATACAAAAAAAGACATACAAGATAAGGGGGAGAGGGAAGGGGAGGGACACAGGACAGGATACTAGGAGGTATAAAGACATCTTGTTCTATGGGGTTGAAACCAGGCAAGGCAACAGATGCAAAGTGAGCTGCAAACACAAAAACATCTAGGTCTCTCTTCCAGTTTTTTTTTTTTATTTCATCATCAAGTTCTTCCATCTGCCCAATTTGGACCTTCTTTTGTGTGGAACCCTAGGCAAGTTTCAATCTTTAAGAGCTTCAGTTTCCTTATCTCTAAAATGAGGGGAGCAGACAAAAATACTTTGACTCCTGACCCAATAAAGTTGTTGTGAGATTTGAATCAATGACCAAAGGGCTATAAAACTACATACTTTATGACCCATCATGTCAACACTAGTTATATAACCCAAAGCAATCAAAGGAAAAGAGAAAGGATCCAAATGTGCAAAAATATTTATGGCAGCACTTTTGTGGTAGCAAAGAATTGAAATTAAGGCAATGCCCATCATTTGGGGGATGACTGAACAAGTTATACTATATGATTGTGATGGAATACCATTATGCTGTAAAGAAATGATGAAGAGAAAATAGTAGCAAAATTCATTTGCCAAGAATTTCAAGGGAATTCATGGGAAAAAAAAAGGCTGATGAGGATGGTCTTCTTGCTGTACCAGATCTAAAACTATATTATAAAGCAGCGGTCATCAAAACCATTTGGTACTGGCTGAGAAATAGAGTTGTCGATCAGTGGCATAGGATAGGATCTCCTGACAAACTAGGCAATAACTATAGCAATTTAGTGTTTGAAAAACCCAAAGACCCCAGCTTCTGGGATAAGTACTCACTATTCGACAAAAACTGCTGGGAAAATTGGAAACTAGTGTGGAAGAAATTAGGGCTTGATCCATACCTAACAGCACATACCAAGATAAGATCTAAATGGGTTCATGATTTGGATATAAAGAGTGATATTAGAGGAACGTAGTATAGTTTATCACTCAGACCTGTGAAGATGGAATAAATTTATGCCCAAGAAGAACTGGAACTCTTAATTGAACACCACATAGATAACTTTGACTGTATTAAGTTAAAAAGTTTTTGTACAAACAAAACCAATGCAGTCAAGATTAGGAGGGAAGCAATAAATTGAGAAATCATCTTTACATTTAAGGGTTCTGATAAAGGTCTCATCTCTAAAATATATAGAGAATTGTCTCATATTTATAAGAATTCAAGCCATTCTCCAATCGATAAATGGTCAAAGGATATGAACAGACAATTTTCAGAGGAGGAAATTAAAATCATTTCTAGTCATATGAAAAGGTGCTCCAAATCACTATTGATCAGAGAAATGCAAATTAAGACAACTCTGAGGTACCACTACACACCTGTCAGATTGGCTAAGATGACAGGAAAAGATAATGATGAATGTTAGAGGGGATGTGGGAAAGCTGGGGCACTGATACATTGTTGGTGGAACTGTGAATGGATCCATTCATTCTGGAGAGAAATTTGGAACTATGTTCAAAAAGTTATCAAACTGTGCATACCCTTTGACTCAGCAGTGTTTCTATTAGGCTTATATCCCAAAGAAATCTTAAAAGAAGGAAAGGGCCCCACATGTGCAAGAATGTTTGTGGCAGCCCTTTTTGTAGTGGCTAGAAACTGGAAACTGAATGGATGCCCATCAATTGGAGAGTGGCTGAATAAATTATGGTATATGAATGTTATAGAATATTATTGTTCTATGAGAAACGACCAGCAGGATGATTTCAGAGAAGCCTGGAGAGACTTGCATGAACTGATGCTGAGTGAAAGCAGAACCAGGAGATCATTATACACAGCAACAACAGTACTATATGACGATCAATTCTGATGGACATGGCTCTCTGCAACAATGAAATGTTTCAAACCAGTTCTAATTGTTCAGTGAAGAAAGCCATATACACCCAGAGAGAGGGATATGAAATGTGGACCACAACATAACATTTTCACATTCTCTATTGATGTTTGCTTGCATTGTGTTTCCTTTCTCTGTTTTTTTTTCTTGTAGATACGATTTTTCTTGTACAACGATGATAAGTGTGGAAATGTGTTTACATATATTCGATTTGCCAAGTATTTTAACATAAATAGCATATAGTGGATTTCTGCCATCCAGGGGAGGGGTGGGGAGTAGGGAGGGAAATTTTGTAACAGAAAGCTTTGTAAGGGTTAATGTTGAAGAATTACCCATACATATGTTTTGCAAATAAAAAGTTTTAATTTAAAAAAAAAGAAATGATGAAGAGGGTAGTTTTGGAAAAACTGTATGAACTGATGCGAATAAAAATGAGCAGAACCAGGAGAACATTGTACACAATAACAGCAATATTGTAAGGATGATCAGCTGAATGACTTAACTACTCTAGTCAATGAAATGATCCAAAAGTCCAAAAAGCTCTTGATGAAAAATTCATCTCCAGAGAAAGAACTGAAGAACTTGACTACAGATTGAAGCTTTTTTTTTCATTTTTCTTGCTTTTGAAACATGACTTAAATAGAAATAAGTTTTGCATGACTTCACATGTAAAATGAATATCATTTTGCCTGTCTTCCCAATATATGGTGAAGAAGCTAGAGAAAAAGAAAAATTTGAAACTCAAAAATTTAAAAATGAATGTCAGAAGAAGAATTGTGTGGAAAGTACTTCCCAAATTGTAAGGTGCCAAATACATAAGATTATTATTATTATTAATTTCCAAAGTGATTTTTAAGCAAAGGTGGAGTCTTTTTTCCAAGTAAACAAACAAACAAAAAAAAAAGGAATCTGCACAAACTTCTATGGGGTCAGCATCTTTTAAGGAATGACTGATACTAGCTTCTTCAGTCTTAATCATACTCATGATTTGATCCTATTTAGTAGAGCTGAAAAGAGATTGTCTCTTGCTAAACCTTATTTTGCATACCCCTTTAAGTCCAGGCATGAGAACTCTAGCCTGGGGAGTGGAGATATGGGAATATACAAAGTCTAAGAGGCAATTCTAAAGCACCATTCATCCCTGAACTATTCTTTCTCTTCCTGAGTTTGAGAGATGGTACCTGGCATGGACTAGGGCTAACAGCTCCCATAGTATATTGGAAGCCAAGGCAACCCATAGCCAGGAGTTCACAATCCAAGAGAGATCTGAATGAGATATTAGAATTGGAAGAGATCTTAGAGATAATTTTGACCAATCCTCTCATTTTCTAGATGACAAAACTGAGGCCCAGAAATGGGTGATAACTTTTTTTTTTTTACTTAAATGTGTGATTCTTTTAAACATATTTCCTTTTATCTTGTGCAAGAAAAATCAGGTCAAAAGGGGGAAAAGCCACAATAATGAAAAAGCTAACAAAGAAAAAAAAATGTTAAAATACCATGCTTCAATCAGCATTTAGTCTCCATATTTCTCTCTCTCTGGATGTAGATGACATTCTCCATCAATGGGTGACAATTTGACCAAGGTCACACAGATAGCAAGAAACAAAAGCATCTGTTTGTTTATAAAAATAGGATGCTAAGGCACAGGGCCAGAAGCAACCTCCAGATCAGAAGTCAGGAGTCATTAGCAGGATCAGTATCACTGAAAAAAAAAAAAAACCTAAAAGATACAGTTAAACAAAATGATCTAGAACTGGCAGATGAGATTAGATTTAACACAGAGACCAAAATAATTTACCCACTCAGTTTCCTGAGGGAGCAAGCTTATATTTATTCCCAGTTGCTGAAGCTGCCACAGGGTCTTGCTTGTGCAAAATTAAGATCCAGCTGCCTTCTCTGATCCCACCAGTAGCTTTATGCTTGGGAAAACAGCTATTTCTAAGTGCCAGAAATCATCATTCAAGGCCCAGCTCAATGCTCCCATTCTCTGAGGAACCCTCCCTAACCAATTCCAACTTCCACAAGCTTTTACGATGTTTGCATATTTAAAAAAAAAAAAGGTAAGTATTTTGAGTAAGTATTTTGAGATACAAAGATTAAATAAGACAAAGTCCCTGCCCTCACTGAGATTACTGTCTCTAATGGGGACCTTTCTTTCTCTCCCTGGTAGGTAAGTGGTTCAGTGGATAGAACACTGGTCCTGAAATCAAGAAGAATCATCTTCAGACTGTGTGATCTTGGGTAAATCACTTAATCTTCTGCCTTAGTTTCTCATCTGAGATATGAAGAAAATAATAGCACCTACCTCTTAGGGTTGTTGTGTGGAGATGTTTGGAAATACTTAGTATAATACCAGGTACATAATAGGTGCTTAATAAATGTTTATTCCTTCCTCTCCATCATAGCTTCTTGCTTGTCTGTCCTGCTCTTGTTGAAACTGGTCATATGCTTCTTGGTAACATTTTGAGAAGTTATAATAAAGAAAAAAGCAATTAATTTTTCCTGCCCAATTACTGAAAAAGATTCAGAAAAGTACAGGTAGTTTCATTCTGCTTTAGGAAAATGGGTATTCATACCAGTGAACTCATAGATAATCAATGTATAGCTTTTGGGGGGGATAAGCTGCATTTCCCCCCTGTACTATAAATTCCTGGAAGGCAGGTGGTAAGTATTTTCTAAATGTAGCCTCTTCTCCAGGGCTTATCATAGTGTTCTAAACACAGTAGGTGTTTAATAAGTGTTTGTTGAATTGTATCATGATCCTATTCTTATTTAACTTACTATTGTACTATTGTAATATTGCATCTTTTTGATTAGACAATCTCTAAGTTTTCTGAGGCCAGGATTGGAATTTTAGACAGATTAGTAGGCCCATGGTACCTGAGACCAATTTTTTAATAATGGCTTTTTTATTTTTCCAAATATATGCAAAGATAGTAATACCAAAGACCTTTTGCACCATAACCCCCACTTCCCCATTACCTTAATCAACGTATGTGCCCTACAGGAGGAAATTATTCGATTAAGGAGAAATCTGAATTCTAATCCCACCCTCTGGCATGTCCCAGCTTTGTAAATGAATAAACCCCCACCTCTCATCCTCAGTCCTCTCCCTGTAAAATGAGGATACTTGCCCTACTGCATGGGTCTTTGTGAGGAGATAATATATGTACTGACAAACAATAAAGCAATATGTATATATATGTAATTATTATTAGCCACTGCACTGTGATTGAATGGCTTCCTAGAATTATCATTAGCCAATGCATTGTGATTAAGTGGCTTCCTGGTGGGCAGCAGCTCAAGGAGTCCAATGGACCAGTACCACTCCAACATCAAGAATTTGACGGATACCTCAGGGTATCAAGTTCCTGCCTACGTGTGATTATTTTTTATCCACGCCTTTGATTTCATCAATAAAGAGAACTCCCAGTATGAAAGCTCCCATCACCAATGCAGAGTAGCATCTCATCTATAATTTATTATCTTGGAGTTTCCCAGGGCACAAGAGGTTTAGGTAATTTGTGCATGGTCACATAGCTAGTACAGTTATTCCTTCCACATCACAATTTTCCCCATCACGGTTTTGACACAGAGCCACAGAGGACATTTGAAGGCCAGCAGACAACACAGGAAAAGTTTAGAAACTCAGAAATGCATAAACTGTGTGTATAGTATTGTATAATATCAACATATTTTATCTTTTAATACCACCATAATTCAGACTTCTCTGATATGAAGAGAGGCCCAAAAATTGATTTTCCAGATCAAGGGGCGCAGTACCCCTCACACTTGCAATGTGGAAAGGATAATTTGTGTATGTCAGAGGTAAGATTTAAACCAAGATGTTTTTAATGGCAAGATGGGCTCTCTATCCAGAAGACAAAAACTATACATATATATACAAATCCATAAATAACCAAACACACATACACATTTCCCAGGCCTTTCCCTCCGCTCCAAAAAGGCTACCTGTATGTTTCCTGCCAGGCCGCCGGTCACAGGAAAGCCTGACTGTGCTCCACAGAGCAGAAAAGGCTCGACAAGACAGGGAATGCTCTGTCCAAGCTTTCAGGCCAGAGAAGAAAAGGGACTCAGCGAGGGTCGGCCTCGTCCCCGGCTAAATGGGCCACATTCAGCAACGTCTCCCCAAAACCCACTTAAATGCACACTGTCTTTGGTGCCTGGGAAGCAGGGATCTGAGGAACATAAAAAGTCCAGGGTGCTCAGAAACTCTCTTTGAAAATCTCCCTGGGCTTCCTTTGTCAGAGAGCTCCCATTGTCCTTCAAAGGATTCCCTCGTCGACTCGCTCCCTCTTTGTAACAGCAAGTGCTGGGCTAATTATCCAGAACCGTCCCCAGTCCCTCCTGCCACTGGAGAAGTCAGTGCTTCTCTAGAACTGGGAGATGGGCTGGGCAATCAAATGCTCCCATCGACTTCCCTCTTCCCCCAGACCAGGACTCTGCTCCTTCCCATCTGCTCCTCGTTCCTGGAACACAGCCTAGCCCCTCATTCACTGGTCTTCCTCCTGAGGTTCTGACTGCACCCTGAATCCCACCTCCGGCAAGAAGCCTTCCCAGATTGCTTACGTGGAAACAGCTGGGGTTGGGGCCAGCCCTAGGCAACAATCAAGGAGACTAATTGTCACAGGACAACTGGAGTCCAGAAATAGGATTTCAACTGGTTGAGGCAGCTAGGTGGTGCAGGAGATAGAGCACCAGCCCTGAAGTCAGGAGGGCTTGAGTTCAAATCTGGCCTCAGACACTTAACATTCCCTAGCTGTGTGACCCTGGGCAAGTCACTTAACCCCAATCACCTCAGCAAAAAAAAAAAAAAAAAAAAAAAAGATTTCAACTGGCAGTACTGCTTACTAGTATAGTCTGTAAGGTCTGTGGTCCTTATCCCAAATCTCATTTGAACAAGTGACTGGAGTTACCCAGAACATAGCTAGATGAATATTCCCCTCAGGATTTAGGGATATGCCAGAAGAAGACCAATAAGGTCTTCTTTGTTATCCTCTTGAGTCCCTATTCCTTTATTCTCCCCTATGGTGATCAGCCTGTGATTGTATCATTTAACCAATTAACATCAGTTAGCTGTTACAAAGGGAAAGTTTCTGATAATATATAGCAAAAATAAAAGTACAAACATTTTCTCCAACAACAAACGGGGGCACATTCTCTCTCCCCACTCCTTGACCCCCTCAGCCCTTGGGGAGAGTAAGCTCAAACTGAAAGTGGCTACATTCACCCCACCAAGGTCATTTTGAATTCAGTGTAGCTACTAGATGAGTTGCTCCTTTGTGGAAGGACAAGTCTGCAAGTTGGGCCAGGTCCTTCAAGTAGGTTTAAGGCCTCATGAGTATTTTAGCAGGCTTGGCTGTCCACAAAATCTCTCATTGGCTGCACCATCTACACAGATTTCAGACTAATAAATACCCTTCACCTAAGAACAAGAGAGAAGAAAGGCAATGAACATTATTATTCATGAGCACCACATGGACCTTGGTGCAGAGATTGAAGTCTGAAGCATCTCCTTCTCTCCAGACTTACAACATGTCTTCTTCACTCAGACCAGTCAGGCAGGAGAAAGTATTGAGTTGCTCTGTGAATTTTTTTTTTTTTTTTTGGTTTGGTAATTAGATGGTACAATGGATAAAGTATCAGGCTTGGAGTCAAGAAGGCCTGAGTTCAAATCTGGCCTTAGATGCTTACTAGCTATGTGACTCTGAACAAATCACTTAACTCTGCCTCAGTTTTCTCATCTGCAAAATGGGAATAATAATTGAACCTATCTCACTAGTATAGGGCAGCTAGGTATCTCAGTGAAGAGACGACCAAGTCTGAAGTTAGGAAGACTCCTCCAGTCTCAGATACTAACTATGTGACTCTGATCAAGTCACTTAACCTTGTTTGCCTCTGTTTTCATCTGTAAAGTGAGCTAGAGAAGGATATGGCAAACCACTCCAGCATCTTTGCTGGAAAACCCTAAATGGGGTCCCCAAGAGTCAGACACAGCTGAATATGATACACCAAACAAGTTTGTTCTTGACCTCTTGAGCTTCAATTTTCTCATTTGTAAAATGGAGATAATAATTCCAATATGACTCCCCTCACAGGGCTGTTGTAAGGATCAATTATATAATAGAGTGTTATTATAGAGTCGATGAAAAATGCACTATTTTGCCCAGTCTGTAAAAGGAAACAGGGAGAAAGGTTATCTACACTTTACATAATCAATTCTCCAGTATCAATCAATCAATTAAGCATTTAAGTGTCTACTGTGTTGTACACAATGTTATTCTCTCCTCTCCCCCACTACTAGGGGGCCAAAAAGACAAAAATGCCCTCAAGGAGCCATTTGGGGAAGCAGCATACATACAGATAATTAAATATAAAATACAAAACATAAGCAAATAAATGCAATGGAATGAAAGGAATTGGGGGGAGGGGTGACACTAGCATCTGGAGGAATCAGAAAAAAGAAGTCTTTAGGAAGTGGCACTGGAGTCAAGCTTTATATCCACATTAAAGGAGATCAAAGACACAC
>JAJPUD010003288.1:0-54967 GCA_023553655.1 Myrmecobius fasciatus | reverse complement strand
GATAGATAGATAGATAGATAGATAGATAGATAGATAGATAGATAGATAGATAGATAGATAGATGAGTGGATGGGTAGATGGGTGGATGGATGGATGGGTGGAGGGACCGATGGACAGACGAACAGATAAATAGAAAGACAGACTGACTGACTGACTGGTACATATATGAAAGAGAGAAAGCATTTATTAAGTGCTTATTATATACCAGGCATTGTGCTAAATTCTGGATATACAAGTTGGACAGTCCCTATCCTCAAGAAACTTGCATTCCAAGGGAGGAAGCTAATACAGGAGCAGGTATTTCCAAGGGGGCATGGCAAAGACAATGGGGAAAGTTCTGATGGAGTTTGGGATTCCAGAAAGATAAGACAAAATGCTGCCCTGTCAGAGACTGGGAATGCAAGGGTTGAGTACAAATTTACAGTGAGTTGAGAGAAAATAGGATCGTCTAGGAGACAGTGGAAAGTGTAGAACCAGCACTGGAACCCAAATCTCCTAATATGAATCTGCCTCTTATACATATATGCTTGAAAACACTCAAAGATTCCTTCTGTAACCAGCCTTTACCCCACTGTTAGTGAGGGGGCCCAGCTGAGTTATGGAAGTGAGAAGACCTGGATGATTCATAAAATAGTTATTTCCATCTGTGTGTGTGTGTGTGTGTGTGTGTGTGTGTGTGTGATGAGGCCCTGGATTACTAGGTGGGGTTGGCAGAGAGAGTCTGAAGTATTGATAAAATTACTCGAGGCAAGCAAAGAAGGACATTGATGGGGATCAGTTTAACTTTATAATCACATCCTCTGTGAAGGTCGTGGGTAGCCCTACTTTACTATGTCCAGCCTGCCACAGCATTCTGACTTAAAATGTCTTTTTCCTCACCTATATCCTATGCCTTGTGGTGTCTTTCTCCTTGTAATAGCTAATTAACCCTTTTGGGTTACTAAACTTTTTTATGGATTTAGTCTGTCAGTTAAGGGCATACTCCCACCTCATGGTGTATTCCCTTTCTCCTGGTTATTGTGAGTTCTACTAGGGAACTTTTCTTTTCCACTGTTGATTGTTAAAAACCCTTTCCTTGTTATGTGCTCTCCTGCCCTATTTCATATTTACCATTCCTGGGGTCTATTGTATCTCTTCGTTTAGACTATAATCTCTTCTCATAAATAAACCTACTTTTGCCAAAGAAAATGCCCATTATGAATTCTTCACATGGCTGAACCCCAACATTTGGTTCCTAAACAACAATCTCAACATTCTGTGCTAAACCCTGAATACATCATTAGGAACTAGGAATTGCTACCCTGAACACATCATATGTGTGTGTTTGTGTGTGTGTGTGTGTGTGTATTTACAAATAAGGAGCAGAAAACTAGGTTTCCTGACTCAATTAACTTTGGAAACCTGCAGTACTTCTCTGAACTTCTGTTTTTTCCTCTGAAATGGAGATAGGTATTGGATGAGCCATTCTAATTCCCAAGTGAAAAGCTATGTATCAACATAGATCAACACCTTTTATGGAGGGCAGCTAGATGGCACAGTGGTTAGAGCACCAGCCCTGAAGTCAGGAGTTCCTGAGTTCAAATCTGGTCTCAGACACTTCCTAGCTGTGTGACCCTGGGCAAGTCACTTAACCCCGACTGCCTCCAGAAAAAAAAAAAAAAAACACGTTTTGTGTTAGAGATCTAGAGACATTATTATTATTATCATCATTCTTATTACTAGGACATATAAAGAGAGGCAGAATTAATGGGAAAAGGCCTGATCGAGACTCTGAGGGCCTGAGTTCAAATTCCAGCCCTGTTGCTTGCTGGCTTATGGTCAGTGTTCTCTTTCTCAGCTGCAGTTTCCTCATCTGTAAAATGAGAAGACTGGGCTCAATGCTGTGATTCTATAAAGATACATTACTTCAACAGAGATATTAAGGTGAAAGCAAATTCTCAAGAAAGTCAGATTCTCGGCTCTCTCTCATTCTCAGATCTTCTCCCACTCACTGCTACTTGTACCAGCTGGAGTCAAAGGAGCCTTATGGAAAATGAACAATATTTTTGTAGAAAGGAATCCAAGGCAGACAAACCCTGCACTTCTTCAGCTCTGCCCAAACCACAAAGCAGATGGGGCTACTTTGAGAAGCCGACTCTGCAAGGCTTAAATGGCTATACAGTAGGCTCTGAGAACTTGAACAGGGGGGGCTGGGAAAACTGGAACAATCCTATTGGAACCTCTAGACAGACACAGGGAGGGAAAAAACCTCCTGGAAGAGTAGAGACCCAAATGGGGAAATACCCCCAGGAGTCTAGCATCAGGCTGAGGGAGGTGGGTAGGTATCTGAATGGAGGGTCAAAGGGAGAATGATTAGTAAAAGGCATAGAAGAGGTGGGCCAGAATGTGTGGGGTTTTGTGACTCAAGTAACAGCCTGGACATCGGGAACTGACCAGCCACCAAGAATGAGAGAGGATATGGGCAGACATGCTCTCTACCAGAGAATGAGTGTAACTCACTCAGAGTATGTGTTTTCTCCAAGGATCTTTGTTGTGTGTGTGTGTGTGTGTGAGAGAGAGAGAGAGAGAGAGAGAGAGAGAGAGGCAGACAGATAGACAGACAGACAGACAGAGAGGAGACAGAGAGACAGAGACAGTGAGACAGATACAGAGAGAGAGATGAGAGGGAAAAGAGAGGGGGAGAGAGAGAGGGAAAAGGAAGAGAGAAAGAGAGAGAAAAGAGAAAGAGAGAGAAGAGAAGAAAGAGAGAGACAGAGATAGAGAAGAGAGACAGGGAGAGAAGAAAGAGAGAGACAGAGAGAAAAGAGGGAGACAGAGACAGAGAGACAGAAACAGAGACAGAGAGAAGGAGGGAGGAAGAAAGGTGGAGGGGAAGAAAGAAACAGACAGAGAAAGACACAGAGGCACAGAAAGTGCTTGTCTTTTTGAAGACAAAAAGAGATACAAAGATATAGGGGAAAAAGAGAGAAGGACTGTAAAAAGGAGGGGAAAGGAGCAGAGAGAGAGTGGAGAGAAGAAAGAGGAAGGAAGATGGAAGAAGAGGAGGAGAGTAGAGCTCTCAAAGGCATGTGGAGCAAGGCTGTTGTTGCCTGGCAGAAATAGCTGCAGACATCTCTACCCAGCAGGACTGGATTTTCTCCCCACCCACCGTGAGAGCCTCCAGCTCTTAACAACCTGACATATTCTTGTTCCCTCATTGCCACAAGCACAAGGATGATAATTAATGAACCAGGCCCCTGCTGCCTGCCTGTCTCACTACCTACCTCAAAGACTCCCCTCCTGAGCCCAACTGCCCTTTGCTCTCCCAAGGCCAGCTCCCCTGGAGTTCTCTCTCCTTCATATTGCCCCTTTATCTTCTCTCCCACCTTCCTCTGCCCACGATCTCCTTTCCTCCTCCTGTACAAACAATTCTTCCTCGATTCAGCCCAATCCAGCTCCCCTCTCCTTGCTACCTCCCTCATACATACCTTTTCATTGACAAGACCAGTATGGCAGCGGATGGTACTAGATGTTTCCTCTCAGTATCTTTTTCTGCTCTCTCCTAGTTCTCCTCCCATCTCTCAGATCCCTCCACAGAGAGCCATATTCAGTTATCCTAGGTCCTAAGTCCCTTTCTCTTTTCTTTTCCTCCCCCCCACATTTTTTTATTTTATTTTTAATTTATGGAATAAAACAAGCATTTCCATAACATAGCATATTAAAAAAAATCATTGTACATGTAACTATAAAGTTACAAAATGTAACTACATGTACAACTTGTTATTCCTTTTAAATATATAGCAACATTTTCATATACATTTTTCCCTTCTATTTTCTTATCTCCACCCTCCCCATCCTAGAAATGGTTACCATTAGACATAAATAGGAGTGTATATGTGTATATGTATGTATGATTATTCTATGCATACTTCTACTTATCAATTCTTGGTCTAGATGCAGATAGCATCTTTCCTCATATGATCTTTATAGTTAATTTTGGTCTTTATAATAATGACTTAGTCACTCAAAGTCCTTCTAAAAATAATATTGTTGTTACTGTGGACTAGTGATTCTCAAAGTGTGATCTAGAGAATCCTGGGAGTATCTGGAGCCCTTTCAGAGGGACTACAAGTTCAAAATTAGTTTTTATTTTTAATATGGTAAATAACTATAAATATAACTCACATAAGGAAACCCTCTTTCAACAAATCATCAAAAAATTTCATAGTATAAATAAAGACATTAAGAACAAAACTTTGAGAACTACTGCTTTACACAGTGTTCTATTGTTTCTATTCACTTTGTCCTTCATTATTCCATACAAATCATTTCCTCTTTTCCTTTCACTCTATATTACCTGGCATGTTGATCTCATCAGCTCTCATGGGTTCAGTTATCATCTTTATATAGATGTTTCGCAAATCTATGTATACAGAGCTAAACTCATACATCTCTAATGGCCTCTTAGACTTCTTGACCTGGATGTGCCTTAATCATCTCAAACTCAAAATGTTCAAGGCAGCACTCATTTTTCCTTTCAAATTTCCTTATTCTATTGAGAGCATCACCTTCCTCCCAGTCAGGCTTGTCACCTCAGTGTCGTTATTGACTTCATACTCTCATTCACCAGGTTCACTGGTAAATGTTTAACAACCGCCTTTCTGAAAAGACATGACATACTTAATTCTAATAGCATTATTAATATTTTTCCATCACTTTCTTAGCCTAGACAATCAACAAAACAATAAATCAAGCTCTGATTTTTAGCTTTTGCCTGTTGCCAAGATGTAAATGCTCACACGGCAAATTTAACAATTGGTTCTTTTTTTTATTTTTAATTTATGGAATACAAGAAGCATTTCCATAATATAGTATAATAAAAGATGATTGCACGTAAAACTGTAAGTCTATTATGTACAACTTGCTATTCCTTTTAAATATATACTAGTTATGATGTAAATTTATTTTTTCTTTTTTTCTTCCCTCCCCACCTTAGAGACAGCTACCATTAAACACAAATATATACATAGATATACATAGATATGTAAAATTATTCTACATATCTATTTATCTGGCTAATGCATATCCTTGAAGATTTGAGGATTTATCTCACGTAGACCATCCTTTATTAAATCTCATCATTTCTATCTTTATAATATGTACCATTTATGTCCCCTTCTCTTTACTCATATAGTCATAGCTTCAGTTCAAGACCTCATCACCTTTTACCTGGACAGCTATAATAGCTTCTAACTGGTCTCCCTGTGTCTCTCCACATCTTCCCCTCAGGTGCCTAGGTGACTTTTTTTTCTAAAGTATGGCTTTGACATATCACTCCTCTGTTACATGAGTTCCAGGGAACCACTTTATTTCCATGATCATATAGAAAGCCTTCTATTTGCAACCTGGCCCTGTCATACCTTTCCAGCCTTCTCACTCTTTATTTTCCTCCACCCTCTGTGGCATCTAGCTATAGTGGCCTACTTGCAGTTTCTTGAATACTATACTCCATTTTCCACAACCATTTCTTTGTACTGGCTGTCCTCTGTTCTTAAAATACTCTGCTCTCTCATGTCAGCCTCTAACCTTACTTGCTTTATTCAAAACTCAGCTCAAATGCCACTTTCTGTAGAAGGCTTTTTCCAGACTCCTCGGTTGCTAATGTATTCCTCCTTTAGATTATCTACTTAAACTATTACCATCTATTTGATATATATCTTGTATGCCCCTAGTAACTTACATGCTGTTGCCCCTGTTGAAATATACAAAATCCTGTAAGGCAAGAGCTATTTTTTTTTTTTGCTTTTCTTTGTATTTTCACAGTTCCTGGAGCATAGTACCTATTTAATAAATGCTTGTTGACTGATAAAGAGAAGAAGAAATACTGTCAGAGCCAAGGACCACTTCTACCAACAGCCTCCTTCCTTCTTCCAGCAGTGTAGCTGTGACAATGTAGATGTACCTATCTCTCATGGCATAGTACTAAAGCCCTCAGTTTACATGGAAAATATTCCATCATGGAGACCATCTCATAAATCACTTTTTGTCTCATGCTTTAGAGTTCCTTGGAATAAGCCATAATCTAGCTGATCTCAAGTTTTCTATAGAAAAGGAAAAAGAGCCTTTGACTTCAATGTAATAACTCAAGCTAACAATATACATCAAATATAGGACAGGATTTATAAACCCAACAAATAACTAAAATAGAAAGGTTTGTACCTGTGCCCACAAATAATTGAGAACTCTTCTTCAATCTCTGGCGGTCCTTAACTTCCTTAGGGAATATATTGACTTCTCCAGACCTATAAGATTACCTTAGGATCAGGTCCTCCTGTCCCCCAAAAGAGGAGAGAATTAAAGTTTGCCAAAGAACTAAGGAGCCCACCCCAATAGTGATGCCCACTTTCCCCAAACATCCACAGTTATACTACTTCCCTAGAGTTGAAGTTCTCCTGTAAAGGGGAAGTATTTGAGGTTGCTAAAAAGTCAAGAAACTCACATCCAGATGGAGTCCTATCTGCTAGAGGGCCTCTATAGTGCTTCATATTTACAGAATTATTCTAGGGTTGAGGGTTTCCTGCTTGAAAAACAAACTGGGGACTGCTAGAGATCTGACTCCCTTTTGCTGGACTGACAAGTTCACAAAACTTCTAATACTAATGGAGAGAAAGGCTAACATCACAACTGTCTCTTGTTATCCTTTCGACTAGTGCAATCTTCAAACTCCACGTAGTCCAGAAATTCCTCCTCTTACTCTCCAAGAATTCTGTGTCAATGCCATCTGCGGACCAATCCCTGTAAACAACGATAAGCGAACAGAACTTATTCTTCAACGATTAATATACTTCTAGACCATAATATCTGCCCCATCCCAGGGCTTCTGAAACCCTAAGTGCCATTGTCCAAACCCTATTCTCCATCCTTAACTGACTGCTTCTTATCACATCCCTCCTTAATGCAACCATCCCTCAACCTCTCTCTCTGAAGCTACCCAGCTCTTCCACTGTGCTCTGTGCTCCATAATTACAAAGTAAATTTCAGCTTAAATCTTTTCCATTCTCTTTCTCCACCTTCTTGCCTTCACTGAGACCTCACCACCTACTAATGACATAATTTCTCTGATTACCTTTCTAGCATTGGGCCCTTAACTCTCTGTTCATGATGGAGGGAGTTGTAATACTCGGTATGCTCTGTTACCCTTTGCAGGGCTTTTCCTCAACCACTATCACTCAGTAACTTGTCCTCCTTTGGGGTCCATTCAATCTATATCTACCACTCAATCAAGACTCTGGTGTCTATTGTCTTACTGATACTTTCTGTTCTCAATGACTTTAGTGTCTTATCTAATTTTTCTCTCCTCTCCAATTCCTGCCCTCAAACTAGGGGGCTGCAACACACATATTGATAGTCATTGAAATAATTTTAACTTCACAGTTCCTCAACTTACTCATTTTTCCATGAACTACATTTATACCACCACAGCTCCACATAAAGATAACCATATTCTTGATCTTTCAGTCACCCACAAGTATTCCATATCTATATTCATGAATCACATAACAATAATCAACGACAATAGTAATCTAGTATTTAATAAACCTCAAGCTATTTCACAAAAAATTACTGGGAAAACTGGAAAATAACATATCAGAAAATCAGCACAGACCCATATCTTACACACCATGCCAAAATAAGATCAAAATGGGTACATGATTTGGGTGTAAAAAGTGATACCATATGCAAATTAGAAGAGCAAGAGATCTTTGGAGAAAGAGGAAATCTACGACTAAAGAACTAGAAATGTTATGAAATGAAAAATGGACAACTTTAATTATATTAAATTAAAAAGGATTTGCACAAACAAGATCAAAAGGGAAGCACAAAGCTGGGGAAAAAATTTTACAGCCAGTGTTACTAATAAAGACCTCATTTCTAAAATACATAAAGAACTCTGTCAAATTTATAAGAATACAAGTCATTTCCCATTTGAGAAATGATCAAAGAATGTTAACAATTTTCAGATGAAGAAATTAAAGCCATCTGTAGTCACATGAAAACATGCTCTAAATCACTATTGACAAGAGAAATACAAATTAAAACAATTCTGAGGTATCACACATCTCAAATTGGCTAAAATGACAAGGAAAGATAATGATAAAAGTTAGAAGGGATGTGGGAAAACTGGAACACTAATGCATTGCTGGTGGAGTTGTAAAGTGATCCCAACCATTCTGGAGAGCAATTTGGAACTTTGCCCAAAGGGCTATCAAAATGTGCATGCTTTTTGATCTGGCAGTGCCACTACTGGGTCTGTACCCCAAGGAAATCATAAAAGAGTGAAAAGAACCCACATGAGCAAAAAAATTTTATAGCAGCTCTTTTTGTGGTGACAAAGAACTGGAAAATGAGTAGATGCCCATCAATTGCTTTCACTCCTATTCATGCAGTTCTAAATGATATTGGAGAGAAGTATAAAACTATACAGATTACGGTCACTACAAATTTATGTTATATAATCTCATCTGGGCCCTCACTACAGCAAGACAATCCTTGTGCACTTCCCTAATTGATTCACTATCTCATGCACCACAGGGGCTTTCCCAAACCTTTTCATTCCTCCTTAAACCTCACACAGCTCTTCTTCTCTCTGTTTTTTCATTTGAGAAGCTTGCCTCATATTTCACTGGAAAAACAATTGAATCCATTTACAGAAAGCTCCCCCTTATCTTCTATTCATTTGGTATTGCTTATATATCTTCTTCTGCTATCTCCTCCTATGCACCTGTTTTACATGAAAAGGTGGCCCTATTTCTTGCCAAGGCTAACTCCTCCAAATGCACAAACAATCCCATTCCATTCTAAGTGATCTCATTTTATCCCATCTTCTCCAGCAGATTATCCCTTCTATAATCCTTACTCTTGCAATAATCTTCCATTCCTCCCTGGTCTTCTGGATGCTTCCTTGATGCTTATGAACATGTCAATGTCTCCTCCAGCTTCTAAAAATCTACTTTTGATATATCCATCCCTGCTGATTATCATCCTGTTTCTCTCCTCCTCTTTATGGCTAACTCCCTGAAGAAAGTCATTTACAATAGGTTCCTTCATTTCCTTTCTCCTCACTTCCCTTTTCTCCTCAGATTCTTGCAATCTGACTTCTGATCTCATCATGCAATAGCTCTCTTCAAAATTATTAATAATATTTTTTTTTGCCAAATCCAATGGCCCTTTCTCAGCCCCCATTTTTCCAGACTTTTCTCAGTTTTTGTCACTGTTGCTCATCCTTTTCTCCTTCTTGCTAGATTTTCATGACATTCTCTCTGGGTCCTCCTACTATGGTCTATCTTCTCTCTCCTTTTTGGACCTTCATCCACATCAGGTCGATGAGTATGGGAGTGTCTTATACTGTCTTAGACTCTCTACTTTTCTTCCTCTATACTACTTCAATTGCTGATCTCATCAGCTGCCATGGTTTCAATTATTATTAAATTATTCAATCATTTTATTCAATTTTTATTCAATTATTGTCTTTATGCTGATGACTCTCAGATCTACTAGTCCAGCCCTTAACCTCTCTCTCAGCTTCTAGTGTCACATCTCCAACTGCTGATTAGAAATCTCAAATTGAATGTCCCATAAACATCTTAAACTCAACATGTTCAAAACTGAACTCTTTATCTTTCTCCTCAAACTCTTCCCTAATTTTTCTATTAGTTGTCAGGGGTACCACCATTCTCTAGTCATCAAAGCTCTAAACCTAGAAATCATCCTCAATTCTTCTCTCGCATCACCCCCACCCCACATTCAATCAGTGAGCAAAATCTGTTGTTTCTGCCTTTGTAACATTTCTCTTGTGTGTCCCCTTGTCTCCTCTGACACTGTAATCAGACCCTGGTGCAGACTCTTATCATCTCATCCCTGGACTATTACAATAGTTTGCTGGTAAATGCCCCTGCCTCCAGTCTTCTGCCCATTCTAGTGCATACTCCACTCAGCAGTCAAATTGATCTTCTGAGAAAGTAGGTCTGATCTTATCACTCTCCTATTCAAAAAGCTCCAGTAACTCCCAATTAACTGTATTGTTGTTGTTCAATCACTTCAGTCATGTCCAATTCTTCATGACCCCATTTGAGTTTTCTTGGCAAAGATACTGGAGTGATTCGCCATTTCTTTCTCTGTATCATTTTACAAATGAGGAAACTGAGCCAAATAGGGTTAAGTGACTTGACTGGGGTCACATAGCTAGCAAATATTTGAGGCCAAATTAGAATTCAGGAAGATGAGTCTTCCTGGCTCCAGTTCTGGTGCCTATCTATTAGCTGCCTTCCTATTAACTCTAGGATCAAATATAAAACCCTGTTTGGTTTTTGAAGCTCTTTTTCACTTGGCTCCTTCCTACTTTTCCAGTTTTCTTACATCTCATTCTAATAGTCATACACTGGGAACTAGGAACACTGACCAGCCTTCTTGCTGTTTCTCAGATACAATGACTTGCTATCTGCCAGCTCCAACATTTTCACTAGACATCTCCATTGCCTGGAATTCCTTTGCTCCTCATCTCTGCTTTCTAACTTCCTGGCTTCCTTCAAATCTTAGTTAAAATAACTTTTATAAACCTTAGCGCCTTTCCTCTGTTGATTATCTTTGAGTTATCTTACTTATGTGTTGTTTGTACATACCTTGTCTCCCTGTGACACTGTATTCCTTGTAATCAGGGACTGTTTTATTTGTTTTCTTCTATTTTGATTTTTTTTTTTACCTTTTTTTAGATGCCTGGTGCTTAGCACAGTGAGTGGTACATAGTAGGCACTTAATAAATGCTAATTGACTGGCTATTGATTAAAATCAGACTGTCATCTGGGTCAATCTTTCCAACCACCAACTAACTATCTTTGAAGGAAAAGAAATTCTAATAATGGCCATACCCTTGGTTCCAGACATTTCTTCTTTCCTAGTTTCTAAATCTCCCTGATTTCTGATCCTTGGACCAAGATACCAAATTCCTTGACCTTTTAGGTCCCTCAATCTATTTGGCTCCCAGGATTCAGAAATCTATTATACTCAATGCCTAATTGCCTTTCCCTGTATTCTGCTACTGACACCACATGTGGGTGCTTCATTCTAATATCTCTTTCTCTGCAACCCTATCCTCCAGATTACAAGAATGAAATGTCTAGTTTATTCATAAGGGAAAAAGAATAGGATAATTGAGAATGAATCTAAAATGTTTCTTTGGAGCCAAACTGGGTAGTACTTAACTTCTAAGTTATTCTATCTAGGTACAATTCCCTGAGTATATCTTCATTTTTATTATCCTCTCAGCCTCAAGCCTCATTTCATCTAGTCCTGTACAGTCCCCCAAAGAGAATGTTGGGTTACATCAAGTCCAAAAAATAGACCTACTGGTTTTAGAATCAACTCCCAGGGTGCTCTACACTATTTAATTTGACTTTTACCTCAAATCTAGTCAATTACTAATCCTTTTTTATCTACCTTCATAAATATCTCTTGAATCCATTCCTTTACACAGTGATCTGTCTATTCCAGACCTCCATTACCTCTAACTATTAAAATTCATTTATTGATTTTCTTGATTACTATCTCTCCCCAATTTTATCCATCCTCCAAACAGTTGCAAAATTAGTATTTTCCTGATTTTTAACCATGTCACCACCCTACTCAAAAATCTTCCATAGCACTCTATAAACTCTAATATAAATATAAGCTTCTGAGTTTATTATTTAAAGTTTCATAATCTGGCTCCCATCTAACTTTCTGGATTTCTTTTACATCGTCATCATCATTATTGAGTCATTTTTCAATTTTATATGACTTTTTGTGACCCCATTTAAAGTTTTCTTGACAAAGATACTGGAATGGTTTGCCATTCCCTTCCCCATTCTTTTACATTACTCCTCTTTATACACTCTTTGTTTCAAGCTAACTAATCAATCATTTCTCCAACTCACTATTACATTTTCTATCTCTATTTGTATAGACAGTTCTCTATGACTACAACTCACTCTCTGTCACCTCTTGCCTCTTAGAATCTCTAGCTTCTTTCAAGACTCTGTTCATATGCTAGTTTCTTTCTTTTTTTAATTTATGGAGTAAAAAAATGCTAGTTTCTAAGATAAATCTTTCCAAATTCTCCTTCTCCCTCCCAACCCACTTCCCCATACACACACACACATGCACACACTGGTTATGTTCTCCTCCTCAAATTATCTTGTAAATTTATGTATCTGTTTGCATGTATCTCCCCTGCCCTTTCTCAGTAGACTATGAGCTCCCAATTAAATGTTATATCACTCCACGACAAGACATAATTCTCAATCTTGAAAATATGACATTTCAGGAAGTAGAGTGAGGATGAAACCAATGTAAAGGAATTCCTGATCAATTTGATGAGGTTTCTTGGTGACACGCCTTGGTTTGGAACCTTTAATATATCTCATTGAGTCAGTATGGAATATTTAACTTAGACTCATATAAATCAATGATGAAGTGTCTGTCTCAGAGTGGAGCAGAGCAAACCCACCACTTTTATGCTAAGGTGTCATTTACAAAGGGAAATTCCCCCTCATTTTTTGTTGTTGTTATTGTTGCTGCTTTTTTTTTTTTTTTTCCTTTTTGGAGGACAGACTAGATTTTAGGTGACAGTATAAGTTTCAGGAAAGGTGCCAATCTGCATCAAAAGAGAGTATTTTCACATTTTAGTGTTCTTTACACCACTAAAATCATAGATCAGACCCTATACCCTATATTCTGCATGTACTTTTATGTGTATTTATTGTCCCTCTAATAGAACAGAAAGTCCTTGAGAACTGAGACTATTTCATGTTTGCCTTTTTATCTCCACAGTCTAGTATAGTGCCTGACACACAGCAGGTACTTAATAAATGTTTGAGTGATGGCAGCTCTTTAGTTTGTTTCCCCCCAAAATAATAATAATAATAGCTTTCCTGGCAAATGACTCTTCAGTACAAAGGAAGTGGTTCCTCTCTCAGGCAAGCAATTCATCCCAAGATGATTTACATGAACCCAGGCCAAACATTCTCTACCTACTTATTGAGACCTATTAAAGGAGCTATGTGGCTCAGTGGATAGAGCACTGGACCTGGAGTCAAAAGGACCTGAATTCAAATCTGGTCTCAGATGCTTAGTAGCTCTGTGACCCTGGACAAATCATTTGCCCTGTTTACCTCAGTTTCCTCATATGTAAAATTATCTGGAGAAGAAAATGGCAAACCACTCCAGAATCTTTGCCAAGAAAATCCCAAGTGGAATCACGAAAAGTCAGACACAATTGAAATTGTACAACAGCATTTAAGTGACTTGATCAGAGTCTCATAGCCTGTATGTACCAGAGACCAGGTCTTCCTGACTCTAAATCATACATAATGAATGCAAAGTGGTCTTGAGAGGGAGAGTACTAGCAGCTAGAGAGATCGAGAAAAGCTTCATGTAAAAGTACTTTTTTATCTAAATCTTGAAGAAAACTAGAGATTCCAAAAGACAGAGGTGAAGGAGAACATTCCAGGAATGGGATACATCCAGATCAAAGGCACAGAGAAAGATGGAGAATAATATGGGAGAAATGGTAAGATGTCTGGATTGATTGAATGATGAAATGAGGAAAAGGGACTAATACAATATGAGGCTGGAAAGGCAAGCTTGGGTTCTAATGGCTTTCTGCCACCCATGTGGCTTAAAAGGAGAGTCCCTCAACTTCAAGTTTCTAGACTCAGATTTGGAGAGGCTGTGGAATAACTACTTAGACTGAGAGTTAGCAAATGAAAAAAAAAATTGTATATGTTCTTAAAACTTGGGATTACTGAAGTTATCCTTGTAGACAGAAAAAGGAAGCTTCTAGACAGTAGCAGTATCTTGCAAAAAAAAAAAAAAAAAAAGAATCTAAACGGGCCCATCAAAGATGGAAGTCACAACCTGGGGAAAGAAATGACCTGAATTTTGCTAGGGGAGAGACTAAGTTTAGATAATACCTTGTCTCTGATACCATCTGGTAGGGAGATAAAATGCCAACACAGATAATGATAATACACATGTTAAATGACAAGTACATTAGAAAGCGAAGTTAAAGAAAATATATTTATCTTTTCCATCTCATGACTTTTCCATCTCAGTTTTGATGTATCATGGTTCAGCATAAGAAATTAGATGAGAATTTTGGGGAAGTTTTGCAAAAGACTCAGAAAATTACATGGGACAAGTTTAGAAACTCAGATATGCATAAAAAGATGTGTATAGTATTGTATAATATCAATATCTCATAAAAGAAAAACATTCAGACTTTTCTCTGATATGAAAGGAGAGCCAAAAAAATTTACATGGATTTTCCAGATCATGGGGGCACTGCATCCCTACCAGTGTACTACAAAAGTCCAAGGGAGAATATCATCATAAGCAGGACAGCCAGGGGAAAATTTGATTTGAACTTTGAAGAATAAATAAGAATTTGATAAGAGAAGAGAGAACATTCCAGGCATAGGGAATATTATGAGGATATAAGACACAGGAGGATGCACAGTGCTTTTTGTTCAATTATTTCTGACTATTTGGGACCTCATTTGTGATCTTCTTCATAAAGGTACTGAAGTAGCCTTCCATTTCCTCCTTTAGCTCATTTAAAAGATGAAGAACTGAAGCAAACGAGGTTAAGTGACTTACTCAGAGTCCATAGCTAGTGTCTAAGGTCAGAGATGAAACTTTCTGATTCTAGGCCTAGCACTCTATCCATTGTACCATCTAGCTGCCTAATAGAAGGATGCCAGTTTGACTACAACTTAGTGTTTCTGAAGAATAATAATGAGGCTGGAAAAGTAAGTAAAGTAATGAAGTTGGAAAGCCTTGAATAGCAGACCAAAAAATGTTTAAATTTTATTTTATAGAGAGTCACTAAAGATTCTTTAGTTGAATGATATTTGTGGAAATATGTATAGAAGAATTGTGCATGTTTAACGTTTATTGGATCACTTGCCATCTAGGGGAAAGGGTGGGGAGAAGGGAGGGGAAAAAATTAGAACACAAGGTTTTGTAAGGGTGAATGTTGAAAATTATCCATATATACATATACGCATGTATGTATATAAATATATATATATACATATATACATAGAGAGAGAGAGAGAGAATAAAAAACTTTAATTAAAAAAAAAAAGAAACGATCCAACCATTCTGGAGAGCAATCTGAAACTATGCTCTAAAGGCTATCAAACTGTGCATGCCTTTTGACCCAGCAGTGTCATTACTGAGTCTGTATTCCAAGGAAATCATAAAGGAAGAAAAAGGACCCATAAGTGCCAAAATATTTGTAGCAGCTCTTTTTGTGGTAGCAAAGAATTGGAAAATGAATAGATGCCCAACAATTGAGGAATGGTTGAGTAAGCAGTGGAACACGAAGGTAATGGTATATTATTGTTCTATAAAAAATGATGAACAAGCTGATTATAGAAAGGCCTGGAAAAAATTTACATGAACTGATGCTGAGCAAAACAAGCAGAACCAGGAATACATTGTACACAATATTGTATATTGTATTCCAAGAATGTGTGATGACCAACTATGAAAGGCTTGGTTCCTCTCAGTGGTTCAGTGATCCAAGGCAATCCCAATGGTCTTTGGACAGAAAATGCCACTTGCATCCAGAAAAAGAACTAAGGAGACTGAATGTAAATCACCACGTGCTATATTCACTTCTTTTTTCTGTTCTTTTTTATCTCTTCCATGGTTTTTCCTTTTTAATTTTTCTCTTCCAACATGATTCAGAAAGCAACATGTTTTAAAAATCAATAAAGTTATTACAATAAATATAAATAAATAAAAAGAAAAAAAAAGCTTCTTGATCTGAGGCATATATACCTGAAAAATAAATAAGGTCATTCTGGCAACAATATAAAAGTTGAACTGGAAAAAGGAGAGAGCACAGCTGGGAAAATTTGTTAGGAGACTCTTGTTATGGTACAGGCAGGTAGTAATGAGGGTCTCTTTTAGGACGGTGGCAGTGCAAGTCCTGAGGAGGAGACAGATACCATCTGCAGTCTTGAGGTGTAATTGATAACTTTTATATATTACTTTAAAGTTTTCAAGGCACTTTACAAATATCAGCTGATTTGATTCTCATAACAACTGTGAGAGGTAGGTGCTATCCTTATGCCCATTTTGCAGTTGAAGAAACTGAGGTAGACAGAGGTTAAGTGACTTGCCCAGACTCATACAGCTAGTGTCCAAGGCAGAATTTGAACTTGGATCTTCCTGATTCTGGGGGTAATCCTCGATCCACTGCACCACTTAGCTACAATTAAGGGCTTTTTAAACTCATGGTAGTGGTGGTATTGAGCTATTGTAAGTAAGCTGGGCAACTCAGATACATGGGCTGTACCACTCACTGGCCACTCAGCCTAGATGACATCTCAATGGAAAGATTCTCCCAATTAACTCTACTTCTAAAAAATAGAGGACATTCCATTCTCTGAGCAGAACATTCACTCTTACTTGCATGTACTTTTGAGGAGATATTCCTGGGCATCCAGAGAGGGGACTGAGAACAAGTCAGAGCAATCAAAGCATCAAAGCCCTGGGGGCTGGACTGGTATTCCCCCAAATATTCCCCTCTGTCCCTTGGCTCTCTTGGGCCTCTCTGCTGCCTCCCCCGAGTGATGTGATGGCTGTACCTTAAAGTCGCAGCTGCTCCCAGTAGGAGGATGTTGATGACTTTGGGTCTGGGAATGTTTCTGGCCATCTGGTTCATCGTTCACGCCACATCAGTCTTCCAGCTGTGCCATCCCCTTCCCCATTTTTCATGGCTTCCAGAAACCTGCCCTTTGCCTCCTTATGGGTCTTTTCTGCTTCAGCCTTCTCCCTTACTCTAATCAAATGGGAAAACACCGTTTGCTCTCACCCTTATCCTGAAGTTTTCTCTTTCTACTCTTGATATTTCCAGTCCTCAAAGATCATAGGGTCTTAATGGACTATAAATTGAACATGGATTGACAACATAATGTTGCAGCATATAAATATATATGTATGTATGTATATATATACATTTGTATGTATATTTTGTGTATGTGTAATATATGCATGAATTTGTACATATCATATATGTATACTATATGTACATGTGTGCATATTTATGTATATATTATATTAAGTGCCTATTTATTGTATGTATATGTATATACATATATATATAATGGGAATATACATATATTATGTATATGTGTGTGTCTTAGTCTATTTTAACAGTAGAGTTATATTCTTTCTAACAAAAGAGAATTTATCCCTTTGCCCTCTATCTGCCCTGGCTAGCCCATATTTAGAATGTCATGTTTACCTGCATACCATATTTTATAAGTCACATTGACAAGCCAGAAAGCATCCACCTGGGCAGAACCTTGCCATATGTAGACAGATTTGCTAAGCCTGAAGAAGAGAAGACTTCACATGCTGAGTAATGATAGTTCCTTTCAAATATTTCAATTGAATTCAACAAACATTTATTAAGCACTTAATGTGGGCAGAGCCCTGCCTGGTTGGGGAGGGCAATATAACATGTATGAAAAGCATGGACTCTGCTCTCATGGAGTTTTCAGGCTGATATATGGGAGATTATTCCAGGGGTGAAGAAATGTGAGAAAGGTGGGATGGGGTGGAAGGGGAACCTAGGAGAGGCCGGAATGGAAGGAGTAAAAGGGGCACAGGATTAGCTACAGCAGAAAGAAATAAGCTGAAGGGTAGGAGGAGTGGAAGCTGACAATCTTGGATCCAGGAGATCATACAGATTCAGAAATATGCAAATGGTTGAATAAGAGAAATTATCTTGTTTTTCACTGTATCAACAACTGACTTGGGAACTCAATGAGGAGAGGGAAGAAGCCAGAGGGAAAAAGGAAAGAAACCAGAGGCTATTGGGCACAGTCCTGAGACCCCAGAAGATCATTGCCTGTCACAGTGCCCCTTACTCTGTCCATCATGATGGTTAAAAGGCCCTCTGTGAGAGCCTAGATCTGCAAATCATTAAAATTAAAACCAATTAGGAAGGTTTCAAGAAAATCCTAGCACTATTCTGGGACAAAACAGGGAAATTTTATGGATGTTTCCTCTGTGTTTTGTGGTCCAGCTGGGATTCTGGGAAGATGCCAGGCTCAGCAGAAGGCTCTGGCAAGCCCTCCTCCTGGGGGACTCTGATAAAGGATACAGTATCATGGCTACAATCCTTCCCTTTCTGCCCTTCCCTGTGCTGCCCTCACTCACCATCATGGGGGGTTAACCAAGGAGCAATACACTCTTGAACCAGGAGACCATAACATGTACTTTGGAGACCATAGTTAGCTCTGGCTATCCCCTTAAGCCAAGACACCTGAATGGCCCAGGTAGTGGCTAAGATGTCACCTTGATAAACAGCCAGCATCCTCTCTCCCTCTTGGTTTCTTTGCTTAGCAATTTCTTTCTATCCTTCCTTGCCTTTAAGCAGGGATTTCCCAATCCACCCACGCCCATCCCCCACTATGCTGGGTGGGTCCTTTTTTTCTCAGCCTGGAATGTCCCTCTGCAAGGCCTGCCCCTTTCTCTTATTTGTGAGTTCCCCCTGAAGTTTCTATTTTGAAGAGAGCCCCAAACTGGTTTTTATTCCTCCTAGGACCTGCTCCCAGCTTCCAAACTTCAAAAACATGGCCCCATGCCAGTACCTTCATCTCCATCTTACACCCAGACCCTTGTCTCTCAGTTTCCTTTTCTGTAGTGTGGGGTATCCCTTAGAATGTAAGCTTTCTGAGGGCAGGGACTGTCTTTCTTTTTTTATTGAATTTGTATCCCTAGTGTTTAACTCAGTCTCTAATCCATAGCAAGCATTTTAATGGTTTGTTCACAACCTTCCAAATTCCTTCTTGTTACTTTATAATTATTCATCAAAGGGTGTAAAAATGTGTGCTGCAGAGCCCCAATTCCATTTCTCTAGCCCCTTAAAGTATAGCAAATGTTTTTATAACAACCACTGAGTGAGGTAGGAAGTGCCCCTTATTCCCATTTTACACACAAGGAAACTAAGACTCAGTGAAGTTAAGGGAGTTATCCAAAATTATAGAACTTGAATTCCAACTTTGGATTCAAATTTTCTTTTTTTTTTCCCCCACCCAGAGGTAATTGAAGTTAAGTGACTTGCCCACCCAGGATCTAGTTAGGAAGTGTTAAGTATCTGAGTTCAGATTTGAACTCAGGTCCTCCTGACTTCAGGGCTGGTGCTCTATCCACTGCACCACCTAGCTGCCCCTGGATTCAAATTTTGATGTCACAAGTCCAGTATTTTTTGCAGTACTAACCATTTAATGGTGGTGGATGTTTGTTTTAGAGCATTAGAAAAATTGTGGGATTTGGATTAAAAAACCTGGATTCACATTCTTGTTCCACCATTTTACTTCTGATATGATCTTAGACAAATAAGTCATTTGCCATCTCTAGGCCTCAGTTTTCTCATCTGCAAAATGAGTGAGATGGGGCAGGATATATTTCAGCAGATAATCACTAATTCTAAATCCTAAAGTCCTATGAAGTGATCCTTCTTATCCAATTTGCCAACAACCCCAGATTAAAATTTATTGTTCATTCATTTATTCATCAAGTATATATATATATATATATATATATATATATATATATATATATATATATATATATATATATATACACATATATCTACTTTGTGCCAGCTCTTATGCTAGGAACTAGGGATACAGAGATAAAAACAAAACAAAAATATTTCCTGCCCAAAGATGATATAGTGGATAGAGCTGGCCTACGAATAGGGGAAGAACTGATTTTACATCTAGCTCCAGACATTTACGATCTGGGTGACTCTATGTAAATCACTTAATCTCTATTCCTTAACTGTAAAAGAGTTAATAATAGCATCTATCTCACAGAGTTGTTGTTTGAATCAAATGAGATAATATTTCTAAAGCATTTATCTCAGTGCCCAGCCCTTAGTAGGTGCTCTATGAGTACTTGTTTCTTTTCTTCCTAAAGGAAATTAGTGTAGAAAGTTTTTTTCCTAGGAATTTGACCTTCAAAGTGGAGAAAGACATAATATGATAGCTTGAGAAGAAGTAGCATTATCCAAAGGTGTTTTGGTTTTTGGTTTTTGTTTTTTTTAACTAAGAATAAGGAAAGCTAGGTAGATTTGTCAGTGGTAGAAAAAAGCCAGTAGAGAGGAAGAGATTAGAGATTATTAGCAAGAGAGAGAATATGATTCGGGGAGCAAAATATCAGAAGAACTGAGAGAAGCTAAGATCAAAAATGAACCACAAATGAACAACTTTCCTGGGTGTAGAAAAGGGTCACTTCTTCATCATAGATTCTAGTAAAGGAGAAAAGAATAAGGGGGTGGTGTTGTAAAGTCCCCTCACTCTGATTCAGTCTGTTCCTTCCCACTCTGCACAGGGAGCAGATAGGGGATTACAGCTGGAGTATCGACAAGAAGTGAGGAGGAAAAAGGTAAGGAAATAGTAACTGAGAGTAATAGTCAAAGGCAGAGTGAAAGAGACAAAATGACAGTGATGGGGGTCAGGGCACCAACAGCCTCCTTCTTGTCTCCTCCAATGACCTGATACAATTTGGGCTGGTTTAATTCCATTAAGCCTACTCTGTGATGAGGATAGCTTTGCTGGCCAAAGTCAGAACCAGCCAAACTGCCAACCTTCCATTTTGCTCCAGTCTAATTCCAGTTCCCATTGACCAGTGAGCTTTGACCCCGAATCTAGAATTGCTGCATCTTATGAAAAGCTCTGATAGAAATTTGAGGGGTGCAATTACATTCCTTTGATAATTCAAGGGAAGACTCCAACTGTATATATTCTAGAACTCCTGGGTCCAATTAAAACCCTGTGCCTGGAAGGACTTAGCATCTAGGAAAATTGCAGGCTTGCAGTTGTTCAGCAAATATTTATTGTTTATTTTTATGCATTGTCTCCTTCTTATTAAGTACTGTTTACTTACTTATTGATTCTATGCTGAATAAAAAATGATAAATGCAGCATTCCAGCATATGTATCTGCTTCCATGGAGAACCAACTCCTCTCTGTCAAGGATACTGACTAGTCCTTGATAAAATATAACATACAAAAGGTGGGGTTACCTAGTAGATGAAAGCTCAGAACTAAGTTGCAATCAGTCAAAGATACCTGATTAACCCTCAATAAAATGCAACATACAAAAGGTGGGGTTACCCAGTAGATGGGAGCTCAGAACTAAGTTGTGATCAGTAGACACAGATGGTTATAACACTAAGGAAATAGGGGTATCATTTGATAGAAATAGAGTTAAGAGGCTGTCTGCTAACCATGGAAGACAGAGCTCTTCAATGGGGCATTTGCAAACTGACAAGTTAATAAGGGATGCCACCTACCCCCCCAGTAGCTATCTGTGTCATCTAATAGTTAAATTACAAGGGATTTTGAGACATAAATGGGGGGGGGGGAAAGAGGGTGTTCCCAGGTAAGGTCTTCTGTTTTCCAGTTATAACAAGGAGATCCCATGCAGCAGACTCAGAATTTCAGTAGACTTTTGGGACTGGCTTCCAGGCTGAATGCTGAAAGGTTTGCACTGTGGGAATTCCTACACAGATATCCAGGCTTCCAGCTCACTTGACTGTGGAGAAGCAGTTAGGTTTGGATTTCTTGGATTGGTTCAAGAGCAGATGTCTCTCAAGCCACTGACTATGAACTACCCCATTCACCAGGCAGCTGTGGAGCTAAATTCTCATTGTCTTCCTAAAGACTGTAAACACCCAAATGATCCTTTCTACCATTTTATTTTCACTGTTGGTTAATATCTTTATTAGGGAAATGGTGATGAGTCACTGCAGTGAACTCCAAGATAGATAAACTGCCCAACTGAGTGGATTGGGTGTGGAGGATGCTGGGTTGGGATTCCCCTATTGACTAAATTCCCCAGAGTCTACCACAATGTTTTGCATACCAAAAGTACTTAATAGGTGACTATTAGATTAACAAATGAATAAATGAAGTCATAGGATCATAATATCATAGATTTAGAACCAAAAGGGACATTTGAGATCATTTGTTATTTTTTTCATTTTACACATTATGGAAGAGTGACCTGAATGTAAGTTAGGGGAGATGCAGAGGTGAGTCAAAGCTCAAAAGGAGCTTCCATGATCATTGAAACAGCTGCCCAGTGAGTAATGAGAGTTGAAAGAAATGAATTCAGCCCAAACTCAATATCAGTTAGAATTGGGGTAATTCCTGTTGAATGGAATACAAAATATTTGGAAAAGAAAGATCTAAGGGGCAGTTTTTGTGTTCCTTATGTACAACTATGTACCTGGCTTTAAAAAAAACAAAATAGAGGATATAGTCAGTCTCACAGAAGGGACCGTTGATGTAGAAAGAATAGGGGGATACCCCCAGAGTTCACTGGTACCTGCAAACTTCTAAGAAAGCCTCTATCTATATGGGTGTGCTTCCTCTGAAGTCTTTGTGAGAAGACAGGGACAAATGGCTCTTCGAATGAGAAGTTCCAGAGAGGCTGGAGGGAATCCTCACACCAGTGAGATCATAGTTCCATGGAAGCATTAAAGACCTCAGAGATAATCTTTTCCAACCTCCTCATTTCACAGGTCATAGGCTCATAGATTTAGAGCTAGATGGGACCTTAAAGGCCATCTACTCTCACCCCTTCATTTTACACATGAGGAAATGCATGAGGCCAAAAGAGAAGACACTCACCCTAAATCCCCTAGGTAGTCATTATTGATACAGCCTGTATTCAAATCCAAGTCCTAAGACACCAAATCCAGTGATCTTTCCACTACAAAAGGAATATCCTGATGTGGAATTGTTCCATTTCCTGGCCTGCCTGCCCTTCTCTCCAGCCCCCTGAGCTGGTACTCTCCCTCTGTAATTGGACAGGTCATTTGCTCTCCACCTCTTCATCTCATACAATTGATTTCCTATATTGACTGGGCAGCCCTGGTCCTAATGACTTCATCCCTGCCATTAGGCTATAGATAGAGACTCAGGAGGAAGGGAAAAGAACGGCTGGAGTACCATTACTGTTTCATGAATGAACAGCCCTGAGATGTATCTTCTTTTTCCAGGAAGGACTAAGCCAACAGCCAGAAGGACCAGGAAGATCTTTATCAAAGCCCTCCAGAGGAATCCTGCTGGGAGAAAGTCAAATCAGAAAACTTTGAGTGGAGATGGCAAGGTGGCTTTTGACATCAGAAAGATTCTTAAGTCTTAAATACGCCGAGCAACATTGGAAAGCTTTGTCTTGCTAACCTGTAATCATCATGGGATTTAATAGAAAAGATCTCCTAGTTAAATACTCCAAACCTTCATTTTGCATGTAACTTGTAGGCCAAATCACCAGGAAAAAGCAACTGTCAACTTCTATGATTGTCACTGTAAAGCTGGGAATTTCTTAATAATGATATTCTTTATGACTGATACACCACAAAGGTGTATCCTTTAGGACATCACAATCTGATTTGTCTGGCACTCTCACCAAGGGTCCCTTACTTTCCTTGCAAATTTCAAGCTCACAAGGCATGGAGCAGAGAACAAGTTTAGTATACACACCAAAAAATTCCTACCAGAGCCCACAGACAGTAAAGAAAATGTTACTCTATTTTTGGTCCAATCTTCCCTGGGTATTTCACCACCTAATATCCTGAATGCTACATACAGTTTGATTTCCTCCTTTGCCCTAAACAGGGTTGTTTATGAGTCAAGCAAACACTGATTCTGATAAGCCCAATTTTCCCTCCATACCTATCATTCCAGGTTTATAGTATTGAGTATTGAGAGTCTCTCAAGAAAGGGAAGTACTCAGGGTAGCAAAAAATTGATCCCACTCCCCAAAATCTTCAGAGTTCACATGACTCCCAGAACCCAGGACAGTTTTACTGGTTTACAGGATTTACTTTCCCTCCTAACATTTAGACTTTGGTTCTAGCAGCCTTCCCACCTTCCAGTCATGACCAAAAAAATCACAGAAAGTTTAAGTGGCTAGGCACATAATCCACAGCTTTCTGGAGGAAGTCCTAAACTGAATTATATCTTTCTATCCCTCCCTCAAAGTCTAGCACAGTGGCTCACTCAATAAATGCTAATTACAGAATGATACAAAGGAAATTAACCCTTCCTGCAATGGTCCTTGGAAACCCCTCCTCTATGATTCTTTGGTTCTGCTTTTATGTAAACTAAAAGGATCATCATTATGTTCTACCCTAAAAGTAGCCACCTCCCCCACATGATAGTGCAAAGAAGAGAGCAAGAGACTTATAGTCAGGGATTGAGTCCTAACTAATATTTAATGAGCTGGGTTTCTATAAGCATTCTTTGAGCTTCAGTATACTCATCTGTCAAATGGGAATAATAATAGCAGAACTACTCACCTCACATGGTTATCGTGAGGAAAAAGCACCGTATAAAAGCAAGTAATTATTATCATGATTATGTGGTTTTAGAACCCAGCATTCTACTCCATAAGTTCCCAGTAATTGTGAACAGAAAGCACAGAGAAGTGGGAGGAGAGAGACCTCAGAAGCAGTTAGCTCACCACCTAAGCCACTTCACAGAAAAGGAAAAGCTCTTGACAGATTTATAACCTTAACTCTCTCACTTTCCCACTGAAAACATGAGGAGACTTGCTTTCCCCACCCTCCACCCACCTATAAGCCCTGGTTCTCCCAGACCTGGGTGAAAGCTAGAGTCACCTCAGGGGACCTACAATGTTTTCTATTCCAGGCATGGGAATGTACAGCCAGCCATTTAAAGTGCTGAAGGGACATTTCAAATCATGGAGGCTTACTCTCACATTTTATAGATGAAAAAACTGAGGACCAGGAAGGAGTGATTTGCCCACAGCCATACAGGTTGCAAGTGCTACAGCCCCACCCTTCAGACTTTTGAGAAACAGAGTGATATAATGAGTAGAAGGTTAAACACAAACTTGGGAAGACCTGGACTCAAATCCACATTCAGCTTCTTATTCACTGTGAATTCACTTATTCACTCTAAAGAAGTTACTACTAACTCAATTCTTGAATTATAAAAAAAAAAGACAGGCAGTTAGGTGACCCAGTGAATAGAGTGTTGGGCTTGGAGTCAGAAAAACTCATCCTCCTGAGTTCAAATCTGGCCTCAGATACTCATTAGCTGTGTGATCCTGGACAAGTCACTTAAACTCTGTTTGCTTCAGTTTCTTCATCTGCAGAATGAGCAGGAGAAGGAAATGCCAAACCACTCTAGTATCTCTGCCAAGAAAACCCCAAAAGGGGTCAGGAAGAGTCAAACACAACCAAAACAACTCAACAACAACAAAAAGAGATGGTTAAATTCAACGTTCCCTAAAGTCAGTCTGTTTCACCTCTAAATCTATGATCCCAAACCAGGGCTCTCTGCATCATAACAAAGCTTTCCTCAGAGTTGAAAATTTCCAAGAAGAGTATGATCTTCAAACCCTAACAGAATGAAATTTGATATGGCAGCATCCTCCCATCTCTGCATAGAAGGGCCCCTGAGTAACCTTGAATATGATTGCATCACCTCTTGAATCAAGGTTTCCTTGTTCCTTTTCCTTAACCCCCATTATAGTGTGAACTCTTTGAGGGTAGGGACTGTGTTTTGCCTCTCTTTGTATCCCTGGTGCCTGTAACAATTAAAACTACAGCACTCTCCCATCCCTGCACATTGGGACATCTGAATTACCTTTAAAAGATTGTGGAATCTTCATCTTTTCATAGTGCTTGGGGATCAAAAATTGTCTGAGATAAGTGGTTCATATACACATAGAAGAGGGGCTCAAATGACTACAGGAAGGATTTAAATTAGACAGTCGGGAGAAGTTCACGTGAGAGACTAGATGCAAAAAAATACAGCTTCTTCTTTGAATATCTTCACTCCCAACATCACAGGATGAGTCTCTTTCTCAACCCATCCTCATGAGGATTCCTTATTTTCAGTCTGGCCCCAGAAAGCCCCTTTTGGCATATCCATCTCTCCATTCCCTTTCACACAGGATGCTCCTTTCTTTTTATCCTCAGGGAATTCCTATGCTTGGTTCCCCTTTTTAGTGATTTTTCCATCCTTCCCTAGAGTATTCTTACCATTCTGCCTCTCAGATATCCTGCTCCGTAGGAACCAAGGAGGCATATAAAGATACTATCCCATGATCCTTAGATACAAAGGGGTCAGCTCCTGCCTTCACAATTCTGGGCTACTGGGCATTGTCTAAAAAAATCAGACAAGAAGTCCCTTGCCTTTAAAGAAAGAACACAGGTTTTCCCAGCCCAGAAGTGATTACATTGTAGGAAAGCTTTTGATCCCTACACACTGGCTTTCTATCCTTACACAATGAAATCAACCCAACATGCTTTAAGATTTGCCAAGGTCAAGGAACTGGAGAATGAGTGGATGCCCATCAGTTGGAGAATGACTGAATAAATTATGGTATATGAATGTAATGGAATATTATTGTTCTATAAGAAACAATCAGCAGGAGGATTTCAGAAAAGCCTGGAGACTTATATGAACTGATGCTAAGTGAAGTAAGTAAAACCAGGAGATCATTGTACATAGTAACAACAAGATTATACAATGATTAATTCTGATGGATGTGATTCTTCAACGAAGTAATTCCAGACAGTTCCAATGGTCTTGTGATGGAGAGAGCCATCTTCACCCAGAGAGAGGACTGTGGGGACTGAATATGGATCACAACACAGTATTTTCACCTTTGTTGTTATTTACTTGCTTTTTGGTTTTTTCTCATTTTTTTTTCTTTTTTATCTGATTTTTCTTGTGCAGCACAATAATTGTGGAAATTTGTATAGAAGACTTGCACATGTTTAACATATATTGGATTACTTGCTGTCTAGAAGAGAGGGTTGGGGGAAGGGAGGGAGAAAAAAAATTGGAACACAAGCTTTTTGCAAGGGTGAATGTTGAAAACTATGCATGTGTTTTGAAAACAAAAAGCTTTAAGAGAAAAAAAAAATTACTAAGCTTTTCCTTATAGCAATCCTAGAGAAGGAGTAGGTAATATAAGTAGTAGGCCAATTTTACAGATGAGAAAAAGACTCACAAAGAGGTGATTTACCCAAAGTTACATAGCTAACAGAGAGCAGGACATGGAATAAGAAGAGAAAGGACCCACCAAAATAACTCCATTATCCTTCCCCCTCCCTCCCTCAAGGGGTGATGGAAAGACTTAGAGAGAGATAAGGCCCAAGGTCATAGACTTTTAGAGCCAAAAAAGACTTCTTAGAAGGCACTTGATACAAAGCCTCTCATTTTATAGATGAGAAAAATGAAGTCCAGAGGGACAACATGTTCCCCCACAAATGTCTTGTACAATATAAAGAAAATATATTATTAAAGACATATGTGATTAGAAAAGATGGTCTAGTATCAAGAAAAATAACGGTTAGCCTGAGTAAATCATTGGTAGTCCTCAGGTATTAAAAGGAAAAGGGAGACTTCCAATAATCCTGTGGAGGATTTCTAATAACTGTAGTTCACATTTATGTACCCCTTTAAAGTTTACAAAGCACTTACCCTGTAAGATAACTAATACACACACTAGTATCTCCATTTTATAAATGAGGGAACTGGGGTCAGAAAAGTCAAGTGAATTGGTCACATAGATAGTACATATCAGAGCCAATACTTGAATCTAAGTATTCCCACCCACCCCCCATTACATTATAAGCT
Organism: Myrmecobius fasciatus; assembly: GCA_023553655.1. Lineage (NCBI taxonomy): Eukaryota > Metazoa > Chordata > Mammalia > Dasyuromorphia > Myrmecobiidae > Myrmecobius > Myrmecobius fasciatus. Next base: position 27,236 of record JAJPUD010003288.1, on the reverse strand, counting down.
TTTACCTTTTTGCAGATCCTTATCACACTGCCTAGCACACAGTGGGTATTTGACAAATGCTTATTGACTGACTCACTATCTGAGAGGATTTCTTATTACAACATACTGGTTCAGGACCATGGTCAAGAAACCCAAAAAGATGAGTATGTGTAGAAGAGCCAGAAGCTTCTTCTTTGATAGAAATGTTCACCCTTATAAAAGGGGTCATGCTGATAAAGTGAAGGAGGCTCCAAAGTACCAGCACTCCCTCTTTTCTCTACTGAGCAAATGCCTTACACATGCAGAAGCCTGGACTCTATCTGTCTTTGGAGGTCCCTGGATTCCCCCCAGATATAGCTTCTCTTCCTCCCTCACCACATCTTTGAAACAAGCGATTGCCATTCATGTTTTCTTATATTCCCCACTTCTTTTTTAGTTTTTGTGACATATGAATCAGAGAACTTCACCCTCTAGTCCTTTTTAGATGGCTATTTTTCTCCATCTACTTAGAAAAAACTGGCCCCCACAGGAATTCAAACTAGTTCCTTGAATAGAGCTCTGTGGAGTTCGGTTTTTATTTATTTTTTTTTTAGCCTTTACACACACAAAAAAAATTTAGAGGCAAGTCAGAAATTAAAAAAAAAAAATTAAGTACTCCACTTCTCCCCACTTCTCTCCCATCCAGGGGCACACTCTCTCCTCTATACATCTACTTGGTCCCTGAGGAAAGCAAACTCAAACCCAAAGGGATGACTATCAAACCTCCCTCTCTCACTCTCTCTCTCTCTCTTTCTTTCTCTCTCTCTCTCTCTCTCTTTCTCTCTGCTACCAAGTTCACTCTGGGTGTGGCACAGTTCTTAGAAAGACAAGTCATTTCCTTGCTTTCAGGGTGTGATGTCTTGGCTGCAAGGCTGATTCAGTTCTGGGTTGAGTTAAGTCAGCCTTTTTGTAAAGCTGGTTCCTTACTGGGCTCCTCTGCTGTGGCTACTGGTGGACTCTTCTATAAGCTCCAATTAGTGAAACTCTGATGGTTGTTCCAAGCTTTCACAGCTCACAACTCTGTTCCATCTCTGGTGTTCCCTTATTTACCTATTATTGGGAAAGAATACAGCAAAGAGAGAAAGAGAGGGTACCAAGCATTCCCATTCACATGGCAACCCAGGTGAAGAGATAAGGCAGTTGAAACAAAAACTGGCACTGCTGATACCCCTACCTCCCACTTACAAACTCAAGGCATTTCTTCTTCCTCCTCACCTGAAAGCCACAAGGGAAAAAAACATCTCTGTGGATTTCCATACTCCTAACAGCCTCCATCTTCAGAAGTTTCCCATCGTCCTCTACAGGACAAGAAAATGGTTTATACTTGGGAACAGATAGATACTGGGGCATCAGATAAAGTCCTAAAATCAACTCTTCTGTGATGCTTTCTTTGACTAACAAGAATGTGATCGCCTCATTCCAATCATATCTAAACACAAAAATTTCCAAAGACTCATCATCTGGCTCCAGGCTAGTTCAGAGTATGAATAATGATGAAAGAACAATTTAGCATAGTAGAAAGAACACTGGTATACTCAACTCAAGTTCTAGAACTTACTAGCTGTATGACACTGAGAAATCAAGCAAGTATTTACTGAGTGCCTACTATGTGCCAGGCACAATACTTGGATCTGAGGATACACACACAAAAAAATAATAATAATGAAAAAGCCTCCTTTTTTCTACTCTGAGGAAATAAAATGTGCAAATATAAGCACATATTAGCAAAATATTGGGAATTCCAAAAGTTTTAGTTTTGGGGACATCCTGTATTTACAAAATAAATACAGGGACATTATGAGGATGAAATAACATTTGTAAAGCACTTTGTAAACCTTAAAGTGCTCTATAAATAGAAACTATTATTATTCAAAGCCCTTAATATCTTGGTTCCATCTTACCAATTTAGCTAAACTGACCTCCCTGCTGTTTTTCATACATTGCACTCCATATCCAGTCTCTATGTCTTTGCAAAACTTTAACTCCCCACCTGAAATGTACTCTCTCTTCATTTCTGCCTCTTAGAATCCCCAGTTTTCTTTACAGCTTAGCTCAAGTGCCACTTCCAACATGAGGCTATTTTTAATCACAACAACCTAGGGAGATAGATGCTATAATTAATCCCCATTGTAACAATTGAGGAAGCAGGCCAATAGAGTTTAAGTGACTTACTAGGGGTCATACAGCTAGTAAGCACCTGATTCTCAATTTGAATGCAGATGTGCCTAACTCTAATGCTAGCTCTTTCAATCTAGATGTACCATAGAGCTGCCTTAATAACTGCTTTTGGTTGAATTTTAAAGACCAATAAGAAGAATTTATATAGAGTGCTTAGCAAAGTGCACAACATATAGTGGGTGCTTAATAAATATTTATTAATTGATCCTTGGCAAAATAGGGCACCATTGGAATTCATAGAGCAGGGAAGTGATGTGGTCAGACTTATGTTTTGGAAAAATCTTTTTGGCCACTGTGAAGGATAGAGTTAGACACAGGAGAGAATTAAAGTTAGAAAGTTGAAAATTAAAGTTGGAAGACCAACAAGAAGCTATTGCAATAGTTCAGGAAAAAGATAGCTTGAACTACAATAGCATCTGTGTAAGCAAAAGGAAGGAGATAGATATGGATAACATGGTAGAGATAGGATCAATAAGACAACACCTAGGACTCTGGGAAAAATCACTTACCACAGTTTGCCTCAGTTTTCTCATCTGTAAAATGAGCTGGAAGAGGAAATGGCAAACCACTCTTGTACATTTGCCAAGAAAACTCTAAATAGGGTCACAAAGAGTCAGATATGAGTGAAACAACTCAACAACAAAGTCACTTAAACTCTTCCAGACTCAGTTTATCCATTTGTAAAATGGAGATAAAAAGTTGCACTATCTCATAGGATTGCTGTGAGGAAAATAGGTACTAGTCATAAAGTACTTGTATAAAACTGAGTTGTTATTACTATCATTTGATACTTTGGAGAGTCTGAAATTCTTTTTATGTGGATACAACTTGCACCATAGAGTGATGGAGATTGAAATTCCTCTACACTTTCTTTTCCAGTGAAACCTTTGTCTTTTTTCCTATAAATCTTCTATGGAAGAGCCTTCTTACATGCTGGAAGCCTCCCTTCTGATTCTTTTTTTCTCTCTGAAATACAAGTATAGCATTTAGACAAATACATAGAATGCATAAGAAGAGGAAAAAAGACAAAATTAAAGAGAGAAAATTGGAAACAGAAGAGAGTCAGAGACAAGGAATGGGGATCAACAGAAACACTAAAAATAGAATAAAAGATTTTATGACTGATATGACTGAAAAAGGATGTAGCTCAGTCATATTGTGAGCATGAGATGACAGACAGAAAGCCCAAGTCATTTTGTGGAGGTAGGGGGAAAGATAAAGATATTGTAGGTAAAAACAGGTACAAAGACATTGAAGGAAGGCAAAAGAGAGATGAAGAAAAGGGGTCATTGAGGGGGACTAGAAAAGGGCATTTAAGACTTTATTTTTCAATCAGGGAAAGAAGTAAGCCCCTTGAAATTCATCCCATCTTCCACCTCCATATTCCAAATAAAAACCAACCTAATAAGTACATTAAACATGCATTTATGTAGGGAAAACAAGGAAAGCCAAATTAATACCAATATAAAACACATCACAAGACAAAATAACTGAACACATTATGTATCTATGTGACAAGAAGATTTCAGGGAATGTACAGAAAGAAATGAATGAATGAATGAAAAAGCACTGATTCTTTTCTAGACACTGTCTTAAGAATTGGAGATACAAATACAAAATATAGAAATTCCTCCAATGGGAGAGGTAACACATAGATCCAAGTGATTGCTAGGAAATAATGTTTTGATATAAGAAATCAAAGGGAGAAGGGTAGAGCTATTGAGATTGGCAGTGTTAAGCCTTTTCTCAAAGCAATGGTAGTGTTGATTTGATGACTTCCCAGAATTCTCAAAGTACACATTTCTTCCTTTACCTTTTCTTGAGTAGACATTAATTTTCAAAATCCCTTGGTCTAGCTTTGGCTGTGGGAGTGAAATGAGGTGAAAAGGAAGCAAGGAAGCAGAGGATGAATCTTCATTTTAATCAGGTGAATAAAGGAATAAGGAAATATCATCCACCATCTAGCTTTCAGGTGAAGCCCAATGGCCTGTGATCATGGCCAACTAATGGTAAAAGCTCAGCTACCTGATGTATACCATGATCAAATTCATAGTTCTTGCCTTAAATATATTCCATCTCTGGACTTTGGAGGCAAAAAGAGATCTATAACAGGGGGTCTTAACCTAAAGGTATAAACTTTATAAAAAGATATTTTGGTAACTGCATTTTTAATATAATGTATTTCCTTTGTAATCCTATGTATTTTATTTTATATAGCTAATAACTCCCATTGACACAGCACTTTTAAATTTGTAAAGCACTTTACAAACATTTTCTCATTTGATCTTTATAACCTCCTAGGAGGTCGGTGTTTATTATCTACCTTTTACAGATGAGGAAACTGAGGCAAACAGCAAGTTGTTAAATTACTTGCCCAGGATTGCATAGCTAATATATGTCTGAAACTGGATTTGAGTTTGTCTTCTTGGCTTCAGATCCAATGCTCTATCCACTGAGTTACCAGGAAACAGTGCTGAATTTGGAGATGGGAAAGTCTGAGTTTAAATCTCAACTCTGAGACTGACTAATTGTGTGACTGACTACTTTCCTTTTCAAGCCACAAGTCACACTTAACTTTTGTAGGGATCAGTCCTCTCATCTGCAAACTGGACATAATCATAGCTAACATTTATGTGATTTTAAAGCTTTCACTTTGTATATGTAATTAGATAGAGATGTGTCTATCATCTCATACCTATCTCACAGGAACTCAAAAGAGGTAATGAATATAAAACAAGCTTTAAAAAGAGGGGTAAGGTAGGAACTGTAGGTATTCCAATCTCCCAGAACAATATCTGCAGAGCTTAAGCCCTTCCTGCCCCTACCCACACAGAGCACCACCTCCAGGGGATGTGAAATCAACTCTCTCAGCCAAGCAAATAGAAAAGAAAATCAGTACCAACAGAAGCGGATTGCTTTGGGGCCAGAGAGCCTAAATGTTAACTCTCCTGTCGCCTGACCTCTGTGACCTTCAGCAAGACACTTCCTTCCCTGGGATTCATTTTCTTCATTTCTAAAGGGAGGGGGTTACACCAAATGATTTCGAGAGTCGCATCCAATATTAGATCCTAAGAGAAAACTCAAACAACAAATAATGCAAACATCTGTACCTTGTCCTGGAATCTCCAAATGATCTCTTTTTTGAAACAGATTTACCTACCTAATGGTGTTGGCTCAGGCTGATATGAAAAGGGAGTCGCATTGTCTCAGCGGGATGCCCTCTTTGATAAAGGGAGGAGCTCCAAAAGCGTGCTGGGTGGCAGTAGGGGGCCAGCCAGAGATGAAACATTTGCCACAGATCATGCACAAAGCAGATCATAAGCTCGCAGAAAATCGAGAGCAAGTGTACTCCTATACCTTAGAGCTGGAGGGGAGGAGGGATGGGAGTGAGCAAGTGTATTCCTATACCCGGCAAAACTACCCGTACTGCCTGAGCTTGCGATCTTCTGTGCTGAGAAAAGCATGTTTTCCGCACCTCTGGACAGCCCCAGATCCAGCACCAGCTTCGCCATCTTTCCCTTCTCCCCTGCTCCCAGCACTTCCATAAACATACGCGCACACACATACACTCACACACACACACACGCAATAGCATCCCCATCTCCTCATCCTACTCCCCCTCCGTGGGATAGCCAGGCAAAGGATGCAGGTTGTGGGCACATGCACACCCAGGGGCGCGGGTTCGGTGTCAGCATCACGCCTTGCAAGCCACAAGAGCTCCTCATATCAAGACATAGGTCAACTTTTCTCAAGTAATTACTCTTCTGTGACTGGCAGAGGTGGGAAGGGGGAATTCGGCCGGCATTGTTCGGGAAATGGCAAGAGGCTGCGGGAGCTGCGGAGGGACCGGAAGCTGTGGGCACGTAGACCAGCCTGCTATGCCCATCTAGGCTTGACAGAATGTTCCCGATCTAATTCCCCTGCCGTCGGGGCTGCCTGCAATCGCAGATAGGAATACACTCTCCAGTCCCCTGAGCGGAACTGAGACGCAGCACTTGCTCAGCAGATCCGACTCTGCCCAGAGCGTGGGCGTGGGAAGTAATAAGATGAGACAGCTTGAGTTTTGTAGTCCTACCCAAGGTAAAGGAAAGACCACCGCTCTCAGCCTTCTGCCCCTGCCCAGATTGCCATACCTATGCCACTAGGTGGCGCCAGGAAGTTGTGAGTCTGGAATCCCGCATCCTCAGAGTGGTTCGGGTTTAGCCAACCGTTACACCTTCCCTAAGGGCGGTGGTGCCCGACCTGAAGTCAGAACGACTTGTCTTCCGGAGTTCGAACCCAGCCTCAGACATAGTTGGAACCCTGGATCCAAGTTCCAAGTCACTTAACCTTGTTTGTCTCAGTTTCCTTATCTGCAAAATGGCAAACCACTCCAGGACCTTTGCCAAGATACTCCCAAATGAGATCACGAAGAATTGAGATCATTTATTTGATGATAGTAATGTTAACTCAGTTCTATAGGACTTGAAAATGGATTGAAACCATGGTCTTCTGACTTCAACTCTTTCCAAAGCACCAGACGGACCAAAAACACTGAGAGTGAACTGTATGCAAGGTATTGGGATGGGGATACCCAAAGATATTCAAGCTTCACCAGTCTCACGTTGTTTATATGCCCAGGAATAGAAGATATACAAATGAAAAGTTAACCACATGTAACAAAGTGATACAGTGGTAAGTGCTGAATTTGGAGTCCCTAATCTATAAAAAGAGGGAATTGGACTAGATCAAAGGTTTTTCACCAAGGAGCAGGTACACAGACACCTAAGGGGTCTGTGGATAGATTCAAGAGGTTCATATTGGAGAAGGGAAAAAAATTACATCTTTATTCTTTATTTTCAGTTAGCTCTAAATAAGTTCAGCATTTCCTTTAAATATGAGTTAAAAAGAATAACACCATCAATAACATAACTTTGAGAAGTGATCCATAAAGTTCTCTAAACATCCAAAGGAGTCCATGTTACAAAAAAAAAAAAAAAAAAAAAGTACCCTTGGTCCTAAAATGCTTCTAAGATCTCTTCCATAGAATCTATATTGTGCAATAATTAGTCATATACCAATGTATAAAAAAATCACTAAAAGGCTTCTTCCTGGTAGTGATAATTATTGAGTCCCTGATCACTTCTATGCCAGGCAATGATCAGGGGAAGAAAGGTAGAAGTAGAATGTTTCCTGCTAAGTGAGTAAAAGTTAGCCCCCTCCCCATTCTTTGAGTACTGTCATGCCAACTATTTTCTAATACCCACCCCACATTCAATAGAATCATAGACTTTGGCATCCAGTCCCTCACTTATGGCTATCGGTAGAATAATAGCTGTGTGACTATGACAATTATTCTTCCGTCTCTGGAACTTAAGTGTTCTCATCGGTAAATGAGGAACTTGGATTAGTCATTTCCCTAATGTCCTTTCCATTTCTACATCTTATGCCCAATTTAGGTACGATTCTATTGTGTTTATAAAGAAATATGTGGAAGAACTGGTACACTAATGCATTGTTGGTGGAGCTGTGAAATAATACAATTGTTCTAGATTTCTATTAAAATAATGTAAATGGGGCAGCTAGGTGGCACAGTAGATAGAGCACCAGCCCTGAAGTTAGGAGGACCTGAATTCAAATCTGACCTCAGAAACTTAACACTTCCTAACCATGTGACCCTAGGCAATTCACTTGATCCCAATTGCCTTAGCAAATAAATAAATAAAATTAATATAAGCAAAATAAATAAGCAGTCTGAACTCTTTGACCTGGTATCTCACTACTGATCATATACCAAAGACAGAAACACAATATTCCAGAATACCAAAATATTCATTGCAATACTCCTTGAAGAACAAAGAACTGAACATGGCAGTTGATTAAGGAATTACTTCAAAACTATAGCTTGTAAATGTATTAGAATATTATGGTGCAGTAAGAAATAAAAAATATGAGAATTCAGTGAGACATGGTAAGATATATTTGAATTAATGTATAGGGAAATACATGGAACCAAGAGTACAACATATGTGATGGTTACAAGAATATAAATAAAAAATCATCCAAAGGAAGTTAAAATCTGAGTAATAGAGAAACCAGTCAAAGTTCTAAAAAAGAGGTAATAAAACATTTCCTCTCCTTTACAAGGCAGGGGAGGTGAATGGTTCCTCCTAGAACAGAATAGCATACATATTGTCAAATAGAATTTCTGTATCCAATGATTTTGCTTAATTATTTTTCTTTATCATAAGAGAGGGTTCAATCTCAGGATAAGGGTTAGAAATGACTGGATGTAAAGATAAAGGACATCAATTAAGTGATTTTTTTAATTGTAGAAGATTCTACAATTTCTTTGATCATCTGTTTCACCCTGTTGGAAAGTTCATCATTGCTGACCTAAATCCTTCTTGCTTGGTTATGAGCCCATTTCCTCTCGTTCCATCCTCGCTGAAGACAGATACCAGCTGGCCAATATGTGAAACACAATCTGGGTTGTGGTTCTTTTTTTTTTTTTTTTTTTTCCAAATGAAGTCTCTGACTCCTTTTCTAGGTATATGAGGTAATAGAACTGGCTGGGATTTGGGGGAGGGGAGTCAGAAAATGGGAGGTAGACAGTAAACTGATGGCGTGCGACAAACTGGGGGACTCCTATTCAGAGATCTTTTCCTCTTTCCCAAGACTTTGCATCTCAGTCCTCTTTTATATCTGAAAGCTTAATATTCAGTTCAGTCCTTGCTTGAAGCCACCTCCAAATGTTTATCAACACGTACTCTAATGCAATCAGTTCCTGAGGAAAATACACACCAGGTACCGGATGATGACAAGAGTATCAAACAGAGGTCCCTTTCCCACCTGCTACCACTGCAACTGTCTGACTCTTTCCCTCCCTCCCAAACAAGGGTTTATACTTCCAGAAGATATGGGGCTGACAGATATCTTTAAGTTTCTCTATCTCCCTGATTCTACCCCCTGCAAAAGGGAGCTGTCTCCAGAATCTGACTAGTGAAAAAGGATATCAAGAATAAGGAGTTTGTGTCTTCTCTCCTTCTCCTCACTGGAGGTATTTTCAAAGAACAATAGGTCATACATTGTACATGTGTGGAGAAAACTTCTATGGAGATTTGCTACCAGGTGAGAGCCAAGTCCCTGGACCTGGTAGTTGAGTGTCCTGGAAATAAAACAGCTTTAATGAAGGCATCTCATTTTACTCTTCACCTCCTAAGCCTCCCATGTTGAAGACAGGGTGGGGAAATGGAGAGTGTACCAGCCCCAGAACAATGAAGACCTGAGTTCACCTGCAACCTCAGACAATTGCTGAGTGACCCTGGACAAGTCATTTAACCCTGATTACCTAAAAAAGAAAAATGTTCTTAGAGTTAAGCTAGATTTAAAAACACATCTTGAGCCTTTCAAAGGACTTTGAGGTCCCTAGAGTCATTGGAAATGATAGTCCTTCCATGAGGTGAGGGGGGGGGGGGGCAGCTGGAGAAGAATTGGAAGGTCCCTGAGGATGCAATCTAGGTCATTTTGAACACATGATGTCACTGCATCTCACATGTCTAATAGCAGACCTCAGTGAATCATTTGGGCAAACATTCATGGTTCCTTTGGAACCCCCCTGGCATATAGATATGCTCTGTACTGCCTACAAAAGTCCTGGTTTCAAGTAATATTTAGTTTAGTCCTTTCTCAGAACCAATTCCAAATATTCCAGCTCTCCCACTTACTCTATGTGTGACTCCATACATGTCATGTTGTACCTTTAAATCTTTGTTTCTTTAACTGTAAAATGGGAGTACACTACCTACCATGTGGAATTATTGAGAGAAACTCTTGTCATTATTTGTCCCTATTTTTAAGGTATGGATTGGAGTGAGTGTGTGTGTGCATGTGTGTGTGTGTGTGTGTGTGCATGTGTGTGTGTGTGTGTGTGTGTGTGTGTGTGTGTGTGTGTGCTACAGTTCATCTGAGGGTACAACCAGCAACCTCTCAGCACAGCACTCCTATTGGACAGAAAGAGAGGTCTTTACCTGAGACAAGATGAAGCCCCCACTCTCCTTCTGAAGCTAACAGAATCCCATAGCCATCAGTTCACTTCCCCAAGGACCAGGGTTTGTAGCCTTCTGCTTTTTAGACCCACAGCTGGCCTAAGAGGGACAACAAGGTCACAGTGCAGAAAAAGACAGGCCAGAGCTGCCCAGGGTCAGGCTGTCTGAGGACATCCCCAGAGGAAATGTGTGTTTGCTTTGACCCTCCAACGCTGTCAACTGCTCCTTTCATCTAGCTGGGGGAGTTGTAAATGAGACTTTATGAGATTTCTAATGATGGCGGTTTCCCTTTATCGGCCTCCAAATGTGGCTTCCCTGGCCCATGCTTTTCTTGGAATCCTTTGGTTCAAAGCCAGGAAAACACCCACTCACTGCCCTGTTGCAAAGCAAGGGTAAGAATTCAGGGTGTTCAAATAGTGTGGGGAGTCTTTCAATAAAAGGGAAAGGTGAGAAAAATAGAGTATTAGAAAAACTCCCTAAGAGCCAAAAGTCTCGGGTTCTAGCCCCAACTCCCCCATCACTTAGCTCTTCGACTTTCCTCTAAGTCAAAAAACTTCCCCTACCTCAGTTTCCTTACCTGAATCCCAGGATAACAAAATCTATTTTCCATCAGTCAACATCAATGCCAGAAACAGTAGGGCAGCTAGGTGGCGCCATAGTGGCTACAGCACCAGGCCTGGAGTCAGGGAGGCTCATGTTGAGTTCAGGTGTGGCCTGGGACATTTACTACCTGTGTGACACTGGTCTAGTTCCTCTCAATTTCCTAATCTGTAGAATGAGCTGCAGAAGGAATTAGCAAACTACTCCAGTATTTTTGCCAAGAAAACTCCCAAAATGGGGTCATGACTAAGTATACACTGATCAAAGCCAGACATTTTGCTAAATTCTGGGAATACAAAGAAAATGGGGTACAGAGGAGGAATAGTCCTTGCTCTCTAGGAGTCACCAGTCTAATGTCTATATTCATCTTTGAATCCCTATTGTCCAATATAATGCTACGTATACAGTAGGTGCTCAATAAATGCTTATTAATAGAGTAGGATTAAGCCCATTGGATTATAAAAATTCAATTAAATTATAGATGTAAAAATGCTTTGAAAAGAATAAAGCATCATATTCATGCATTATTAATGTTGTTCCATCACAGCTGTAAGTAAACATGATTCACATTACAATGGGTATTTGTGAGTGTGTGCAACATATATGTCTATGCGTACTTGGACATTTTTTTTTTATAACTTCTGAATCTGAAGGTATTTTGGGGTGAGCAGCGGGGTCCTATGGCTCCATTTGTGCAGGAACTTCCAAGGTGGAAACTATCTCCATGGATTTTGTAATTGTCTGCATTTATATAGAGACATGCATTTGTCTACATCATGTTATGGTGGAAAAAGCCAGGAATCTGTCAGAGTCAAAGGCTTTACTTCAAAACTAATTCAGGTTCCATTATTATCTCAATTACCTAATCTGTCTTGGTTCTAGTACCTTTCTTCTGTTGATTATTTCTTTTGTCTTCTTTGGGACTTCTTTATACATAGTTGTTTGCATATTGTCTTCTTAATTAGATTGTGAGCTTCTTGAGGGCAGGGACGATTTTGTCTTTGTATTTCCTGTACTTAACCCAGTGTATGACACACAGTAGGCACTTAATGGTCAAAATGACATCACCATGTTACAGTCTAGTTAGAATTGATCAGAAACTGATCAGACCAATACGAGCTCAGAATGCTCTGCTACAAGTCAGATACAAATAGTTCCTATGAACATTTGGGGGGCTTCTGTAACTTCACATTTCAAGTTTCTTCTGAGCTAATTCAAGTCTGTTTTTCTCTGATGAGGACATACCTTGCTGGACCATCTCCCATGTCATATAATCAATTTTAAAGTTCTTAAAAGAGACCTGAACAGTGCCTCATATCACTTTTTCTGACTGACCTTCCTTGGGTCACTTCCCCACTGTAGGGCTCAATTTCCTCTTCTATAAAATAATAGGTTGGATTGCATTAGAAGCTTCCTGCTTGCTTTATTTCATATGATCCAAGAACTAAGCAGACATGTGTATGTGCAGTTCTATGTCTTACATAGAGGGTTGTACATCTCTTGAGGTGAGGTTGTGTGTAAGAAATCGGTATAATGTGGATGGATTTAATGACTGATCACTTTTTTTTCCCTGAGGCAATTGAAGTTAAGTGACTTGCCCAGGGTCACACAGCTAGGGAATGTTACCTGTCTGAGACTAGATTTGAACTCAGGTCCTCCTGACTTCAGAGCTGGTGCTCTATCCACTGCGCCACCTAGCTGCCCCCTGATCACTTTTTAAGGATGAGGTAAGATTGAGTCTGTAGGATCTCACTGGGTAGGAGTCAGCATATTCCTTGGGCCATTAGCATAATTGTTACAAGGAACATGTCCCAAATGCTCCAGAACCTTGCAGCCATCAAACCCCCATAGAAAGATCATGATGTCAGTGGGACATTAGACTATTCTCCGCTTGGCACCCAGAGAAGGCAAGAGAAGAAGACTGGAACAAAAGCTCTTTCTACCTCACAGCCTGGTGAAGCCAGGCTCTGGGCCTCAGAAAGAGCTTGATAGCTGGGTCCAGAAAAGACATAAAGAAGGAAGATTTGAGCTAGCTAGGTGGCACAGCAGAGAGTGCCAGGCTTGGAGTCTAAAACAGGGATTCTTAAACTTTTTCCACCCATGACCCCCCTTTTTGCCAGAGAAATTTTTACATGATCCCAGGTATATAGTAGGTATATAAAATAGTTACACAAGTCAAACATTTACTGATCATAAATTTTGCAACTACCACTTCTAGTTAGGAGATCCCAAGTGGGGTTTAGAAAACTGGCCTCAGGCACTTACTAACTTGTAAGACTTTGGGCAAATCCCATGACCTGTTTTCCTGTTTCCTCATTCATAAAATGAGGATAATGGTATCGACCTCACTGGGTGTCACCAGGATGCAAGGAGATAATATTTGTCAGCCACTTAACAAACCTAGCTATCCACTAGCTATCATTATTATAAGTTCTCTTAGGAATTAACTTGTTGCTATGCATTTGAATGAATGAATGAATGAATGAAAAAGCATTTATTGTAGTTCAAGCCACCACCAAGCTCTACAAATTCAACAGCATAGATAGTCTCCCTTCTAAAGGAATTTATTTTCTAGGGGTGGAACAATACACTAATACACAGAGACGGGTGGTGGTCTGAGAAGGGTACTTTGAATTACCAAGTTAAAGTGAGAGTAAAAGGAGATTTGGGGAATTCAATTCATCCAGGAACAAAAGCAGAATGATTTATTTATCTTGGGTTCTGGGCTCCTTGGGTGGGAGGAGAAGGTCATGGAGGTGGAAGAAAGGGAATCACTTTTGGAGCATTCTGAAATTGCTATTCCCCAAGAGATAATCACCAATAGTTAGGTGGGGTGAGGATGGGGATGGAAGTTACCCCAAGGCATGGTCTCTAGCTTGGTTGAAAAGGAGTTTAGTTTGAAGTAAAAGTTTGCTTTCTTCACCCCTAATTCCTTATCTATATTCCCAAAGGAGCCACTTTACTTCCCCACTTTTAGGTGGATGAAACCCCTCTTCTAGCAGGAGCAATTGGTAGTAAAAAATTGTAATGTGCTGGGTCTGGAGCTACAAATATCTGAATTCAAATACAACCCTGTGCATTACCTAACTGTGTGACCTTACACAATTCATTTGAATTTTGCTTCTGTTTCTTAAACAAAAATGAGGATAGTAACTATTACAAGGATAAAATATTTGTACAACACTTGGCATGGCATTTGGGACATACTAGGAGGTATAGAAATGCCAACAATTATTATTGCTCTTTTCTAAGATAGGCCGATATTTATAGCAGGCACATTTCCTGAGCACAAACCATGAAGGGGAGGAAGGAATAGAAATGATTCTATAGCATTTTAAGGATTACAAAGCACTTGTTCATAGTAACTCAATGAGGTAGGTGATATAAGTATTATCTTCATTTAGTAGATAAGGAAACCAGCTTGTTGCAAATAAGTCCCCACAGTCCCAGTAGTAAAAATATTGGAGGCTGGATTTGAATGCAAGGTCCCCAACTCCATCATGCAAAGCTACTTCTCCAAAAGTATTCTGAGTAACTGGGAACATTAGCCAAGTTTCAACATTCATAAAGTAGACAATTCATATTCTAGGGTGGAATTTCTTGGCCTAAAGACTGTAGACATTGTTTTGGCTAAAGTGCTGGCATGTAATTAGGAAAACTAGTCTCAACCTAGGGCAGCCACGTGGTAAAGTGAATAGAGTGCTGGAGTCAGAAGCACTCATCTTGTTTAAATCTAGCCTTAGATGCTAGTGCTATGACCCTGGACAAGTCATTTAGCCTCTTTTTCTCAACTGTAAAGTGGTGATCATAATAGTACTCCAGAAATATTATCACAGTTTCTGGCACTTAGTAATAAATACACAACTCATTTCTTTCCTTTCCCCATACTGGGTGACAAAACAGGCCCAAATCCCACAAGGAAGCACCTATAGGTAGGTGATGGGACTAAGTGGCTACATGTGTCACATCTGTAATGAGGACCTTAAATTTCCCAACTATTAACAATGCTTTTCACCTGGATAAGTATTGGGCAGTCAGGGGTGGCTTAGGATCTTAGTTTCAAAGAAAGTTATATAGGTTAAAGAGATTATAAAGATCACAGATCTTTGAACGATTGTCATTGCTTTTCATGTCCTGTTCTTCTTGACCCCATTTGGGGGTTTTCTTGGCAAAAATAGTGGAATGGTTTGCCATTGTTTTTCCTGCAGTTCATTTTTACAGATGAGGCAAGCAGGTTTAAGTGATTTGCCCAGAGCCTGAGGCTAAATTTGAACTCAGGTCCTCTTGATTTCAGGCCCAGCACTCTATTTACTGCATCACTTAGTTGTTCCTCAGTAGCAACATGTGGAAGATAATAATAATACCTAGAATTTATATAGTGCTTTAAGATTTGCAAAGAGGTTTATTCACAGAGATTTGTCTTCACCATAACTTTGGGAGGGAGGTGTTAACTATTAACCCTATTTTACAGTTGAGGAAATGAGACAAACAGAAGTGGACTTGTTCAAATTCACATAGCTAGTAAATATCTGAGGCTGGATTTGAACTCACCAGACTCCAAGTCCACTGTACCACCTAGCTGCCCCCTATGTATGAATGAATGAAGTGTTTATTATGATCCAAGCACTGAAGTAATTGGTAGGGATACAAATAGAAAAATATAACAGTCTCTGTTTTCAAGGAGCTTATTTTCTATACAGATAGTAGGGTTCATCTATAGAGTTGATGACAAAGATGAGGGAGGGTATCCTTTGGGCTTAGTGGTGGAGCAGGAGATAAAGCCTGGTCGTCTTCCATCCTAACAGAAAGACTAGTGACTTCCTACTCATCCAAATCATATTTAAGTAATCCCATCACTACTAGTTTTGGAGAAAATAAGATTCTGGCCCAAGATCTCAGAAAGGTGGATCTGAGGGTCAGAATGGAGCAGGGAAGATTTTGTGTTCTCTCCCAAAGAGGAAAGAATGGAAAATCAGCATTCAGGTAAAAAAAGGGAAGTGACAAAGGGGTATTGGCAGGAAAGTTGAGGGGAAGGACTCTCCAGGTCTCTGCATTCAATCTGGGTAGTAGGTGGGCTGAGGAAGGGGACAGAGCAGGGAGGGAATGGAGATAATCAGTTGTCATATAATTATAGCACTGAGGTCTTGCATAGTCCAGCTTAAGACTATGCATGATACTAATATCATCCATGACTACAGATTATAGAATCATAAACATTCAGAGTTGGAAAGTGACTTTAGAGGTCATTTGGTCCATTCAACCTTGTATCTAAGAATGCCCTATGCAACATCTCTGACAGATGGTCCATCCTGTCTCTGCTTGAACACTTCCATTGCAGGGAAGCTAATCAAAGGTTTATTGTAGTATTGGCTGTTTTGTGTCCTGTGCTATCCCCTAAAAATAAACCCTTTTCCTTGGCCTCCCTGCTGCTCTAAACAAATTCAGTCCCTCTCATTCCTGAATATTTGCTTGGCCCTGACACCCATTCTCCTCTCCAACATCAGGGGCAATTTGAGGAAAAGGGATGTGTTTGGAGAGATTTAAATGTCTATTCCCTTTGGTTCTTCATTATAGAAATTCCCCTTCTTTTTTACCTTGTCTCCATTCCATCAGTTCCAAGTTGGCTTGAGATTGAGGTTTATATAATTCTATCCCTTCCTCTTGGCGGCCCTAGTTCACCGGTTCATTTCTACCCTTGCCAAGGACTCAATTCAATATGTTATTACCACCATTTGGTTTGGTGTAGGCCGTATCCAATCTAGAATGGTACCTATAGTTCCGGTACTCTCCAGTTATTTCCAATGAAAACTTAGTTGGCTGGTTTATCTAGAGAATTTCTCTTCTGGATTGGTTTTGGGACTTGCCTGCCCAAACACAGAAGGCTGATTTTCATGACCTTTAAAGATCTCTTCTAGAGGAAGGACCCTGTATTTTTCTTGGATTCTGTATGGATGGTAGGATCTCTTTTTTTACCAGGGCAACATGGGTATAGGCTGAGTGAGAGTCTTGTAGATTTGTAGACACTGGGGGTTTAATAACTTTCGCATCTACTATCTTATATCAAGATAAGAAACTGAGAACCAGATTGATGAAGTATATTATTACTCAAATTATAAATAACCAATCTGATGTCTTGAATCCCTTCCCTCTGATTCCAAATACACCATTTCTTCCATTATACCATTCTGGGATAATCAACTGGTAGACAGAAAGGTCTGTAGATCCAGAGGAGAACCTTCTGGGCTCACCAAAGTTCAATGATACTGAGGCTTTGGAGATATCCCTAGAAGAATAGTAATTAAAGGTTACTGAACACTTTGAAATACAGGTGTATTATCATCATCACAATAGCTAGGAGCATTATGATAATAATAATTAGGTAACTGCCATCATGTCCCTAACTACACCTCTCTGCCCCACCCTCATCCCCAGGCCAGCCAGGATTGCCAGGCCCTTGTGGGTTGGGGCAGAGACTACTGCAGAGTGGACCTTCCTTGACAGGGGCTTCAGCTAAACTTCATAAAATTTACTCTATTAAAGGATAACAGATTTAGAACTTGAAGGGACCTTAGAAGCCATGTAATCAATTCCTTCATTTTTTCAGATGAGCTGGGTCCTAGATGGGTAAAGTATCAGTAGCAAGTAGCAGAAGTGGGACCTCTAATTCCAAATGAAGTTGTTTTTTGTTGTTTTGTTTTTGTGTTTTAGTTTTTGCCATTGCACCATGGATTGACAACTCCCTAGAGATGTGTTGTGTGTTAATGTGTTGGAGATTGCCACCCTCCACCAACCTCCAATCATCCCTTATCCATGTGCTCTTTGGGAAGTCTTCAGAAATTTATAATAAGACTATTTCCGGAAGAGAAATTAGTTTGATGATTTAATTACTAAGTAATGCTAGGCTTAGGTTAGAGGGGAGTTGATCTTTATCTTAACTCTGGGCCTCTTCCAAAGTCAGCGGCTCATCCATTTGCTGGCTGGAAGTTTCAGATATCTGGGATCATTCTTAGAACTGCTTCCTCCTACTCCATCCCACCTCATTCCTGGACAGGCAGGTGAGATGAACAAGATCCTCCAAATTCCCTTTTCGTTCAAGTTCTGGGAAGCAAAGAATCTACAGAGTTGAAAGGGACCATAAGATTCATCTAGAAACTCTAGAGCAACTTTCTTTCAGCACAAAAATGCCTTCTACAGATAGTATCTCAGGAAAATGCACAATAGTGCCTTTTAAAAAGACAGTCCCTCTACCCTCAAGCAGCTCACAATTTAATCAGTGAGACAACAAGCAAACAAAAATATACAAAGCAAGCTACATAAAGGATAATTAGGAAATAACAGAGGGGAAGTACAGGAATTTCTGAAGGCTTCAGATAGGAAATAGGATTGTAGGTGGGGTTTAAAAGAAGTTAGAGAAGTCAGCAGTTGCAGTGATCTACTACCTCTCTAAAGGAGTCCAATGGTTAGAAAGGTTCTTTTTGGAGGAAAGATTCTTATTTTTGCCCTTGAAGATTAATTTTACATCACCTTCCCAGGATAATCCAAATATCTGGAGGTAAAAAAATCAATCACCCTAGAATTTTTTTTCCTCAAAATTAAACATTCTTATCCCTTCAGACATTGAACTGACAACTATCTACTGGAGAGGGACTTGAAATCAAAAGGCCTGGCTTCTCTTCCCTAGATAGTACTGTTTATTAATTGTGGGACCATGGTAGTGGTGGTGATTCTAAATTTCTCTGAGCCTCAGTTTCTTCATCTATAAAATGGGGATAGTAACATTTGAACCCCACTGGATTGTCAAGAGGAAAGCATTATATAAATGCAAGTTATGGTCATAATAATGTCTAACCTCTTCCAGCCACAGTTTGATATGACCTGCCTAATAAACTCAGGCCATCCCACCTTTTCTTTCCCCCTCATTACAGGAAGATCCTTACAAGGTAACTGTCATTATATAAGGTGTGCATTATAGGCTTTTTGAGGCATATTATTGTGTGCATGTTAGCAAAATTGGACAATGAAGCACCTTGTAGGAGAAACAGGTGGAGCAATGGTTAGGGTGCCAAGCTTACAGTAATGAAAACCTGAGTCTAGCTGTATGACCTTAGATAAATCACTTCACTGTTTGCCTCAGTTTCCTCATCTGTAAAATGAGCTGAAGAAGGAAATGATACACCACTCCAGTATCTCTGCCAAGAAAACCCTAAAAGAAGTCACAAAGAGTTGTACTGAACAATGAGTGGGAGGGAGGAGGAGGAAGGGAAGGGGAAAAATACTGGAAATTCCATCAGAAGACCCGGTTTTTAAATCCGCTACTCATTACTGGTGTGATGTGATTTCCTCTTCATTTTCCTCATTTGTAAATAAGAAACTGGACGAGCTGATTTCTAAGGTCCTTTTTAATTCTATATCTTCTAGAATTTATACTCAAAACATGCCATACAGAAAATCAGAGGTCAATAGACCTCCAAGACCTATCTCATCGCCCCTCCCCTCCCCCTTCCCTTTTTGTTTGGGGGAAGAATTTACATTTTTTCAAAAGCAAAAGGGGTGCAAAAAGAACTTAGCCCAGTTTTCCTACGGTGGCACGTAGAATTCAGCCCTCTTTGGTAGCAACCGGGGAGCCTAGTTTCCTCCTTTAATTCCTGGAGGAGATCTAGGGGTATGGGGGGTGGGGAAACCACAGCATGAAGAGAGAGCTTCAGGCTGCTGGGGTAGAAATGTCTGTTGGGTTCAGCCCCCTTGGAAAAGTGCCCGATTCACCAGGATGTGGCATGGGTATGAAACAGGAGGGTGGTGGGGAGTCCCTGCTGGGGACACTCTCCGGGTGGGACACTTTAACAAGGAAATTCCCTCGGGCAGAGGAAGAAGAGGGAGGGAAAGGCCAAGCAGGGAGAGCTCCCTCCCTCCATTCCCAAAGGGAAAAGGACATTGTACCCACACTGGAGACCGGGGAAGATTAGGCACAGTTCCTGGAAAAGGTTCCCAGAAAAGGGGTGATGAGGAAATCAAAAGAAAACTTAGTGCATTGCTCTCCAGTCTCACCTGTCAACAATAGGGCCTCCCACCCAGGCTCAGGATTCCTCATCCTCCGCCCCCTGACCAGAAGCTATTAATCCCGTCTAGAATCTGAGTCCTTCCTCTCTCTCCCCTTCCCCCCCCCCCGCCCCCCAATCCGGCAGCCAAACCTTCTTCTGTTCTGACCACTAGAGGCCACTGCTTCTCTTCGCTGTAATGCCGGAGGGAGGCTCCCCCTTTGGCCCTTCCCCTGGCAAAAAGCTACCTAAACCGGCATCCCCCCGCCGCCCCAACCCCAAGGGTGGACCTGGTAGTGACCCAAGCCAGCCTCTCACGGCAACCGGACCTTTGGCCTTCCTCTCTTGGATCGCGCGGTCCAGGCTGCCCGAGGCCTGGTCAGGCTCCTAGGGGGCCAGGAGGGGGTTAAAGCTAACCCCTCCTCCTCCCGTCTGACATCACTGGAAGAGGGTGAGAGGCTGGGAGCTGTGTGTGTGAGAAAGAGAGTGTGTGTTCGTGCTGGATGTGGGCTACATTGTTGCAGCTCGCGGGAGAAAGGCGGAGAGGGAAAGGGAGAGGGAAGGAGGGGGACTCTCCTTTCGGATGCTGCGAGAAGCCCGGGAGGTAGTCCAGTCACCTCGCAGCGCTGTAGGATCCTGGGCCCCGGATCCCGCTTGGAGCCCACTCTCGGAGGACCCCGGCCAGCCATGGATGCCTGCAACTTGGAGCGAACGGGGACTGTTTGATTGATTGTGCCGAGCCCAACCTCCCCCTTTCGCTCTCGGAGACCCCAAAGATCAGGGAGCAGCCTGCGCTTGGGCTCCGGGAACCAGAAGAGTCCAGAGCTGCGCGGGGCGGGGGGGAGGGGGTTCCCTCCTGCCCCAGCCGGGGGCTGCGTGGAAGTGAAGGGAGAGAAGGGCGGGGAGGGGCGGAAGAGGGAAAGGAGAAGACGGGGCATGACTCGTTTAACTTGCGGCGGGCATCTGCCAAGGCTCTGAGCCGGCTGCCCCGGGGGGCCGGTTTGTGCCTGCGACCTGGGCACCCCCGCCTATCTGATCCTGAATCGACATACTGCAGCGAGTTGACCTGGATACTTGGAGAGCCGGCCACCCAATATTGATCCCCGCTCGTCTTTGGGGAATCGTTTCGGGAGAGGGAGGAGAGCTCTCCCCCGACCCCCTCTCCCAGGACCAATAACCCCCCAATGGCTCGGATGGAGCATGCGGTAGTCTCTGGATGCTGGTGGGCTTTCGCTCTTAGCTTTGCCACTCTCTTCCTCCCAGGTAAGCGGTTTTCTTATTTTCACCCCCGTTCCTTCCTGGCTCACACCCTCGGCCAGGGTAGGCAGTAGGTGACTGGACTGCTGGCGTCTAGTTTGAGGGGAATGAAAGGGACCAGAAAAGTTAAATCGTGGCTTGGGTAAGCTTTGTGGGGTGGAAGAAGAGACCAAATCTAAAGGTTTGAGAAACCTAGGCAGACCTTGCTGGGAGCTGCTGAAATGCAGGTTTCTCTGTGGAAAGCAAGCACTTTCTTGCGGAAGGTTTTTTTTTTTTTTTAAATAACATATAATCGCGTTCTATTTATTTAATAACCATCTCTCTGCTTGGGAAGCAGTTTGGAAACACTACGTATTACATAAATGCAAAATAATCACCTTAATTACCTTCTCGGGGTACCGATACAACAACCCCTCCGGGGGAAGGTGTCAGTCTCAGAGCTGGTGGGCTGAGGGTTTGAAAAATGGCTTAGGGCGGGAAAGCTTTCTTGCTTGATATTTTTTCCTCCTGAAATGGGTTTCTGGGACTGGGGCTCCCTCTCAACCCCTGCGCACTAGGTTTTCAGCTCCTGCGGCAATAGGTGGACTGGTCCGAGAGAGATGTATTCTCACCTGCGGCTTTCTAGTGAGGTTTGGTTTGGAGTCGGGGCGGGAGGGGGGGGGCGGGAATGGATTGAATCCTCCAGGAAGATGTCTAGAGAAGGTCCGGGAACTCAATCCCCCGGTTCCCTAACTCCCTCCCCAGCTCGAGGAGGTCTCCTCTGAGGAGGTGCTCATTCTTCCGGTAGTCTGGATGGCTGGTGGCTGCCTGACCCACTTTTCCATTCATCCCCCGGGGGTGCCCCCGCCCGTCCCAGGGTGTGGGCCTGTCGGCAATCATGGGGTTAACCAAAGCCCCGAGTCCGGGAGAACCAACAAAAGGTGGCTCGCGTTTGCCCATTCAGATATCAGAGGGAAGAAGGGGAAGCAGGGACAGACTGGGGTGTATTGTGCTGGGAAATGAACTGGAAAATACGTTTCGGAGGCAAATCTAATGTTCTTAACCCCTTGAAGCACCATCCCTTGCCCCCATGGCCCTTTAGCAAGGGGCCAGAAAGCAGCATGTATTCTACGTGGCCAGGAAGATGGAATAAGAACACTCTTATCATCCCAATCAAATGAAATAATCCAAAGAAATAATTCTAAAGCACTTAACACAGTACCTGGTACATATTAGATGCTTAATAAATGCTTGTTTCTTCCTCCCCTCTCCCCCCCCCCCGTTTGTGTGTGTGTGTTGGGGGTGGGGGGTCTGTTTGAAACACGTGATCTTCACCTTGGCATCTGGAGGTATAAGTATAGAGACCCTTTTTGTATTGGGATGAGAAGGGGGGAAGTATTGCTTATCTCGCCTGGCTGCCTGTGAGTGCCTGGGTTCGAGTAGTGAATGCAGACCCAATAGGGGGCATAGGAGCGGGGTAGTCCGGGAGAGGCCAACCTGCCTTGGAAGGTAGGTGGGTGGGAAACAAGGGGAGGAGGGGGGAGAAAGGTGGAAAATCATAAGGAGGGGACTGTCTAATGGGCTTGGCAGAGAAGGTAAAGGAAACTAGCACTGCAGTAATGTTTAGCTGCCCCATCTCTGGTCGTTTTTAGAAGGGTGCCAAGGCAACTGCAATAGAGGGGCAGTTCAGTAAGTGGGTTTGTCTTCCCTCTTCTGACAGTGGCACTGCCCACTTTAGATGGACATCATCATCTTTTCCTTAGGACCTAGAACTTGATAAAAGCTCTGACCCATTCCCCATCCCCCACTTGGGGGGCTCTGAGAAGACGCTCTGATGCCGTGAGCCATGGAGCCAAATGGAAAGACCTGATACTATTGTCCATAAGCCTAGGATCCTTTCATTCTTTAATTCCTACTATCCCCAAAAATATGTAGCAAAAAGAGTAATGATCTGCCTGGGGTGCCTGGGCTTAACATCCTGGTCAGAGGACAGACTAAGGCCTGGAAGCTTTTGGGGACTGGGAAACAAAGCCTCCTCCCCATCTCATTGTTGCCTTATCCTTCCCTTCCATGTGATGCCCTAGGGCCCCCATTCCTCCTGTGGGGCTAGGGACTGACTCAGCTGCTTGTCTGCCACCTCTAGGGAGGGGGCACAGATGCTTGATTCCCTGAGCACAAGTGCTCAATATGAATCCTGTTCCAGGATGAGAAAGGAGGGAATCTCAGTGCAGCCTGGCACTAAGTGCTTTTTGATTGACTAATTGATAGATGTATTGAATCATCAGAGGCTGTTTCATGGACTAGACCTTAGGTTTCTCTAGCTTTTTTCCTTCTAAAAATCTCTCCACACTCTTACAGATAATATTGGCTTATTCTCCCAGCAGCTTGAGAGGGAGGAGCAGGGAATGATACCTTTCTAGTGCACAGATGAAGGTACAACAGACCAGAGGGGTTAAGCAACTTATCCAAGATCACCCAGTCTTCCCTTCCAGCAGTCGGTTCTGCTGGGAGCCACGGTTGCTTCTGTCTTCCCTCTAGGGGAGCCAATCTCACCAGTCCTACTGCTCTTTTCCAGGTTCTCTCTGGGCTGTGGCAGGGAGCCGAGAGACTGAAGAGAGGAGCCTAGTTGGGGGGGGGGGGAAGTAGAGAGAAGCAGAGCCCCCGGAGTGTGTGTGGGGGCCCCTGACTTTGAAATGCTCCCCATCTGGTTGTTGAAGTATAAACAGAAATATGTTTTCGGCAACACAGACTTTGTCACTCAGGGCAGTGAAATCTTGTTTTCTCTTTGCTTCCTGGGATTGAAATCTATTATTACTGATCACCGTTACTTAGTGGAGTGTTTCAAGAACTGGATTAGAGTATGGGGCTCTGGGGAGTGAGGGAGGGAGCATTATTTAGAAGCAAAGAGAGTGTCCCACCAATATACACTCCATCCTTCTTTACTGGTTTCCCTAATCCTTTTGTCATCAAAGGGAAAACAGACATCCTAAAACATACATATCCCAAATGTAACACACCCTGTGAATTGGTTGGAAGGCCCCTTAACTACAACCTTAGCAAATAGCTGATATAGTTGCTATCTGTGAAAATTGGAATATTGTTTTTCTTCGTTCTCCTCATTTTCTCTCATAGACAGTAGTGTGTGTATATCATAGTCAGTATCGTTAAGAAAACACCAAACTCTGCCAACCTGGGATTTCTTCAGATGCTTGCTAGTTGAAATTAGAACAATGCTTACCTAGTAAGAGATAAAGCCCCTGGAAATAATTTAGGATAGTTTTCTCAATTCCAAAAGCCAGGAGGAAAATGGGCATGGGGGGGGGGGGGTAAGCAAAGAGAGATGAGGAGGAGGGGAAGAGGAAGATATTACATCAGAGGCTAAGGAGAGTTGAGCCAAGCTCTGATGCAAGTGTCTAACATCCAGGTCTATACATAGAGAGAAATAGAGGGGGTAGTTAGTGAGAACATTGAGACAGAGGGAATGTCTACAAGCCTCTATAAAGGGACTAAATGGGTCCATTAGTGAGATCTGCATTGTAGGTCCAGTTCTTTTATGAGTCACTTTTCTTTGCACAGGAAAAAGTCTACAACTGTCTATTGTTTTTTTCCTGACCTCCTCCACTACCATCTTTTAGGCTCCCACCCCCAATTCTAGCCCAGTTCCCTGGGGGATTATGGGCTATGGAAGTGTGGGTGGCTTTGAGCACCTGTATCTCTCAGAAGCCCAGCTTGGGGGATGGACTGTGTTGGGGGTGGGGGAACTATAAGAATGGCTTTGAATGTGTTAACAATTGATTTCCAACATCCGGTGTACCTTTGATTTGCTAATTTTTAATTTCCTGCTTCATTTGATGAATTCTGGTGCTCCTACCTTTTGGGATGGGGATGAAGAGGCTTGGAGGAAATTTTCACTTGAATTGCTCATTAGCCAACCTCTCCCCTATTAGGGGACCTTAGCTTACAGTGAAATACTGTTATCTCTGACATAAAATATTTCTTTACTACCATATGTAGTTCATGTAATAAGAGTGCTCATATAAGTGGGCCTATGGTTTACTGTGTACAGAGCTCTCCATATAGAGGACCAGGTCTATGGGTCAGCTTACAAACTGTGGAAGGGGAGAGGTTTTGAGAAAGTGGTATTTTTGCATCTGCATATGTATTCAACCACCAGCTTCCAGACTAGGATTCTGAGTCCCAAGATCTATCTTTGTGTCTGTTGCAATATGTTTCTAGACAAGCAAGATAATTGTATGTGCCATATGCATATTGCATATATATATATATATATTGCTCCATAGACCTATGTCTAGGCCTGTTTTCCTCCTTTTATTTAAAATGAAGGGATTGAACCATGTCTTTAGGGTTCCTTTACAAATCCTAGTATTCTATGAGAAGCCTAGAATTCTGGATCTTCCTCTGATCTTGACTGTAAATTTATACTTGGGTTTTTCACCCACCTAATGGTTTTAGGAGAACTCTTGGAGTGATTTTCCCCCACCTACATACCCTTTACCCCTTTTCATCTCCTCTGTCTGGAGAATTTAGGTCAGAAACTCTGTGTGTGTGTGTGTGTGTGTGTGTGTGTGTAACATTATTAGAATATGCAAGGTTCTCTGCTGGTTACTCCAGATGCAAAAATGAAAAGTTCTTACCCTCAAAAAAACATATTAATTGCAACAAGACATGCAAGTAGAAATCATTCCAGGTAGAAGAGTCTAATAAATATAGTGCTATAAAAGATACAAAAACAGCACTTTCAGCTGAGGGGAGCAAGAAAGGCATAATAGAGCACCAGCAATGGAGCTCTGAATCTGAGCCTCAAACACTTATTAAATGGGTGACCGAGCAAGTCATTTAACCCCAATTTTCTCAAAAAAAAAAATTTGATGGACCACATTCATTCAACATATATTAAATATCAAATAAAGATATTATATATCTATATTATACTATAGCATAGATAGGAACATATTATGCCAGGGATTGAGGTTACAAAGATTTTTTGATTCAATTCACTGCTCTCAACAAGCTTACAGTCTACCAGGGTTATAACACATACCCAAAGAAGTCAGTGCACAATACTTTGGGGTGAGAGTACTAACATCTGTTGAGATGAGAAAGATCTAGTAAGTGATGGAAGGTTTTTTGAGATAGGGCTAATAAGCATAGCACTCCAGATCTGGGGGACAGCTTATGCAAAAGTTTAGGGAAAACAACAGTGTGGCTGGAATGTGAAGTTCATTCCCTGTATTATGGAAGGGAGGCAGAAGAAGGCAAATCTCCCTCTTCTCCCACCTTGTCCCCTTCTCTGGGTTAAAATTAGGCCATCCTTGCCTAGGCTTTCCTTTTGAGTAGTTTCAACTTCTGAATTTGTGGGAGGGGTATTCAAAAGCCTCTTTCCCACTTTTGTTTGTTGTTTTTACACTGGACTGGAGGGAAATGGAATCTTCGTTGGATAAAGAGTGGAGGATTTAGAAGAGGGAAATGAGAATATCTGCTGCTTTTTTCAATAGTCATTCCCAATAGAGACCTCAATCAATCCTGGGCATCTCTGAAAGGTCCACATTTTGGTGTCAATGACACATATCCTTAGCAGCATTACACAAAGGAGTACAGGACTTAGAGTTAAAAAGAGTCTCAGCTTTTTACGTTGAGAAAGCCAAATGGTGCATTGGAAAGCATTATTTCTGAGTTCAAACCTCTTCTCTGCCGCTTGTTATCAAAATGATTTTTCTTAAGCCCCTTAATTTCTCTTGGTCTCATTTTTCTATCGCTTATCAGTGGATCATTTTAGGGCTCTTCTATAGTTCTTTCAAACCTTTAAATCCTTGTTGTTGGGACCCCAGAATGGAAATGACTTACCCAGGATCACTTATCTTTTACTTTTGTCTTCCCACATAAATTGTAAGATACTTAAGGCTGAAGAACCCCATTGAATCTCCAAGGTCTAACACTGTGTGGGATACTTTGCAAATGCTTAACAAATGCTTAGGAATTGATTTAAGTTGCAGAATCAGCATTTGAATGTAGGTTCTTCTAATTCCAAACTCTTTGGGCTGCCCCATTTTCATGCTAATGCTGGCTACCTAAGGGACTCTGAAGGGGAGGGTTCACCTGGGTCTTGGATCATACTTTAGGC
>JAJPUD010003287.1:223231-258900 GCA_023553655.1 Myrmecobius fasciatus | reverse complement strand
ATATATCAAAGAAATTTTTCCTGCTTTTAGGTCCCTTTTCATGTTCACTGATACAGAATTATATATTATATTTCATGATTTGTGCCCTAAAAAAGATTTTTTTGCAGGAAAGAACAAAAATCTCTTTTGGTTGCTCTGCCTGACTAGCAAGCCTTTGTGCCCTTCCAGCTTTCAACCTCTCTAAGTAATAAGGTATCACCCAAGCTCCCCAAATCCAAAGCATCTTTTCAGAAGCCAAAAAAGTCTGCAGCACTACTGTAGGTCTTTAGGATCAGTGGGTAAGAAGTATGTGTATCAAGTTTCCAAAAGGTAATTTTCTCTATATTTTCAATCTCAAATCCTCACTTAGGATCATAGATGTCTGGTCAGAAGAGACCTTAAAGATTATTTCATGGTTCTCAGAGGAAGGACTAGGAGCTCCCAAGACTTTTTCAGGGTTTTCACAAGTCATAACTATTTTCATAATAATACTAAGATATTTTAATTGCTAATAGAGTAAATATAAACCACTTAAACAAAAACCTTCCGAGGAGGGCCTTCAGTAATTTTTAAGAGTATAAAGAGGTTCTGAGATTAAGAAGTTAGAGAACTGCTATCTTCACTAATTCTTATTACCTAGGAAGGAAATAGGAGTCCCAAATAAGAAAAAAAGAGTCTCACAGTTTAAGAAGTGACATTTTCTAAGTTTTAATCCAGGCCCTCTGATTCCAAATCCAGTGTCTATTCCACTATATCAAGCTGCCTATTTCAGGTAGTAAGTTTAATACTGGGAGAAGAAAGGAGAGATTTTTGTTTCTGGCCCAGAAAGCAAGGTCTCAGAAGAATATAAGCTTGGGGGAAGAGAGAGGCAGGAATGACACTGTTTTTTGTCTTTTACTAAATGCTTATTAATTAATAGCTTAATCCAGTAGGAGATTTCAGATACTTCTTCAGTTCTAGTTGGAAATCTGGCGCATCCTGACAGTAGTGACCAGCTTGGCCATAGGCTTATGTCCTCTTGTACAGGTAGATTATGCCCCCCACTGGACTGTCCTGAAAAAGAATGGTTTGCTTTTCCTTTGAGATCCCCAGGGAAATTGATCAATTCTAGCTCAAGTCCATCATTTTACGAAAAGGAAAGTTGAGATCCAGAGAGGATGCTTGCCCAAAATCATGCCCATCTAGTCATGGTACATGTAGGTCTTGTATGGGAGATGGGGTTAAGTCCACAAATGCAGTACTTTAAAGGGGGATGCCCTCAGATTGAGATGGCAGGAGACAGGCCTTGTTTCCTTAGGTTTCCAAAGGGCTGAGATACTTGGTTAAGGTCACCTTATTGTTATCTCTTATGCTCTCTTCTCCTGCCTCTCTCTCTTCTTTCACACAATCCAATATTACCCATTCCTCAAGTTCTACTGCCTGGTAATAGCCGTTAGTATCTTCCCAAGGACAAAAGGCCAGGGGACATATTTTGGAGTTCTCAATAAGATAGGGCCCACAAGGATTTGGTTCTCTATTCACAGTACCATTGAATTGTGCACTGGTCCTATCTTATTGGAGCATTGTGTATGATTCTTGGAAGGACATTGATCAATTGGGCTGCCCAGAAGTGGGCAACCAGCATGGTGAAGGACCTAAAGGTTTATATCATACAAAAGTATGTTGAAGGGACTGGGAATGGTTAAGCTGGAAAAGAAGAGATATTAGAGGAGATGTGATAACTTAGCAAGCTCTTGAAAGGCTGTCAAAACCAAAAGAGGGTTGGACTTAGTTGGCTTGCCCTCAAAGGGCAGAACTAGAATCAATTTTGAAGTTGTAGATGTTGGGGAAAACTTCATAGCACATAGTGAAATAATCTGTCTCCATTGGTGGTAGAATCTCCCTTACCTGATATTTTTAGACAAAGTCGAGCAGTGGTTTATTGAAGACATCGAAGATTCCTCTCCTAGTTGGACTTAAGCACAGGTGCCAATACTGATGTTTGGACTAGACAGATTCTATGATTTTGTGATATTTTTTCAAATGAACCAACTCACCAATGAGCTACTCTATTTTTCAATAGAGTTCCTTCTAAAATGCTTTCTAGATCAGTCACCTGATCCCCATTAAAATGTCCTGCAAAGGGTGAATTAACCCTTCGCCCCCTATACCAGATCTCACATGGTGCTCTTCATTCTATAGTTGAGTGAGCAACTCAGATAGTTAACCAAGGAAGGTAATCTGTTTGGTGTTTATACTTAGCTCACCTGACTCCTGTCCAAAATTTTTCATCTAAATTAGTAGATTTCCAAGTAGTCTAATGCAACTTTTCTTCTCTTTTGGAGGTCCACTGCAGTGATAGCAGTTCTCATGTTTCTGGTGAGGAAACCTTTATAAAGTCATCTTTATTGGAAGATTTAGGGACTCTTGTTTTTAATATACCTAGTTCCTCTCTCTCTCTCTCTGGAGCCTTGGAAGATATATTTCTACATCTACCTCTTTATCTGTGGCAAGCTATTATTCCCTTCCATACCAAGGAATAAGATCAAGAATACAAAGCTCTTCAAAACACCATCCCAATCCTCAAAGATAATCTAGATAGACCAAAAAGATGATTAGCTATACAAGGAAATATACAATGATTGCATGAATGGTGCAGATAAAATATATGGGTCTCAAAGAGGCCTTGGTAACTGAGCTAGACCTTGAAGGAGTGGTAATATTTCACTTATCAGTAAGCATTTATTAAATGCCTACTATGTTTGTATCCCTCAAGGAATATTGCCTCAAGAAGCTTACATTCTATTTCAGGACAATAACATTTAGTCAAATCGATACAAAGTAATTACAAGATAATTTCCCTGGAGGAAGGCAAGAGTACCTGACAGATCAGGAAAGGATGAATGAATGAGTAGAAGCACATTCACCAAACATTTACTGTGTACCAAGGACAGTGCTGTGTGCCAAGGATGCAAATACACAAGAAAATACTGTAGTATCTGCCTTTCAAGAAGTTGCTATAGTAGGGAGTGGTGGCCAGGGAGGATCCACTTTGTTCTGGAACGTGATCTTCAGAGGGTCCTTACAAGACCATTGAAGGAGTATATTGGCAAACATTCAGAAAAAATGGCAGAGTTGATGGGATCATGGTTCATGACATCCAAAGCAGAAAGTATGAAGTAAAATATGGTGGCTGAGACTTTGCTGAAATAGTGGTCTAGGGAGCTATCAGGATAAATGGGGCAGGAGTCCTCAACTAGGAAGTGGAGCTTGAACTAATGTTGGAGGGAAGCTTGGATTCCTAAAAGAAAAGAGGGTATTCTAAACTTGAAAGAATACCTGTATCATGTTGTGAGAAATAGCGAGAAGGCCCCTTTATTTCCATCATAGAATGTGTGAAGGGGAATAATTTATAATGAAGATGAAAGAAAGGGCAAGAAGACATTCCAGTTAAGGAGAACCAAAATAAGCAAAGATCAGGCTTGTGTGGGAAATAATTTTGAAAACAGGTGACGGGCAGATTGTGGAAGACTTTGAATCTCTGACTGGAAAGATTGGATTTGATTCTGAAGACATTTGGGAGCAAATGAAGGTTTTTGG
The DNA here is from genome assembly GCA_023553655.1 of Myrmecobius fasciatus. Taxonomy (NCBI): domain Eukaryota; kingdom Metazoa; phylum Chordata; class Mammalia; order Dasyuromorphia; family Myrmecobiidae; genus Myrmecobius; species Myrmecobius fasciatus. The sequence continues at coordinate 255,342 of JAJPUD010003287.1, read as the reverse complement.
CTAGGAAGGCAGAATGGGATTGTACAAAAGAACATTTAATCAGTATGTATCATGACTAGGAGGAGAAAACTATTAAGGGTAGGGACACCTGTTTCTGAATCCTATGTGCAAAATGATAGGGGCATGACCTGGGAGGTGAGGAGCAAAAGAGGGTTGTCAGATAAAATGAAATTAAGGTTAAATATCCCCCTTTGGCTAGAAGGAAAAAGTTCGTGCTGTCCATTAGTCCTTGGGAAATATAATCAGTGCTCACAGAGTTGGACATCATACAGGTGTTTATTATGTTTGAAAACAGGTGTTTGTTGAAAAATTATGGGAGTAGGGAAGAGCAGATCTGACCAGGGCTTTTGGCTATCAGAGGAAAAAAATAGGAGGTAAAGAGTGAAAATGTAGGTAGTGATCCAATTATGAAGATTCTTGAACACCAGGCCAAGGATTTTGGCTTCATCCTATAGACAGTGGGGAAGCCCTTGGAAATTCAAGAGCAGAGCATCAACCAAGATTAAAAAGAGATTAGTCCCCAATCCTCTGGTCCTTCCAAACCTCAGTTTCCCTCAGTAAAATAAGACATTGTTTTTTAATAAAATTGTATGGCTATCTTTTGTTTTATGTCACCTACATTTCCATTGTTGACTAATGATTTCTAAGGATACTTTATCTCCAATTCCACTGTCCTTGGCACAACTTGGCTACCAAGCCCCAGATTTTGCATAGCAGGTATCAGCTATTCCTCTTTTGTATCACTTTAAGCATTGAATCAACCACCAGGCAACTAATTTAAATTAGCCTTGGAGAAAAATCCTAGTGACTCTGGCTTTCATGAGGCATAGGGCTGCCATAAGAACCCTCCTTTCCCAGTGGCCTCAGTAGAATAGCTGGAGAGTCAGAGACAGAGAATCTAAGACAAGAGGTTTCAATGTGCTTGCTTTGTTTTAGCCAGTGAGCTCATATATGGTTTTACTTGCCACTATACCTCTCTTTTCCCCCGATAGTCTTGGAATTACATCCCAGGGTGAAGGACTGAATTCTTCTGTCTTGAAGGAATAAGGTCATATTCCCAGCAGCAGCTCATCTCCTCTGCCACATCATGGCGAGGTCTCTGTTGCATTCTAGGCTTCGGGTCTAAGGAGATGGACTCCTCAGCCCCAGGTGCAGGCTCTGTACTTGGGAGTGAGTCCCTGCTGTATGATCCCTGTACCCAAGATACCCTGAAGAACTGTCGCCCCCCCATATCTCTGTTTCCTCCTACAGTGATGGGTCGTTCCCCTATGACTCTGTTCCTTGGCAGCAGAATACCAACCAGCCACCAGGATCCCTTTCCGTGGTCACTACTGTTTGGGGAGTGACTAACACGTCCCAGAGCCAGGTAAGACTCTTGTCCCTTCCTTCATTCTTCCTTCAGTTATGAAAATCCCTTAGTCAATATCTCTGCATTCCAAGGGGTTTGGAATGCCATCCTCAGGTCACCAGGATGTGACCTAGCTAGGAAAGAATTTGGTTTAAGTACATTCAAGTATTCTTTAATTGAACTAGGAATTAGCACTGGGGGTAAAAAAAAAAAACAAAAACCTTTTCTCATCATCAGCCTGCTCCTGTTGATCCTCCTATCAGGAATGATTCTAATTCCAAATGGAAGGGTGATCTTTAGTTACGTTGTGGATCAAGTAAAGAGCACTTGACATTGATTTGATGTGACAAGGGTGGTGGTCTAGTGTTAGCCCCTTATCCCAAATGAAACTTACTTTGGCCACATGAAAAGCTTGCCATCCCACTGGCCAAATGAAGCACTGGATGGATTAAGGGAATGTGCTTTGGAAGACCTTCTTTAACTAATCTGCCTGTGGAATGACTGCTGCAAAATCAAGTGACTTAACTTTCTGTGAATGATCATATCCTATCTACATACTAATCTTTCCAGCGTCCCTCCTCTCCCTGTCTTCTCTTGATCATTCACCCAGTCTTTATTGAGCACTTATTGTTTGCTCATTCTTATGCTAGGCACTATAGAGAAATACAGAAGTATAAACCACAAGTCCTTCCCTTCTTTACGGAGACAGAATTAGCATAGGAACATTTGATGTGACATGAAGGGTTAGGTCATAGTCCATTGGGCCCAAGACACTGTCCTCAACAGCAAACTTGATGGAGGGCTCAGTTATCCTCCTTGTCGTCACCTGCTAGTTTAGAGAAATCTCGGCTCCTCTCATTGCCATTTGTGACTTTGTCATTCAGAAATGTGCCTGAACTCTCTGGGAATACATTTCTGTCTCAAGAGTAATAAGTTCATTAAGTTTATGGTCTGCTGTGCAAAAAAACCTAGAAAAACCCAAAAGCCTTCCTTTTATTTGTTCTATATAAACCTTACTTGAGTTTCAAAGAAGACCTCTTCCTCCCCATCTTTTGGGATCTGTTGACTACCATATCCACAGTTCTACGAGTTTCAAACATTTCTTCTCTCGGACTTGACTAACAAGTCCTCATCTTTAGTCTGTCCTAACATGGAAACACCCTCTCCGTAAATAAGGACATAGCATAAGGCACAGTCTATTAATACTTCTTCCCTCCTTTTCCTCCTCCCTTGGGCCATTCTTCCTTCTTCCTTTCCTCTTATGTTCCTTCATCATTTCTCCTTCTTCCCCCTTTTGGTTACCAGTATGACCATTATTTTTCTTCACAGGTCCTAGGAAACCCCATGGCCAATGCCAACAATCCTATGAATCCTGGCGGAAACCCCATGGCATCTGGAATGACGACCAGCAATCCTGGCATCAACTCCCCCCAGTTTGCTGGGCAGCAGCAGCAGTTCTCAGCCAAGGCGGGCTCCACTCAGCCTTACATCCAGCAGGGGATGTATGGGCGGCCCAACTACGCGGGCAGTGGAGGGTTCGGGGGCAGGTGAGAAGAACAGGGGTCCCTGAAGGCCACTGGCATAAGCTAGACCAGACATTTATACTTGGGCTTGATGGCTTCATAGAAACAGCATGCCAAGCTTTCACATGTCTGCTTTCATCCAGAGTTGGTCACAATAGTAATAGCTCTCTTCCTTTTCTCAAAAATCATTATTGACTGTGAACCTCAGTATCAGCCCAGGGCAGGGAGAGTCAAAATCTATGGCTAGGGAAGGCACAGGTGATGTTCTTAGCAAAATTGCAGATGATGTGAATCTTAGAGGGACAGCTGACCCTCGAGCATCGAAATACAGATCTGAAAAGATCTTGACAGATTAGAATAATGCCTTGAATCTAATATAAGGAAATCGAATAAAGGTTAGGCATAAAGTTCTATACTTGGGTTTAAAAAAATCAACTTCATAGATACAAGGGGGAGGTATGTTTTTGTTTAAAAAAAAAAAAGATCAGTTGTTTAAATTATCAGTCAACTCTTCATGAACCCATTTGGGATTTTCTTGGCAAAACTATTGAAGTGGGCTTGTCTTTTCCTTCTCCAGATCATGTTACAGGTCAGGAAACTGAGGGAAATAGGGGTTAAGTGAATTGACCGGGCCATACAGCTAATAAATGGCTAAGGCTGGATTTGGACTGCAACTAAATATAATAAATAATAAATTTAAATAAGCTGTGTGACATGAAGTCAAAAAAAAGCTAACAAAATAATTAAATTGCATTAATGGAGAGTGTCCAGAACATGGAAGGTCCCAGGCCTTCTGTACTTCTCTCCTTGTCAGCGTGTGTCTGGACTACTGTGTCCATTTATGAACACCACAATTTAGGAAGGTCTTTGGCAATCTGGAGCAAGCTCAGCAAGGAATAGCCAGGATGACCAAGAGACTGGAAACTATTCCAGATGAGAACTGATGATATAATTAAGAGAAGAGAAAACTTGGGGATATAGACGATTGTGAGAGTGGTCTTAACAAATCCGGAGGGATGGCGTGAAAGAAGTAGATTTGTTCTTCTTAACCCCAGAAGACAGAACCTGGAGCAATGGTGGAGGAGCTAGAGAAAGGAAGATTTTTGTCTCTCTCTGAGGGCTAAGTTCTTAACTATTAGAGCTGTTTAAAAATGAAATGAAATGCCTCCAGAGGTAGCAAGCTTTCTGTTATTGGAAATCTTTAAGTAGAGGCTGGAGGATGACTTACCAAGGATATTGCTGATGGTATGGGGTGGAGCAGGTGATCTTTTTGATCTCTTCCAACTTTTAAGATGCTATGAGATGATGAAATTTCTGGTGTGACTTCTAATTTGAAAAATTAGGAACAAGGATTGCTTGTGGAAAATGTCTCAGAGCTTTCAGAGTCTGTGGCTTTAGAGCAGAGAAAAAAATGAAGAAGCTGAGAAAGGCACTAACATCTTAAGGAAAAGTTCCCTGGATAGAGGAAACACATGGTTTTCTTCCTGAGCCTCATTCCCACTTGTGTGACTTTCCCTATTAGAATGTAAGCTCCTTGGGGGCAGGGACTTTGTTTGCTTTTTAACGTATATCTCTAGAGCAGAACATGTGGCACATCGGAAGTGCTTCATAAATGACTTTTTTTTTTTTTTTTTTCCATTCACCGATCCTTTAATGTGGCAGACCTTCAAGCCAATACTCTGTCCCTTCTAAGTTGTGGTCCCACTGGGTGTACTTTTTAGGCTTTTTCTTTCTTTGTATCATGTAAGCTATGAAAGAAACCCCATCATCTCACATGCTACCTTTGATAGCTCTGAATGACCTGACCTGTGTTTTGTACCTTAGGAAGCCTGCCCTCATCTTGGATTTCTTCTATAGAACCTATTTCATTGTCTGGATAAGAGTAGGTTTATAGTTTAAAAAAAATCTATTTTATCTCTTTCTATTTACACATGAAGTGAACAGTAGAGTGGTTAAGAGACTTTCCCAGGATCACAAAGTAGTAATTAGCATAACAGAGACCTCAATTCTTGCCTTAGGTCAACAAGGAGGTTCATGGTCAATAATGATTGTTTTAAAAAATATTAGAGTTTTATTTACAAATTATGAACATAAAAGGCCCTCCTGTGCCCCTTCTTCCCCTCAATACTTTCTCTCTCTCTTTTTTTTTCTCTCTCTCTCTCCCACCCCACCCCCCTTCCTTCTTTGTCTTCTTTCTCTCTCATTCCTAGTAAATAATCCTTATGACCTGCACAGATTCTGTGATTTACAATATTCCCCTGGAAGGTACTTTAGCAAAGAGAGGGAGAAAAAGGGAGAACCTGGAGTTTGTTGTTGTTCCCTCTGCCTTCTGTCCTCCAAGACCTCTAAGAGTATGAGGACAGTCCCTGTCTACAATGTTTTTGTTGTTGTTGTTTTGTGTTTTTTTGAGGACAGTATGTATTACTGGGAAACATTCATTCTAACCATAGTTCTTTGATCTCTTTGATAGCTCCCTGCCCACTCCAGAACACTAGTGTTTAATTCCTTTTATGTCAGACAACTGATAGACTTTAAAAAAAAAAAAAAAAACAAAAACCCTTACAACACACATTCTGCTCTTATAAACTTATGATGTCTGATATAATAAGCAGCTCGTATGTATATAGCCCTCTACTGTTTACAATGTACTTTCTCCATAATTCTGCAAGATAGGTAATAGAAGCAATTATTAGCCTTGTTTTATAGACAAGGAAACTGACTCTGAAGTTAAATAAATTTCCTGTAACTATAGAACTAGGAAGTATTAAATCTGGGATTGAAACCTGGCTATTCCAATTCTGAATCCCATGTTCTTCTCACCAGAATCCTATTAGGACACTAGTTGTGACTATATCACAAGTTACATTTTGTGGCTCGAATTTTGTGGTTACTGAAAGACATTAATAGTTGACCATGTCGGTATGTCAAGAACCAGTGATTTGGGGGATGTAGGAACTTCCAATATGAAAACTCCCTTCACCAAAGCAAATTGAAACCATGCTATAGCTTATACTCTCATACTGGTCAGAAGGACAGAGAAGTGGCAGTTGTCCACAGTCACAAAGACAGTGAATGTTAGAGGTTAAGATTGGCACCCAGATCTTCCCAGCTCTGAATCCAGCTTTATCCACATTACCTCTCCCAAAAAAGATAGATAGGTAAAGTTTCCTATTAATATTAGGAATATTATCTAATATTCCTAATTACTTAGTATTACTTAAAAGTGTATAGCATGTTTCTTTGTTGTAGTGTGCTCCAAGAATCATAAGTGGGTGGGAGTTTATAAGCTCATGGGCTCCATAGTGTAGAGCCACTGGTCTTTAGAGACTATCTAATATAGCTCTCTTTTTATCAGTGGGGAAACTAAGACCCAGAGATATTAAGTGATTTGCCCAAGATCATACAAGTATTAGTTCTCAGAGCCAGGAGTCAAATTTTAGAGACAACTGAGTGACAATGTAAAAAGTGGTGGGCTTAGAGTTCAAATCCAGCCTCAGATCTTGCTAGCTGCGTGGCCTTGGGTTTGTCACTTAATCGCTGCCTACCTCAGTTTCCTCAACTGTAAAATGAGGATAACAATAGCACCTACTTCCCAGAGTTGTGGGAATCAAGTGAGACAATATCTATAAAATGCTTAGCACAATGCTTGTCAGAGAGTATGCATTTAATAAAGCTTATCCATTTCCCCCCCTTGCTTTTGCCAGGTTCATTCCAAGGCACCACACTACTCTAGGATCTGTGAATTGGGGTAGAACAAAGTCTGTGCCTCTAGAATGGTCCCTTCCCTTCCTCGAGCCACAGAGAATTTCAACAAGAGCCTCCACATCTGAGCCAGCCTTGCCCCCATTTAACCTTGACCCCATCCATCATTGGGTGATTTCCAAGTAAATTTTCCCCTCCTCTGCCAGCTGTATTTCACTCTTGCTTTCTTCTGTCTCTGGCAGTTACCCTGGTGGTCCCAATGCCCCTGCGGGCATGGGCATCCCTCCTCATACCCGGCCACCCGCAGACTTCACTCAGCCAGCGGCAGCGGCAGCAGCAGCTGCAGTGGCAGCCGCAGCAGCCACAGCCACCGCCACAGCCACTGCCACAGTAGCAGCTCTCCAGGAGACCCAGAACAAGGACATGAACCAGTATGGACCGGTAAGGGGCTCTGACTTCCTAATCCCTTTTTGTCCTCAAAAGCACAGCACAGAGACCAGGGGGCATTCAGTAGAGCAACAGTGCATATATCTGTGTGTATTTGGGCTGTGTTTGTGTATATCCACATTGCTGGCTTTCTGTCTTCACCATGTTATGGCATATTTGGGGGTGGGGGTGCCTTCTCCACCCACCTGCTCCCTGTGAGCTCCAGCCCTGTCTCAATTATGCTAGGACTTGAGAGATCTAGGTCTTCACCTCGGCTCTCCTTCCCTTGATGCTTTTAGGCCCTGGCTTAAGGTGTGAGAAGAGGGGCTCAGGATGGATGGGATGTGTACCATACAGGCTGTGCTCAGGAAGGGTTGGAAAGGGGAAGGGAGTTCAGATTTGCAGCTGAAACAAGCTTTGTGGATTTTTGGTGCTCTCCCATTGACTGAGGATCAAGACCAAGCTCAGCTTCGGCCCTGGGAGCAGGGGCCTTGAGCTGTCGCTTAGCTGCACAGGCCATCTTCACTCTCACCAGTGTAGTTGTCCATGCCTCGGGCCAGTGGCCTGCCTCCATACTCTCATGTACATCACCCACTTACCCACCTAGTCACTTGCATCCCATTTCGCTCCCTGGATTTCACTGTTCTCACCCTCCCCTCTGCCTTCCCTGCTTGCCTGCCCCAGAGAATGCTGCCTGTGCATGGGGGTGACTAGCCCTTCCTACTCTCCACTGCTAGAGCTCTTACCATTCCTCTTTGGAGACTTTGGAGAGGATCGGGCTGGGATGCCTAGAGCATGACAGTCCTGTTCTCCCTTTACCCGAGGTAACTCTTAACCTCAGAGACCTGGGAAAGGAATGGCAGCCACTCAGAAAAATGCACCCCATCTCCCATCCCTCATCCCTTGGCTTCCATCCCCTTCATCCCTCCCTCCCTCCCTCACACTTTCAATGCATGTCACATTTTATCCTTTTTTTCTTCTTCTTCTTCTTCTCCCGTTGAAGGTCTGTTCCTCTTTCCAGATGGGTCCGACTCAGGCGTACAACAGCCAGTTCATGAACCAGCCTGGGCCCCGAGGGCCTGCCTCCATGGGGGGAACCATGAATCCCACCAATATGCCTGCCGGCATGACACCTACCAATATGAGCGGCCCCCCCATGGGCATGAACCAGCCGCGGCCTCCTGGGATCAGCCCCTTCAGCACACATGGACAGAGAATGCCGCAGCAGGCCTACCCCGGTCCCCGACCCCAGTCTCTTCCTATACAGAGCATAAAAAGACCGTACCCAGGAGAAGTGAGTGATTTGGGAGTGGGAGGAGGGAGGGAACCACACTGATGCTGGAGGATGTGGGCCGGGTGAATTGTGCTTGTGCTGGCCACATCAAAGGCTCTCATGGTCCCACAGAGTAGGAAAAATTAGAATAAAAGTTAGGAGACCTGAATTCTAGACTAGCCTCTGATGCTCACCAGCTGTGAGTCCCTTAACTTTTCTGAGTTGGGGGTAATAATATTTCACCTCTCTAATATTCATTGCTGTTAGAAAAGATTTTAAGAGCTTCAAAAAGTACAAACTACAACACAGATGTTAAGGGATTGTTAATTAGGTATATCAGAAATGGACAGTAGTTTCTTGGGAGATGAGATTTGGAGGATGAATAAAATCATTATTATGTAAAAGTGATTTAAGTGGCAGAGGTTCGTGTCAGACTTGGAGTCAAGAAGATCTAAGTTCCAATCATTTCCAGCTATGTCACTTAAGTCTCTCCAGGCCTCAGTTTCTTTTTTTTTTTCTTTTTGTTGAGGCATTTGGGGTTAAGTGACTTGCCCAGGGTCACACAGCTGGGAAGTGTTAAGTGTCTGAGGCCAAATTTGAACTCAGGTCCTCCTGACTTCAAGGCTGGTGCTCTATCCACTGTGCCATCTAGCTGCCTCAGTTTCTTAAACTGTAAAATGGTGACAATAGTAATACTGTTTTTGTGAAGATCAAATGAGATACCACACAGAAATTTTTAAGCACTGTACAAATGCCAGCTATTACCCTGAATTGCCCTTTGTTGGCATCTACCCAAAGAGTATTGCCCTCTGAACTTATAGTGACAAATAGGTAGCTGAGGACTCTCATTGATGTAAAACATGGACAGATGATAGAGTTGAACACAGAACCACTTTGTAGCAAGAGTGCAGACTTTTTGTCTTTTGATTGGCCTTAAAACATTGTGTCCCAAAGTAGAGGAAATAGAGGTTGCATCCAGGAAAAGCAAGGTCACATTGAAGAAAATGTTTTGGAGTCCCCAGGCTGAGGAAGAGGAGGGCACACCATCAGTTTTTTTGCCTTCCTTTTTGTCCTCAGAGCTTGGGACAGTACGCATAGTAGGAACTTAACAAATGCCACCGGCTCCTTACCAATTCCAGAGATTCAGTGCCACCCTAGGAGAAGCATTTGTTCCCAGCAAAGTGCCTCATCTGTTGAGTGTTATAGATTCTTTGCCTATCCACTTATGTCTCCAGAGCTTTGTGGGATCTCTTCTCCCTCCCCCATTCCTATTCATTTTCTCTGTGCCCACTTTTGTTTGGGGCCAGACGTGTCTCCTTGCCCAGCTCCCCAAGAACAAACCAGCTAGTAGAAAAGCTACAGAAGACAATAGCTGAGTAATGGTGGCTGCTGTAATTAGCCTGATGTGAACTCAGGAGGTGCCACCCAATGACTTACCAGCTTTAGGCTGCCAGGCAAGGGGGGGGGGAAGCTTGTGGTAACTGATTATTTTTAATAAATTAATCATTGTCTTTATTAAGCAGCACTTCATAGCTATTAAATGCTTGATCTAGACAGATAATTCTCAGCTTCCCCCAGTATTCCCAGATACATGCTGTCTCCTAGAACAACAGTCTCCTTTTTTGCAGTTTGTTATCATAAAAGAGTTGATTGGGGCTTTAGAGCTCATCTATTCAACCTCCTAGCTAGTTCAGGCATCTTCTCTATAGCATCTCTGATACCTCTGCTTGAATGTTTTCAATGAAGGGGGGCTCACCACCTTCTCTGAAAGCCCAGTCCATTACTGGGAAGCTCTAGTTATTTGAAAGTTCTTCCTTAGATTTGAGCTGAAATCAGTCTCTCTGTAATTAGACCTACTTCAGGATCAATAAACTATTAATACATCTTATCTCCAATTTAAATGATATGGGGAGGGGAGGTGAATAAGCATTTATATAGCACCTACTGTGTGCCAGACATTGTTCTAAGGCTTTTTACAAATATCTCATTTGATCTTTACAACAACACTGGAAGGTTATTATCATATTATATAATATTATGTTATTTATATTATATGCTATTATTATCCCCATTTTACAATTGAGAGAACTGAAGCAGATAGAGATGAACTAACTTGCACAGTCCTGTAGCTAATTAAATAAACATCCGAGTCTTCAAGTCAAGTTTTCCTGACTCCATGTCCAGCCTTGTATCTACCATACCACCTAGACATTTCCAAAAATATTTGAAGTCTCATAAATAGCACCCCCTTCCCATCTCCATAGTCTTTGTAATCCACCATCATCTCAGCTTCCTTCATATGATGTGGTTTCTGAACCCCAAAGTGGCCTGTCAGTGCCTGCCTCAAAATATGATGTGCCTGACTGCCATTAAGAAGTAAAAGTTACCGAAATCCACCTGCCCTTGGACCCAGAATTCCCTCATTAGACATAGAACCTGAAAGTGTTAAAAGTGGCAGGTGGCAAAGGGCTGAGTGCTCAGAGATTTGCAGAGAAGTTGCATTTGTTATGGGAAAGGACCGGAAGCAGAGGATATGTCCAGCCATAAAGGAGGAGAGGTCAGGGAGCAAAATGATACACACAGTGAAAGCTGGCAGGTGTGTGACAGAAAGGCCAGAAGGAGCATTTGGAAACTTGGTGAAGAGAAAACAGCAGAGGCTGAGGGAGAGGCTAATTAATTATTATTAATTATATTGTTGCTCAGGTGTATCCGACTCTACGTGATACCATAGGCATTTGTCCATAGAGTTTTCTTGCAGTGGTTTGCCATTTCCTTCTCTAATATGGCCCCATTTCACAGATGAGGAACTGAGGCAAATAGCTTGTGTCACACAGTATCTGAGGTCATATTTAAACTCAGGTATTTCCAACTGCAGACCCAGTTCTCTACCTAGCTGCCCCATTAATTAGTAAGAGATATTATTACTATAAATAATATAAGATGATATAAAATATGATAATTATTCTTTAATGATTATAGTCATAAGTGGAGAAAAGAAAATGAATTGAACAAAGAATCCCGGTGGAGCCTTAGAGAAAAGCAATGATTGAAAAGTTTGGAGTTAAAATCATTCAGTCATGTAATTATTTAATTATTTTAAAGGTAAACAAGTATACTGTGTGAGTTTGATTGGATTGAGGTTCAACATTATTAATGATATGCATAATTAATGATACATTGCTTGCCTTCTCAGTAGAGAGAAGAATGGGGGGAAGAAGAGAATTTGGAACTCAAAATTTAAAAAGAAAAGGATTATTAAAAATAAAAAATAAATCAAGAATTTAAAAAAAACCCATTGTTTATGCTATCATGTAATTTTTAAAATTTATTTATTTATTATTTTGTTGAGGCAATTGGGGTTAAGTGACTTGCCCAGGGTCACACAGCTAAGAAGTAAGTGTCTGAGGCCAGATTTGAACTCTGGTCCTCCTGACTTCAGGGCTGGTGCTCTATTCACTATTTTTTTTTTTTTTTAATTTAAAGAGAGACAGCATTGTGTTGCAGACAAAGAAGTGGGGATGACCTCAGTTCAAGTCTCCTTTTATAAACCCTGCTGTGTCTAATAATAATAATAATAATAATAGTATTTCTAATGTAGAGCTTTTATGGTTTTATACCCACAGTTTAGCCCTGGGAGAGTAATAATCTCTTAACTGCTCTGCCCAAGCAACTTTTTAAAACTCTAGATAGCAGAACAAGAGTTCTTCTGCCTCAGTGGAGGGCAATTCCTTACCAGGAGTTCTTCACATTAATGAAATCCCAAGTCTATTCCAGAAGACCTTTACTGTTCTTTAGAGTGCTTCCTGTGTAGGAAGTGGCAAGCAAGTTGGGGTCCTTCCCTCCCCTGCTGTGGACACACTCTGAGGTTTGGGGACTCCATCCCACTCAGTTTCTTGGAAATCGGTGACTGTCTATATTAAGCATGTTGCTAAGCCCCCCACAGATGGGATCCCACATGCCTTGGGATCAGCCTAGGTTAGGAAGGTTTGTAAATTGCGCCCCCTGGAGATTTCTGTCTACCAGAGAGACATTGTATCTTTCCCGTAACTAATCCGTGTCACTTGTAACAACATAAGTAACTCTTTGCAAAAGAGAATTGGATTTTCTGGTCTTAAATGTGCCCTTTCATAAAAACCCTTGGCAACTCCTGCCCCCAGCTCCATGCTAGGTGACTTGGTGGCTAGAGTGCTAGCTTGGGAGTTTGGAATCTGAATACCACTTCAGATGCTCCCAGCTCTGTGCTTGGGGCCCCATCACTTAACTTCTTGGAGAAGTTTCCTCATCTATTAAAATGGGAATAATCATAACATTGATTTCACAGGGCTGTTGTGGGGCTCGAATGGGATCACATACATAAAACACTTTCTAAAATCATAAAAGCTTTGTATTAGGAATGCTAGCTATTAATATTAGCATTATTATTCACAGTAGGGATTATGAAAGGATAAATCATAGCTTTTGCTTTCAAGGAATAATGTCTAGTGGGGAAGATGAGACTAATGTCTATGAAACAATTAGTGATCTTTAGCAGTACAAACAGTAGGGTAGGCTACTATGAGTTCAGAGGAGAGAGAGATTGGTTGGGAAAGCTTCAGGGGAACACAGGACGTGAGACGATCTTCCAAAATAAGCAGTTTATTCATTGGAAATTAGCATAGATAAAAATGTGAAGCTGGGATTGAGGATCTAGTATTCAGCTGGTGGTTATTTTTTAGCATTGTATAAGACGCCACCAGGCCTTTGATCATCGTTCTTTCCCTCTTTTTCTGTCTGTTTTGGGGAATAGCCCAACTATGGAAACCAGCAATACGGACCAAATAGCCAGTTCCCAACCCAACCTGGCCAGTACCCGGCCCCCAACCCTCCAAGACCTATCACGTCTCCCAACTATCCTGGGCAGCGGATGCCAAGCCAACAGAGTACAGGGCAGTATCCACCCCCGACAGTCAATATGGGGCAGTATTATAAGGTAAGTCTGGCTCTTGACATCCTCCAGGGACTGGGGACTTTTTTCTGTACTGTTCAAACCAGCAAGCCTCCTTGTTCTTGCCTGTAGCTAGCTAGGTTTGGCAGATTGGTCACGCCAACTCCTGAGTAGAATCTTGGCCTCCCCTGACATGCCTAAGGCTATTTGGAGGTGTGCCAAAGAAGCCCCACTTTATTGGCTCATCTAAGTGTCCTGGATAGCTTCTATTCTCTTTCATTTGGCACCATCAGGCTGGCTTGGATGTGTGCATTTTGTGGCTACCATTTGCTGATTTGGGAGAAACTTAGACGGAACTATTTAACCACTCTTTTCTTGCTTATCCTTTCCATCTTCTCAAAAAAAAATAGCTGCTTTCCCCAGCAAAAGCCATTTCTAAGAATTTTGTCCAGAAAGAACATGAGAGAGATCATTCAGGACAAAAGCACCAATTTCTCCCCATTCCGGGCACCCCATTTTCCTTACGTTTCTTCTGTGGCTTTATCCATCTGCTGAAGTCACTATGGGTGACTGGCCCAAATTGATTTTATAACTGTCTGCCCACTGCTTTGGACAGAGATGACTCAGACCCTGTCCTTCCCCTCAAGGAGCTTGGTGTGAAGTCTATGGAGTAGAAAGAGCAAGAGGTTTGAAGTTAGGAAAAATCTGATTCCAATGCTGACTGTGACATTAGCTTAGTGAGCTTGAGAAATTACTTAACATCTCTGAGTCTCAGCTTCCTTATCTGTCACCCAAGAATAATAAAATTCAGAGGGTCTGCTCTTTCCAGAGCTGCTCTGAGGGGAAGCATTTGGAAACTGGAAGCTGCTGTGGCAAATCTGAAGTGTTCCTTCTCATTCATCTCCTGCCCAGAGTTGGTTCAGGACAGCTGGGAGTATGCGGTGGGGGGGAGAGGAGGGGAAGCCAAGGGGAAGAATGGCTGAGCAGCTCATTCCATTTTATGATGTTTATTCGCTTGCTGATTTGTTCTACTTTAACAGCCAGATCAGTTTAATGGACAGAATAACACCTTCTCGGGAGGCAGCTACAGTAACTATAGCCAAGGAAATGTTAATAGGGTAAGTGCTGATTTGGATAAATATATATCCACATATGAGCTTTCAGTGGGAGTGGGCGAACTTACTATGTGAGGCAGGACCTTATGTTGGAGGGATAGGGATGGGATGAACCTTTTCACAGTATACATCCATGTAGAAATGAATGAGATAGTTATGGGCTGGAGAAAGTGGGGTGTGGAGAGGTTAGTGTCCAGCTCCAGAAATTGGCCAACATTTTCTCTCTGAGCTGCTGTGCTGTGTGTGGCCAGTGAGGGAGTAGTTCCTGAATGAACTTTAGGAGGTAGGACATAGGGAGGGAGGGAGACAGAGAGAGAGAGAGAGAGAGAGAGATACACAGAGAAACATTGAGAGAGAAAGAGACAAAAAGAGACACACACACATACATACATAAAAAGACAGAGAGAAAAGGACAGAGAGAGAGAAACACATAGACAGAGAGACCAACACAGAGAGAGACTGTGTGTGTGTGTGTGTGTGTGTGTGTGTGTGTGTGTGTGTGTATTGCTACTGTAATAATACACAAATGATTTCTCTTTCTCTCTAGCCTTCTAGGCCAGTACCTGTGGCAAATTACCCTCACTCACCTGTTCCAGGAAACCCAACCCCACCTATGACTCCTGGGAGCAGCATCCCTCCGTATCTGTCTCCCAGCCAGGATGTTAAACCACCGTTTCCTCCTGACATTAAGCCAAATATCAGCGCTTTGCCTCCACCTCCAAGTGAGTAGAACAGTGTGGCATGTGGTCCACTCTGCTCCCCCGTCCTGCTGCCTCTGACTTGATTCCATTTGTTCTTATTGGATCCTAGCCAACTGGGGAGGAGGGTATGGAGAAACCAGCTCCAGGTTCTGAACTGAGTGAATGTGATGTGGAGAGTAGGAGTAGGGTATTTGGATCGGAGTCCTCTCTGTAGTACAGCTCAGTTATACAGTGGATAGAGCACCAGGCCTGGAGTCAGAAAGACCCAAGTTCAAATATCAGACAATTATTAGCTGTGTGACCCTGAGCAAGTCACTCGACTCTGTTTGTCTCAGTTTCTTCATCTGTAAAATGAGCTGGAGAAGGGAATGGCAAACCACTCCAGGGTCTTTGCCAAGAAAACAATGGGGTCAGAAAGAGTTGTACAGGAGGGAAACAACTGGATAATAACAATCCTCTCTAGACAGGTAGAATAGAGATGGAGCCAGATAAGAAAATGGGTGAATGGAGGCAAATGTATTGGACTCTTGAGGGTTGGTGGAGTTGGTACCAAATTTTCCAAGCTGTTTACTCCCTCCTTTGGAGTCCTTTCCAAAAACCTCCTCCTCCCGGCCTCTATTCAGATAACAACTGGCAGTGCTCCAGTGAGCCAAGCTTCACTGCTTGGGTCAACATGTCTCCATTGAGCTTAGTCCTAAGCATAAGTCGGGGGAGGATTTGGCCCTTGTTTCCAACCAAGATGTCTCTGAGAACAAGGAGAGAGTCGGGTGGCCCTCTGCTGGCTTGTGTGTGACTGATTTGACCTGAGCAGGAAAGGAGATCAGTTTGTTTCAGCAGATTTTTGCTGCATGCTTGTTGTCCTGGTGCCCCGTCCTGTGCTGGGCAGTATAGGGGAATTGTGGGGTGGTGTAGGGAGAATTGAAGACACAGTCTCTCCCCTGGTGGAACTTGCAAACTAGCTCAGGAGAAAAGACACAATCAGGCTATCCATCACCAAGCACTGGGTGCTCACTACGTGTCAGACAGGTCCCGTGCTAAGCCCAGGGCATATAAAAGAAAAGCAGAAACAGTCGCAGTCCTGCAGAAGTCAGAAATCACTGAGAAGTGGAGATAATAGTCCAAGCAGGAGGCTGGCTTGTTTCTTAAGCACAGCCACAGCCCGAGTGAGGACTTGCTGTTCAAACTCTAGTAAACGGTGAGCTCTTGGCTCTGGAAGGGATTGTTTCCTGTCTGTCTTTTTCTCCTTGCCTGGCACAACACCTGGCACATAGCAGACATTTAGAGCATGTGGATGGACTGAATTAAAGTTCACTAAATTGAGGGAGGAAAAGGATTTTAAACAGCCAAGTTCATTTTCTGATTCCTTTCATGTGTATGTGTGTACATGCACAGAAGGGATGTGAGTGTGTGGGGTGTGTGTGCATGTAGCCTGTATGCATTGCAATATGTGTGAATGCATATGTGTGCAGAAGCACATGTGTGTGCGCTCAGGCATATGTGCATTTGTGCCATGCTAGTATGCCCCAGGCACATTTCTTTGTATGTCTGTGTTTTTGCACATGCACCTAATGATTACACAGGTATACTACCTCTTCATGCACAAGTGTTTGTAAATTCAGGAGGCAACCGGTGTCCCTGTCTCTCAGTGTGCTGAGGAAATAGGCTCAGTGCCATTGAATCACAGATAATGCAATGAGAAGTTTGAGCTGTTTCTCCCTTTCCATTCCCAGGCAACCACAACGATGAGCTCCGACTGACCTTCCCTGTGCGGGACGGAGTGGTGTTGGAGCCCTTCCGGTTGGAGCACAACCTGGCTGTCAGCAACCACGTCTTTCACCTAAGGCCCACTGTTCACCAGACGCTGATGTGGAGGTGGGTCACTCGAAGGGGATTCCCAGCAGCGAAGTGCTCTTCCCCAGCACTCCCACTAGAACTGGAGCAGGAGCGAAATGTCAAGTTTTCCCCTAATAGATGAACATTGAGGAGGCAGGTCAACCTGACTCTGTTCTGGCCATTAAGGCTGGTCATTATGACTTGGAAATCTTTAGGATTTTAATATTCTTTGTCTAATACATTTCCCACACTTAGACATCTTAATCCTGAGCATCTAATACAGCATCTTCCAGTTGAGTCCCAGTTGTTTCCTTCCCACTGTGCTGGGCAATGTTTCCCATCTTAGACCTTCCCCAACCCAGCTCACTGTGGTTCTCTATGATCTGTTCTATGCTACGAGTGGGACTGTTTGCTGCCACTGGTCATACTGGGTTAAATATTTAATCTATCTTCATCATATAATGAAACCCCACCATTACCACTGCCAATTTTGGGAAATCTCTGTCCTAGATTCAGTAAGAAGGGAGCTCTCTCCTAGGGGAGCTTTGGTCTGTTAGGGAGTTGGGATCCTTGCTGTCAGAGACTTCCTCTTTTGAAGAGGGGAAGGCATTGTCTAGACCCAAAAGATGCTTTCAGTCCTAGGGGCAAGGTGCCTTCCCACAACAGCTCAGCCTCACTATCTTAAGGTCTTGAATGTCAGTAGACATGAAGCCCATCCCCTTCATTTTCAGCAGTTGTTTTTGATTCCCAGCCCACCTTCCACTAGACAGTGGTACAGGTCACCTCCTCCTAATGCTGGCCCGATTAATAAATGCGTTACACATGAAAATGACATAAGCATATAAACTACAGTGCTTATAAACTCGTAATGACTGTGCAGGGTGGTGACACAGTGCTGGAGGAGAGTGGTAGCAGGACCACGGCCAGGTGGAATTTGTCTCTTAAGGCTCCAGTGCCAGAAGAGAGAAGGGCCAGTCCACAGATAGATCACAGCTTGTAATTAACACCTACCTCGATAGGTCATTACTGCGCTACTGGCATTTCATTATCTCTTGAGTACCTTCAGCTGAGCTTACCTCAGTCTAGGAGGTTATTGGCTGGTTCTTATTAATAAGTAATAACTGCTGGGGATTGTGCAAACCCATCCAGGAGATTTATGGAGCTGTACCATAGTGAAAAGCTGGTACTTAATATCTCAGCCAAACATCCTGACATCCTTGAGCTTCAGGAAGAAAGGTGACCCTGAAGGCACACCTCCATAACAGTGTCTGGTGGATGGTGGGCTGGGAGTCAGACATGATTGCTGAAAATGTGAAGGCTAGACTAGATGGCCTCCAAGTGCCCCCTTCAACTCTAGATTTGGACCTATGGTGCTTGGGTGGTAACTTAGAGGTGGTCCTCCTATGGGTGGGGCTTGTGGCTTTTGGACCAGCTCTAAGTTCTGTTCCCCTCCAATTTTGCATGATATAACATGTACATATATATGCATATATAACAACCACATATATACAAACATAAATATACCTTTAACCTAAATTAATCTTTCTCTGCAGGTGTGTATCTACCCTGTTAAGGAGGGAAGGATGCATAGCTTAACCTTGTAGCCACCTCCCTTTCCTAAGATCATTAAAACCCTGGAAATCGCCTTCTCTAGCTGACTTTGTGATACTTTTCCCTCTAAGAAGGCCCTTAACCCAAACTTGGCCATCTTCATGAGAACCCAGGTGTGATAATATTCCCATTTTGCAGATCAGCTAGCTGAGGTTCAGAAAGGTTATAACTTGGCTGGACTTGAAGCCAGGTCTTCCTGATTCTATCTGAAATGCCATGTCTAAATTTTTGTTATGGCAATTTGTATTTGTGTCCTTTTACCTAAAGGAAACCAAGAAAGGTGTATTTTATGAATATTATATTAATAATGACATCATAATAGTTAGCATTGATATAGCAACAACAGTTGAATTATATGGCAACTATCCCAGTTGAATTATAACATGCCATCTGTCCTATTATTTGGGAATCCAAGTTGATGGGAAGTAAGAGTGTTAGAGAATGTTCTTTTGCTTTCTTTCCTTCCACTCCAGAGTCCAATGTGGTGCTGGGAGGAGGGAACCATGAGTTTAGGGTTGATAAATGTGGTTTGCATTAGGGCTGGAAAGGTCGGGATCAGCAAGTGATGTGGTCAGGCATAGGGAAAACACAGTCCAAGTTGGATGGAAATAGTGATCAGGGTTCAGAGGATGTGGTCGGGATTGGAGGGGATGTCATTTGGAATTAGAGGGGGCTTGCTTGGGATTGGAACTGATCAGGGTTAGTGAAGACATCAGCATTTGTGGGGGGATGTGGTCAGAGTAAGAGGGGGCTATAATTGAGTTGGTGAAACATGATCAGTGCCGAGGAGAACATGATTAGGATTGTGGGAGGACATGGAAGGAAGATGTCTTTGGGGTTGCAAGGGGCCGGGTCAGGATTGGGGAATGTGGCCAGGCTTAGAGAAGACAAAATATTTCAGTTTTCCCTCTCCCTCGTTCGTGTTTGAGCCGAGTTTGAAAGTCTCTTGTGAGCTGGGGGGAAAGACTCTGAGAACCTCTGTGCTGTCCTGCTTTGCAGGTCTGATCTGGAGCTGCAATTTAAGTGCTATCATCATGAGGATAGGCAAATGAACACCAACTGGCCAGCCTCAGTCCAGGTCAGCGTCAACGCTACGCCTCTCACCATTGAGCGTGGAGACAACAAGACCTCTCATAAACCTCTGCACCTCAAGCACGTCTGCCAGCCAGGAAGAAACACCATCCAGATCACGGTCACCGCATGTTGTTGTGTGAGTACATAAAGGACGAGCTCTCACTGCTACCATTCATCCCACCAGGGAAGAGCGTGGATAATGGAGGCTATAGTGTCTGCTTCCAGACTAAGGGGGGGGGGAGGGAAGGGGGTGACTTTTATATTATGCTGCTGCAAAATAATTATTGACCCTTTAAAAAAATATTACCTAAATTTGCCCTGATATCACCAACCCCTTTCCCAAAAAGCCATCCATTTAACCAAATATTTTAAAAATAAAGATGAAAGCCCTCCCCCCCCCAAGTAGCAAAACTGATCAACCTAACAACAACAACAAAAAAAAATCTGTATTTTATATCGATTTGTTGTCATCTTTAAAGTGAGAATGAGGAAAGCTTAATGACCTAAAGTTGCCCTGAAGTTTTCACGTGTTACCAGCATTGTTGTTATCAGACAACCAATTAAACAGATTATTTTTAAGTTAGTCACCTTATATTCATTCATTTGCTGAATTCATTCATTAAAATATGTACTAGGTTTATATTAACCATCTCCATCTACTTTATATATAAATACTTTTCTTATATTTGTGTTGTTAACCTTATATTTATGCGATAGAATTTGTAACATAACATAGCATAAATTCTATTGTATCATATCATATATATATATATGTGTATACACACACACACACACACACACACACATATACATATACACACATTTATTTGTCTCCCAAATTAGAATGTAATCTCATTGAGAATAAGAATTGTTTCATTCCCTAGCACCTAGACCACAATTTTTATCCCTCTCCACAAGAAAAACCAGAGAAATTTTGCCAGATAGTTCATGGAAATCTAGGTAAAATATGTCTATACCCTTTCCCTGATTTGCAAGTCAAGTATTCCTGTTAAAAAAGGAAGTGGCATTTGTCTAGCATGGCCTGTTTGTGATGAGACTGTGATGGTCTTTATTGATTATTGCTTTCTTTTCTAAATATTTATTCACCAGTAGTATGCTTCAGAATTTTGCCAGGAATCCAAGTCAAGCTCCCAATTGCAGACATATTTCCCTTTCCTTTCCTTTCTAAAAAGAGAAACTGAAACATCACTGCAGGTATCTTAATTTACTTATCTGTGAACCTGTTTTATTCCCACAGAAGAATGTAAGCTCCTTGAGGGCATTCACTCTTGTATTTATATCCAGAGTATCTGAAGGAATAGTAGATGTTTAATAAGATCATCTTATGAATGGATTGATCCTTGAAGGTACATACTAGGTATTCTGCTGCTTTTTATCCCAGACTCCAATGCTAGCGACAAATAAAGCAATCCACTAATAAGAAATCTTTATTAAACACCTACTATGTGCCAGGCACTGAGTTAGATAGAATAACTTGGCCCCAGAAAACAGAACAAGGGATTTTAAGGCAAATTTAGGCTTGTTAATAAGGAAAAAATTGCTAACAATGAGAACTAATCCAAAGTGGCATTAGCTTCCATGTGAAGCACTGGGTTTTCCCTCATTGGAAGACTTCAAGCAGAGGCAACATGGCCTAATTAGTCTTAGACTGAAAATCAGGAAGATCTGGGCACCTAACACTTGCTGGTTGGGTGACTCCAGGCAAGTCACTTACTTTTTCAAAGTCTCAGTTTCCTCAGTTGTGAAGGGAGGGGTGTTGGATAAGACTTCTGTTTAATCTGTTAACCCGTGCTCCCTGGGTATGTGTGGATGTGGTGCAGTTACAGGGACGTAATCCAAACAGCAGCAGTGGTGTTTGCCCCTCACACTACATAACAGCTCTGTGAGGTAGATAGTTCCCATTTTACAAGGGCTCTAGTGGAATAACTTGCTCTTTCCTTTCCTCGGCAGTCTCATCTATTCGTGTTGCAGTTAGTGCACAGGCCCTCTGTCCGCTCCGTCCTGCAGGGCCTGCTCAAGAAACGGCTTCTGCCCGCTGAGCACTGCATCACAAAGAGTGAGTCTGGCTGCGGGGGGCTTCCTTGGGAGGGATGGGAGGCGACAGAAGCCACGGCACAGGACTCCACTTTGGTCTTTGTGGCTGGGGAAATGTTTGCTAAGTGTTTAGAGACTCGATAATCACAGGGGATCTAGGTGAGACCTCACAGCTTCATCAGCCAGTGAGAAAAATCTTTAGAGTCTACATTGTATCTCAATCTGTGTCAGTCACGGAGAACTTTAGAAATCAGCCAGATGTGGTCCCTTGTCCTAAGCTTCTTGCTCTCCACTTAGGGTGACAAGGTGACACTAAAGATCTTATTGGAGATACACCGACCATGAGCAGGACTCAGAGGAGGCAGGGCTGCGGTGGTTGGGCAGGGTGGGCTTCTTGGAGAAAATAGGACCCCAGGCAGCTGTTGGAGGATGGATGGGTCTCAACTAGGGAGAGAAGAGGTGGGAGGGGAATTCCAGATGTGGGAATAAGGAGGTAAGGAACAGCATAGGTCCAGTCTTTGTGGCTCAGGATCATGTGAGACCACTCTGTACACTACATCCACCTCCATTTGGTTACTCTGGCAGATTATGTATGGATAATCACTTGGAGATCCAGCTTGCTTTTTCTGCCATGATGCTTTTCTTCTGATAGTGGGGATACTTCTGACAAAGATACTCCCTTAAACAGGATGCTGCCCTCAAACCAGCAGCATTTCCAAGGAGGTGGCTCTGACTGCACTTGTACAATGAGCGGCTGCTGGCCGATTCTCTGAAGTTTTACCCGCTAGCTCTCCCCCTACTCCCATCACATTAATGAAAGGCTTCCCATTTCCTACAATGTTGGTAGAGCACACAGCTCACTACAGCTCTTGCAGCAGCAGGCCAGGTCTCCTTGCAGATGGGGCTGAGACAGCCATGTAGCCAGCGTGATAAATGTCTTGGTGCTCCTCCCAGGTCTGCCCAAGCTCATACCCACATTTGCAGGCATTCATCAGGGCCACTGAGGAGCAGCTCTAAATACTAATGAGGTTGCATGTCTCCTAGAAGCTGTGTAGCTGAGCAGGGACATGTCTCAAATATTAATGGAAATGTACCAGGGCTTTGGGGGACGCAGAGAGGAGGGGAGGGAGAAGAGCGGTTGATGAGGCGCTGGTAGTCATTAAATCTGTAGGAGAGATAGATGGTATTTGCACGGACCTTTTCTGCAGACAGATTTATTATCCCCTGATGAGGAACAACCAAGGGTGACTGTTTTCCTAATCCTGATGTCTGTAACCTCTTGCAATAGTCAAGCGGAATTTTAGCAGCGTGGCCGCCTCTTCGGGCAATGCTACCCTCAACGGAGAAGATGGCGTGGAACAGACGGCAATCAAGGTGTCTCTGAAGTGTCCGATTACATTCCGGCGGATCCAGCTACCAGCCAGAGGCCATGATTGCAAGCACGTCCAGGTCAGGGGGCAGGATGAAGCCTCTGCTCCTTAATCCAGAGGGATGGGGGGAGGTCCACTTTGGGCTCAAAGGCAATGGGGATGAAAGGGGGGGAAGAGATGGAAGCACAGCCCCCTGAAATCCTAGTGCTACTGCTAAGCAGACCTCCCTGACTTTTTGAAGATGCCCTAGAGCCAATGAAAGGTACCTTGGTTAACATTGCCCCAGCTGCCCTCCCATGTCATTCAGAATGTCCCACTGCCTGTCATTAGGCTTCCATCTGTGCAGTCACCCCTTCCTACACCTTATCCTGAGGGATCGCCACCTGTTCCCCAACCAAGTTGTAGCTCTGGCTCTCTCTCTCTTCATCTCAATCAGTCATCATCCAGCCAATCACTCAGTCAACACGTCACTTTCTTGCTTTATTGTTATGATTATGACTGCCCTCCTTGCAGTCTAGATGAAGAAAGGACCAGGGAAAGTGACCATCCAAGGACAGGATAATAAGAGCCATCACAAGGCTCCAACCTTCTAAATATCAGGGAGTTGTGGAAGCAGGAAATGGTCTTGAGTTGATGATGGAAATCATGATCCCTTAGACTGGGATGCTAAAGGAGGAGGTAGGAACTAAACTGTCCCTTGAAGGGTAAGTTTCTTACGTCAGAGCAGACTAGGGGCAAGAAGGAAACGACTCGAAATGTTGTGTCTAAGAGACGTGTGTGGAGAAGCTTCAGAGACATTTTATTGTAGGGAAAAGGTTACAGATGCTAGAATCCCAGCTCAGCATGGGTAGCAGGCAGGGTTTTGCTTTTCTACACTCAGGTGCCCTGAGCTCATTCTCCTTGCTTTATCTTTCCAGTGCTTCGATTTGGAATCATACTTGCAGCTGAACTGTGAGAGGGGTACCTGGAGGTGTCCAGTGTGCAAGTGAGTAAGACTGTCTTGGAGAGATGAAGCCATCCCTTTTAGGCTCCACCCTCAACTAGCTGTCTAACCCACATGAGAGGGCCCCCCTGCACTGCTACTTAGCTCTGACTTTGGCTTTGGCGGAACAGCAGTGGCCAAGCACTCTCTCCCCACTCTTCCCAGTTCCCTAACTCCAGTGACCATTCTAAAAGAGGAATGAAAGAGGGCCAAGGCCTAATAAAAAGGGAATGGGGAGCAGATGGGCTCTAGCTTTAACACATTGAAAGACAGGTCACAAGACAGTGAAGTAGATATTCAGAAATCTTGAGGATGGGCCTTCTCTAAAGACTTTGAAGAACAGCATGGACATATACACACTCCCTCCTCAATCCTCTCTGTCTAATGTGGGCTCAGTGACCAGGAGAGCAGGTTAGTTTATCCAGTAAATGGAGAGAAAATGGTTGATGTCTTAGAAAAACACCCTCGCCAGAATCTTGGGTTTGGTCTCGAAGGGGAACAATCAGTGATTAGCTTCTCTTTTTGTCTAGTAAAACTGCTCTGCTTGAAGGTCTGGAGGTCGATCAGTACATGTGGGGAATCCTGAATGCCATCCAGAAGTAAGTGCCTCTAAGCTGAGGAGAGATCCTGGGTGGGGTGCTTTGGATTCTGAAAATGGGATGTTCTAGGCAGTGGGCAGCCTCTGATTTCCCAGGTCCCTTCATTTGGTGATGTAGGGGCCATTTATGCCCACTTTATAATGTCTCTGGTTCATATTTGGAGCCTCAATTCAGTTTATTTCAGTAAGCATTTGTTTAACATTTATCACTGTTTATTTTTAACTTTACTGATATCTACTATTTTAAAATCTTTTTTTCCTTTACTTTTTCCCATCCCCTGCCCAGGGAACCATCCCCTCTGATGAAAAATAAAAACAGAAAGGAGAAAAAAGTGGTTCAGCCAAACTAACCAGCCTATCACAGGCAGTATCTTGGCCTTCCATGTCTGTCCCATAAGAGAGGGAAGACTTTCTCTTCTCTTCTCATGGACCCAGCTTGGTCATTCTCACTACACATTTCTGTTTGGGTTGGATATTCCTTCTTTTTTCTCACTGGAACCTTCTCTGTCCTTTCCTGTACTTTTGAGTATAATTTTCCCAGCTTCCTTCCAGACTCAGCTCAAATTTCACCATCTGTAGGAGGATTCCTGTTCCCCAGCTGCCAGCCCATTCTTGAGATTACCTTTCATTGACTCTCCATCAATCTTATATGTTGTCTCCCCCATTAGAATGATGGAGACCATGTTTTTAGCTTCCTTTGTAGTTCCAGATTTGAGCATGGTGCCTGACACACAATAAACCTTTAATAAATCCTTCCTGACTGACTGACCAGTTAGCCTTGTTTTGAAGAAGAGATGAAAGAATATATGTTCAAATGCTTTAAAAAATACTGAGCTGGAGTTGCCAGAATCGCTGAGCCCCTCGGGGCAGATTCAGACATCTAGAAAAAGGGAGTCTTTCTGCAGAAGACCCACAGAAAACCTTAGCCATTTTCCTTTATCATTTGCAGCTCGGAGTTTGAAGAGGTTACCATCGACCCCACATGTAGCTGGAGGCCAGTCCCCATCAAATCCGATATCCACATCAAGGATGACCCGGATGGCATCCCCTCCAAACGTTTTAAGACAATGAGCCCCAGCCAGATGATCATGCCCAATGTCATGGAAATGATTGCAGCTCTGGGCCCTGGCCCGTCCCCCTATCCGCTTCCTCCCCCTCCTGGGGGCACCAACTCCAATGAGTATAACAGCCAAGGTAGGTGAAACCACAAACACACCTTTACCCCGGCCCCAGCTCACCAAGAATGGGGTCCAAGGAGGCCCAAGGGGCACCGTAGGGCCGAGTTAGGACTTTGGATTCCAGAGATCCCAAAGCACACAACCTTCCTACCCTGCTTCCTGGTGCTGTTCTGCTCCACCTGCAGCCATCCTCCAAAGCAGTTTCATGATCTTGGGAACCTTTGGCTTACCCATGTGACAGAGGAGGAAAGAGCGTGAAGGATGACGGTGGTTCGCCAAAGAATTATTGCAAGCTTCATCTTAATCTGGATTGTAGTTGGAGCTGTGAAGATACACTCCATTCACTCCCCTCCCACCCCCCATCCCCTACTGACATGCCCCAGTCCTTCATTCCCCAGGTAAATGAGGACCACGGAAGCAGTGGGGACAGGTGGGGAGGAGAGAATGCTTCTACATGCTGTGTCATCCCCATCATGCTTAATCACAGCACAGAGCCATTCGAACCTGCCACACGGGACACATGGTCACATCCTGTCCCCCAGGTTCAGTGGGTCTCATGATCCCCGCATGAGCCCAGAGCTCTGCTACATTTCTTATTTACAGAGCTGGGATGGGGGGGAGAGGGGATGATAGATTGGGAGAAAACAGCATTATCATTTTCCTTCAGAGGGCTTTCGTTTTAAAAGAAACAAGACCTGGTTTCCCTAGGGTGTCTGTCCTTGCCACGTTCCTGTGTACGGCCCTGAGTAAGCCTGACCAAGTTCAGTGGGTTGGTGGCTGCAGCCTTCAACCATACCTGGTCAGTGGAGAGCCACCTCAACCTTTCTGGAGTCAGGTGCTGGCTAAGAGAGAGCCTCATCCTTTCCACAGTGGTGTACCCATACATAATTTGAGAATTATTTTACTGCTTGGGGAAGTCACCGCATTAAATAAATGAGCTTGAATTTCCAGAGGGTCTTCTTGTAGGAAATTCTGAGTGCTTCTTATGTTATCTTTCTCATCTTCTTAGTAAAGAAGGGAACATGATACCCAAGGGGCAGTCGGTTGAACAGAAAGGCCAGGTCACTTGTGGTCAAGTAACATAACACTGGGTAGCCCAATGGTATACAGCAAACAAGGATCAGAAACAGGATTGGAACAAAGGTCCCATCCTGTTTACTCTTGATATTGCTTTGAGAAGGCAGTGATGTAGAAAGAGCAGTGAAGTCATAGAATCATAGAAACTAGACAGGGATTGAGAGATCAGCAGTTTCAACTCACTCACTTTATGAATAAGGAAATGGAGATCCAGAAAAGTGCCCAAGATAACCCAGCTCATTAATGCCTGAGAGAGAACTATAGCCCAGAAGCCCTGAATCTAGGTGTGAAGTTTTGTCATTAACTCCCCATGTCACCTTGGATGAGATGCTTCAATTCTCTGAACCTCAGTTTCTCCATCTGTAAAATGAGGAAGTTGGACTAAATGTTCTCTAAGCTTTATTCCATTATTAGAACTTTGTTCCCTTATTAGAATTAGAGCATTCTAGTAGGGGTTCCATCTGTTATATAATTTGGTTTGGATGAGTTTCCTTACCAATAGAAGGACCTATAGCAAAGGGCTGGGCAGCAGATTTACTATGGAAAGCACCAACCAGACATCAGGAAAATTCTCTTCCTCCTACCGTTTGTCAGTGAAAAATTCCCTCTGCCTGCCCCTCTCCCCACCACTGTGCCTTCATTTCCCTTCCCCAGCTGAATAGTCCAAGAAATTCCAGTATAGGCAACGTCTCACCATATACAGCTGAGAGAAATGGCTCCTGATTCCTCAGTAGAGATAGAGAGAAACTTGGTCTCTCAAGCCCCATCTGTCCCATGCCTCATGCAGAGGTCCCAGTGCCCAATGCTATCGATTTAGAGGGTGATCCCCCCTCCCCTCCCCTTGTTTTCACCCCCTCAGGCAACAACTACCAAGGCCACGGTAACTTTGACTTCCCCCATGGGAACCCCGGAGGGACGTCCATGAATGACTTCATGCACGGGCCCCCTCAGCTCTCCCACCCCCCGGACATGCCCAGCAACATGGCTGCCCTGGAGAAACCCCTCAGTCACCCCATGCAAGAAACTGTAAGTACCCTCTCACCATCATCCTGTCTTCCCTTCTCTGACCTCCCTAACCCCCTCTTCCTATCGAAATCCTTTACCTTCTTCTTGGACTAGCCTGGGGAACAAGTCTCAGTCTGAGACACTTCTTTGGGGGTGTTTTGTTCCTTTCCCAGCAGAAATAGAAGCCAGGTTGTGGGAATGAGTCAGCGGGCAGTGGGGTCAAGTCCTGCCAGTGTTTTCTAGTTTTAGCTAGTGGACAGTGGGTCAGCTTCTCTAGATCCCAGAATTCTACTGGGTTGGCCTAAAGTGAGGTCTCTTCCAGTTCTTAAACTCATTCTCTAGATCTCTTCAAAGAGTAGTCTCTCTCTTCCTTTGTTATCCCATATACACACTAAAACAATAGTGAAAGGGGCATCAGAGTTAAAGTCCAGCCACCTGGGTTGATGTACCAGTTCTGCTAGTTTCAGTCTGTCTGACTTTGAGCACTACTTCATTTCATTAGGACTTAGTTTACCCATCTGTGAAAGGAGAGAGGTGGGCTAGAATCTAGATGATCCCAGAGGTCCCTTCTAGCTCATGTGAGCCCGATTTATTCTGCCTTCATTCACTCAGTGATCAAGTCTCAAATCCAATATTCATCGTGGAGCTAAAGTCTAGAACATCCTTCTCAGTCCCAAAACAAACACAAACAACTGTCTTGGAATTTTAATCACCTTTCTAATATTATTTTGCTGTTTGTATGGCATGTGATCCTTGTCAAAGGAAATTTTTTGAGCATTCTCCTGATGCTATGACTTCTTCAAGGCCATACAGGGCAAGAATTAGAATTCTACAGGAGTAAAATTAGAATTAATTAGCTAATTAGCATTAGATCAACATCTGGACTTGGCTTTATAGACATTCTTTGCTGATTTCTCTCACACCTTGAGAATGAATGTGAATCAGGGCAGGTAAAAGCTTTCCAAGGTGACACCAGAACCAGTACAGGGTAGGGGAAGAGGGAAAGGGTGGACACATATTTGTTCATTTCTAAGTCTTCCCTGACTGACTAGTCATGGTGCCTTGACTTGCTTTGGCTGCCTTTCCAGATCAGCCAGTTAGTTGGCTGTGAAGAAAAACAATTAATGTCACTTCTCCCTCCTTTCTTCCTTCAAAAAATGAGTAGGAGGGCAAGAATCTGCAGAGCAGATAGAATCCCAAATGCCCAGCCACTTAAAACTACACTCAGGATCAAATTCATGAGAATGGAGTGTTGATGCTATATTTTTCCCTGAAGGGGCTTTAGATAAAGGAAGAAAAACACCAAGAACAATAATTAGGAACACTCTACATTGGGGTGTACAGTTTTATATTTTTCACAGTGAAAACACTTTATAGCCTCATTTGGTCTTTGAGATTTAAGTTAGATATAAGGCAAGTATTTTTGTTACCATTGATGAAGAAACAAGCTCAGTGGCCTTCAGGTACCTAGCTAATGACCTCTGGAGTCAGAACTGAAGTCTGGATCCCCATCTTAGTGTTCTTTCCACTGCCCGAAGTGGGAGAGACCATTGTAGACAATAGTCTTTGGATATGTGAATGACTGAGGAGAACCAGAAAGAAGGGAAAACATTAAAAGTCTGTGTTCTGATTTCTGTCAGTCACATCAGTTACTTTCTTTAAGCAATCTGCTAATTTCTATGCTTAAATAAAGAACAGAGGTTAGGGGCTCAGAGAGTGTGTTCCAGGGAATCCCAGACCTGCTCTATTCTTTTCCCCAAGCCCTGGGGAAGAGGAAAAGGGAGAAGGGAGCAGGCAGAGGGTGTTTTGTGTTCTTCTGGCTTTGGCCTTGGAACCTGCCAGGAGTTCAGAGTATCAGACTTCAGAGTTATAGTTCAGAATCAGCTTTTGGGTAAAGGCTATGATTTTAAAACAAGACAAAAACATGGTCCCATGGCTTCCTTGAGAACTTCTGGCTATGGGTGCCAACCTAGGGATAGTGAGTCCCAGGAAATTGTGATTATGAGTCAAAAATAAAAGGAGTCCCAGCTTGCAGGAAAGAATAGGCTGACAGAAGGGCAGAAGGGGATGTCTCCCAGAAATCATCCAAATCATTGGCTAGATGCAGGCCCAGCCTTGGCCTTCCAATACCCAGGGAGCTGAGTCTACGTGAGGTAAAATATTTGTGGATTTTTTAGGAGCTTCTAAGAGCACTCCCTACCTTCCCTCTTCCCATCTTTCCTAGTACCCAGGGATAAACTCCCAACCGAGACCTACAGAGAGCCTTCCCTGTAAAAGGGAGCAAAAGAGAAGGAGTGGGGTTTTGCCGCAGTGGAAGGAGAAATTGGCAAATTTTCCAGGGAATTTTCCGACCAAGATAGAGAATGAGACAGAGACACAGAGAGAGAGATCCAGCCCTTTAACCAGCTTCTGAAAATGAAGAGGCCATCAATGCAGCACCTCTGTTTAAAGTCACACTCATTAAGGCTGGTGATGGCCAGGGATTAAATCCTCTTGCAGAATCCTGGTTCCGTCCCCAAGAGATGGTAGTTTAAATGTCAGAGGCTCCTGGTTCTCCCACCCGCAGATGTGGTTAGATGCTGGAAACATCAGCTGAACCAAGAACAGGTTCATTGTTTTTTGAAGTAGCCATCTACTGCTTCAGGATTTGTGAGAGCTGATTGAAGTGAAGGCACTGGAGTCCATCTGCCATCCATCTTTACTGAACACCTGGTGGAAGGTTTAGAGACACAGTTTGGACTCAGGAACTTTCTTATAGAGAGTTAGAGTTCTTCCCCACTAGGTAATGAGCTCCTCATCATCACTCCAAGATGCTGTAGAAGACACTTAATTCATTTCTCTGGCCCTCAGTTTCCTCATCGGAAAATAGGTAATTGGATGAAATGACTTTGGCTTTAAGTCATATGGCCCTATGATTTCCACGGTAGATGAGAGGTCAGAATTATTGATCTGTGAGGGGAGGTCTCTTTCCTTCCAGTCCTAAAGTTCTCTTAGTCTCTTTGAAAAGGGAGCGTGTTTAGCACACACTCAGAAGAGGCGTATGGCCGCCTTAAGAAGAGAATACACTTTTCCACGGACCATTTGGTAAATTCATTTCTGTGGATGCAGGTGGTTCTGCTCACTATCAATGTCATCAGTTCATGAAAGCATCTCTCCCCCTGCACACAAACAGCCTTCCTCTTCAGATTAGCCCTTAGTGGACAGTTTTTCTGCGTATATTTAGCAATAAATCAACATTTTGGTAAATAAATCAACACTCATTTATTAAGAGCCTACTGTGGGTCAGCTTTTGGTTCACTATGAAAATGTAAAATTCCCTGCCTTCAAGAAATAGACAACGTAGAAGTGTATACAAGTGTTGTTTGCATAAGCAGCTAGAAGGATTGAGGACTTCCTCTACAAGTGGTATTGCTTTCCCTAAAATGTCATCATTAAGTAATTCAGAATGCCCTTCTCCTCATTAGGAATAAGGGAGACTTGGCAGCATAAACACCACCATCTGCTCTTTGTCTCTCTCTGTTCTTTGCCCTCCGAGGCACCCCTTCCCCTATGCAGAGGGGATGCCTTCTCTAACTTTGGGGTGCTTTCTGGCTTCTCCCTTTTCTGCTGACTCCGGTGGAGAAGCCTAGGAAAGTGCCCTCAGGTTTAGGTTTCTTCGTGGCTCTGGAGCTTGTTTCTGATTGGAGTCTCATGGAGTTTCCCCAGTGGGACTATTCTGGGGGGAGGAGGAAGGCTGCTTGCTCCAGATCCCCTCCTCTTCCTCAGGCCCCCCGACCCCCTTGGTGTTCAGTGGCTATCCCGGCGGTAGTCGTCCCTCTCCTCAGTGGGACCTCTCAGAAAGTGGAAGGAAGCCATTTCTGGCCTTGGTGAAGCAGTTCTCCCTGCTCCTCTGTCACAGGGTGCCAGGGGCTGCCTGGCACTGTGCTGGGTCTGTCGGGTGCTTTGCTCTGTGTGTCTGCGGGTGCCCCCACCCCCAGCTCTGTTCTGTGGCTGTGGCCAGGGCCAGCATTTACATGCCTCCCCCGAACCCTCAAACATTCACATTTTGCTTTTCCATTTCCGACCACGCTCTTGTTCATCGTGATGGAGGAGCCTCGGGGGGCCGGGCAGGGGAAGCCCTCGTCTCCCCCAGAGACGCCGGTGGGGTCCCCTTGTTCATGACGCTGTGGCCCGGTCGGTTGTTTTGGGGGGCGTCTTTGATTTTTTGTTTTTGTTTCTTGACGGAAAAGGGGATTTTTGGTTTGTTTTGGTTTTGGTTTTCATTTTCTTCAGGCATCTCGTGCACTGTATCTTGTCACCTCACTTTTCTTTTTTTT
>JAJPUD010003287.1:207156-223221 GCA_023553655.1 Myrmecobius fasciatus | reverse complement strand
AGTCCCATACTTCCATACAACAAGGTTTGCACGTACCACACCCCAGCAACCAGTCAGGGCCACCATTACATCACAGTGGGGCTCCTCCTCCTCCTCCTCCTCCACCTCCTCCTCCTCCTCCTTCCCAGCCGCCCCGGCAACCGCCTCAGGCTGCTCCCAGCAACCATCCACACAGCGACCTGACCTTTAACCCCTCCACAGCCTTAGAGGGTCAGGCCGGAGCACAGGGAGCGTCCGACATGCCGGAACCTTCGCTGGATGTAAGTTTGGGTCACCGATGTCATCTGCCTGCATTTAGGTTTGGCACCTGGAGGTGCCCTAGACATAGCGGGGGGAGGGAGGGAGGAGGGGGAGGACAAGGGCAGGGGGTGGAGGAGGAGGCGGGATGGTGGCCAGAGGGGTGCAGCCTCCTCACCCTCCTGGGAGGTGGGCAGGTGAGATGGGGGCTCACGGGCTGGGGGGGCTCAACACATCTCGTATCCTGGCTCACTTAGAGAAGGGATGGGGACCCCCCCGGACAGGGCAGGATGACTCTCCCTGCTCTCATTGGGGTCTCCCTTCATTAATAGGCACTTTGTCACTTCTAACCGCCTGACCCATTGGGCCTCCGGGCTGGCTGCTCTCGGTCTCCAAGCCCAAACACACACCTTCTCAATCCAGCTTTGTGGGATGGGGAGTCGTGGCTTAGGGCTGGGTTTGGTTTGGTTTTAAACACCAATTTGAGGCATTCAGGGGGAGATTCCCCCATCCTACCTCCCCTTTCCCCCTTTTTCCTCTCCCCTACTTCCTCTCCCATTTTGGGTCTGATGTGCTGGGGGAGGGGAGCAGAGGGATGGGATATTAGCAAAAGCCAGGGGGACTCTGGGCGTCCCTTTGTCCGTCTTGTCCGTGTGTGTGTCTCTGATTCACTGGTCCACGTGCCATCCGTGCCTGCTTTTCAGCCTTTTCTGTTGCACATTCTCCGCGGCCTGATCAGGGGGTCCCACGTGTTGGCAGTGGGGGGAGGGATGGCCGAGGGAAGGCTGGGCCGGGCCAACCTTGGCAGTGCCTGGGGACCCCCTTCTCAGCCCAGGCTTGCCACACAGGGTGAGAGACACTGCTGGTGGCTTACAAAAACCCCAGTCACCTCCCCCTCGGCCACCATCAGCACCCCCTCCTTACGGGTCACCGGGAGATGCATCAGTTATATCTTAGAGTGGGCTGGCCACTCATAGTGTCTGTAAGAAGGAGCCTACAAAGAGAGAAACCATTGAGGAGAAAAGGGAGGGCTGGATAAAGGAGCATCAGAGACAGTAAGAAAAAAGGAAGTGAGTCCCAGAAAAGCGCCAGTTCCTGAGTTAGCCCCTAGAACTACTGAATAAAGCCGAGCATCCCAGACGCCGGGGAGAGGGTCTCTGCTCAGACCTCCTGATTCAACAAGGAGAGATGCTACCTCTCCTGACCATGGGGTCAAAGGAGGCCTAAGACTCAGGGGCCAGCAAGGCCCACCCCCCTCATTTTTACAGATGAGGAAACTGAGATTTGGGGAGGGCTAATCAACTTTCCCAAGGTTTCACAGATAGTGGGCATCAGGAGAGATTAAAAGCTTTTTATTTACAAAACACATGAGTGACCTTTCAACATTGACCTTTGCAAAAACTTTTTTTTTCCCAACCTTTTCCCCTCCTTCCCCCCACCCCCCACCCCTAGATGACAGGTAATCTAATACATGCTAAATAGGATAAATTATATGACAAATCCTATACATGTGCATCAGGAGAGACTGAAGCAAGTCCCCCGACTCTGGTTCCATGCCGCCTGTAGTTGCTGCCTCGGTGCTTCAGATCCACTTGGCATCTGCCATTTGGGAAGCGTAGAGCAGCGGTGGCAAACTCACCTGGAAAAGGAGACCATCAAATACCCCAGGGATGACCCCTCCCCTGCAAGCTGCCTATTGACTTAGAAAACCACATTATTAATATTATCTGTTATTGTGTTTTTATTCATTTTATTAAATAATTGCCATTTACATTTGAAACTGGTTCAGACCACACTGGAGAATGTGGTGGGCTGCAGATTTGACCCCTCTGTCTTAGAGTACTGAGAAATGGAAAGTCCGTGAGAATTAGAAAGCGGACGTGAGGTGAAATTACAGGCTCTCAACTGGCACATTCCAGTTACTCTATTATATCCTTATATCCCTCTTCCCCCCCCCAAAAAAAAAAACCCAAACAAATTTAATTTCAAAAATCACTTTTATTTTGTAAAATTTCTCCTGTTTGAGACAGACTAGTAATGAGATTTATAGATCTGCTACTAAAAATGCCTCCTTCCCCCCCTTAGCCTCTGCCCTTTCCACAGGCATTGCCCCAGCCTCTTGGCCCATACTCTGGGTTATTACTCAGAGCATTGCCTGTGGAAGCAGAGTTGTCATTAAGTAAATGTTTCATGTCCTGCTATTTCCCAGAAGCCCCCGACTTTTTAGCTCAAGAGGGTTATTAAAACAGAAGAGAGAAGGAAGGTTTGCAAGCATTGTAAACCCTTTTTCAATTGGGAGTTAACCTCATGAAGCTTTAGACCCGACTTAGCTATCAGGATTGCAGGGATTTGGAGGAGGGGATAGTGTAATTGACTTCATCTCCCAGGTAAATGGTACCCATCCTGTTTTCACTTGGCAAAAGTCATCTCCCACAAGCCCTCCTACTGTGGGGCTTTGAGAAGATCACCAAGTGGGTACTGAGGTTGGGGGTGGTTATTTGAACCTGCCCGGAGGGGCGCTGGGTACCAGACCTGAGAGCAGGGGACTGGCCACCACTCTCCAAAAGGGAATTAGCAGGGCTACCAGCCAGTATTCGCACTCCCCTGACACTTGGCAGAAACACCTTTTCTGATTGGGGCAAGGTTCCTTCTCAAGATCTAGCTCAAAGCATTAGGATTAGCCATCGAGGAGCAACATCAATCCCCCACTCCAACTGCATCAGCTCATGAGTGAGGGAGAAGTACCTCCTCTGTCTCGCTCAGTGGGACAGGATATGTTTTGGTAGTGGGGGGCCAGAATTCAAATCCCAAATCTGCCATTGAATGGTGGGGTGAATCTTGGGCAAACCACATGAACCCTCTGGGGTTCTTCCTCCACAAAATAGAAAGGGCTGGACTAGGTGGGCTCTGAGGCCGGTGAGCTCATGCTCTTCCTTCTTCAGGGATAGAAATGGCACCATGAGCTGCCCTGTGCCCCTCTGGAGGGCAGCAGGAGAAAGAGTGGCTCCTGGAGGCGTCTGCCTCCAATGCCCAGCAGCCAGTGCTGTCTGGCCCTTCCTCATCCCCTTCTCCATCTTTGTTTTCCAGCTTCTTCCAGAACTCACGAATCCAGATGAGTTGCTCTCGTACCTGGACCCTCCTGACCTGCCGAGCAATAGTAACGACGACCTTCTCTCGCTTTTTGAGAACAACTGAAGCTCTCAGCTTTTAATCAGTCCCCTTCCCCTCCCAACACATACACACACATGCACTCGCATGCAAACACACACATACACACACACATACACACGTGCTTCTCCACCCTCTGTAACCATGGTTCTCCCAAGTTCTCTGCCCCAGAACTTCTCATTTGGAGCTGGGGAGAGGTCTCTCCCTGCTATCCCCTTCTCAGAACCAGTGGCACTCAGTGGGGAGACTGCAGGAGAGGAAATGGTACCTAATGGTTGGGGGCCCTTAGAGCATGGCAAAGCCCCAAGCCCAGGGCAACTGCATTTCTGCCCATGTCCAACACAGATCTACAAAGAAGAGCCTTGTGATGGAGAGAACCAGCCCAGCATATCTCTAGCTCAGCCAGGATAAGAAAGTGGCTCTCTCCCCCCCCCCCCCAGCCCAATTTTTCCCACACTGACCCAGTGTCAGAAAAGAACATTCTAACCCAGGGGTCTTCCATTTTTGAAACTGAGACTTCTCCCCATCCATCAACTTCCCAGACTGGACACCTGAGCATTCACAGAACCAGAAATGTGGAGAGAGATGGATGGAGCAGGCACAGTACCCTGGGGAGGGGCAGCCCATGCAGGAGTGAGCCCTGTGGGTGCCAGTAAGAGCCGCCAAAGTCACCACCACCGGAAAAGCACAAACCGTCCAAGAGAGAACCCCGCCAGGCCAGAGCAGACCGTGCTTTCTCCCGTCTTCTTCCTGGAGCTGAGGATTGCCGCTTTTGACCTCTGACAGACCCTGCAAGGGGTCATGCTACCCAGAGGTTCAGAGAGAAAGGATGGAGATTGAGGCGAATGAAAGGATGGGGGAGGGAGAGTTGTTGGTGCTTTGGGTTCCAGCAGAAGTAGGGAACCATGGGATTCTCTCTCAGATCACGGACAGTAGAGAGAATGGCCACTGCCTCTTGAATCATAAGAGGACACTGTAGTTCCCTCAGCCAGAAATGTGAGAGCTTTGGCCCCTTTCCTTTGAGGAAGGGGAGAAGGGGTGGAGGTGAAAATGTGGGAAAGGAGGGCAAAGCTGTCCGGAGGCAGACACAGTCATGTATACCTTTACTCCCAATTTGCTCCTTTAAAAAAATACACACAAAAAAGGACAAAATCAGTCTTAAATCCTCTGCAGAAAGGAACGCTGGGTCCTGATAGATGAGTGACTTCCTTTTTTTGTGTTTCCTTCCCCCTCCACCCTGTCCCTCCCTCATCTCCAGGACTGTTTCAGGTGTCGGGCCCTCACTCTGCCTCCCCCACCCACCCAGCACCTCTTCCCCCTTTTTTGTCCCGTTAAACATCAAGATTTGCAAAGAGAAAGGAGGGAGGTGAGCTTGAGGTTGAACATGGCTTGGTCTTGATGTCTGAGAGAGCCATTGTTTAGCATTGTCTCTTCTGGAGGTGGTGGGCTGTATCTTCAGCCCCAGCTCCCCATCTCGGTGGGCCACAGCCTCCAGAGAGCACTGCACGTAGCTGCATATGTGCCATCCTCCCCTTAAGGATTCCCATCTCATGGACCTTTCTTCACTGACACTCCCCATCACTGGGACGTGAAGCATTGCCCCTCCATCTGTCTCTTCAAAGCCCTCTGTTTACCACATCCCTGTCCCAGTTCTCACATAGTCATTTTAATGTATGATTTTATTTGGGGTTAGCTTGCATTTCTGTCTGGCCTGCTCTGGGCTCAGATGATGCTGGATTTGCTCCCAGTCTCTCAAATCTGTAAAGTCTTTGCTTCCAGTTCCTTCCTGTCATCTCTGCCCGCCCCCCACCCAGCTGATCTTGATTTCTCCCCCTCTCTGGGCACCCCTAGCCCCTTGCTGTAGATATTACAGGAAACGGTGGTTGCTTTCATTTATTTCCAGTCTCCCATATTCGGACCACCAGGTTTTCTGTAGAGAATTTGCCATCACACCTTTGTACTGGTTGGTTTGGTTTTTTGCATTTTTCTCAGATGACAAGTTGTTCAGTATGCAAAATCAATTATTTTAAGAATCACTATTGTAAATATCTTTGTGAATATTTTAGTATCGTCTTTGATAATATTCAACATTTTCATGACCCGGTTATATCCTTTGCTGGTGTTTTTAAATACCTTGACTGAAGATGAAAAAAAAAAAAAAAAAAGTCCTTTTTTTTTTTTTAAGAAAAAAACAAAAGTAAAACAAAAAAAAATTCAAAAGTTCTTTTTACAGACTTAAGGGAATGAAATTTCTTTTTATTTTGAAGATGTCAGCTCACCCATTTGATCCATTTCCCAAATCCTTTGGCAGTAGAGCAAACAGCAAAACAAGCAGCATGAGGTAGAATCTGGCTTGCTCCCAGGCGTGTTCCAGATGTTACCACCCCTGGTGTGCCCTGCCATCTTCCATCCCCTCCCCATCCAAACCACACATACAAACACATACATATGCACACACACTTGGGATAGAATGTGACTGGGGGGAGGGATGGGGGGGAGAGAACAGGCCAGTCCATTGTCTTCTGTGTGGGATGATCTTTATGGGAAGGTCAGCCTTGTAGACAGAATCGAAGGGTCCTTAGCTGCCAGGTATTGGGGCCACCTCTGGGGGACCCTTTGGATGTGCTCACAAGTGATGAGTTTGTCTTCCCCAGTGCTACGCTCCCGTTTGCACTGTAGCAGGGTTTCCCAGGATAAATCGGCACCTGCTAGCCAGTTTTCCCGCTTCTCTCCTAGGAAGACATGTTTCCTGGCCTTGTCTAGCAAGTTAGTCTCAGAAAAGCATTTTCCTTTAGACCTAAGCATCAGCTTTCTCAAACAGGCAGTGATCGAGAGAGACCAAGAGCTTTATAGGGAGCCTTTACCGTATTGTTTTGGGGACGAAGGGAAGGGACAGGGACAGGTACACAATGAAAGGGAATCTAGGCTCTGGTTCCTTTTTTTCTTTTTAAGCTGTCACTGTTACCCAGACTAAGATCAGCAAAGAGGTAAATGCAAGTAGAAACGATAGTTATATTAGCAAAGGTGGCTCTCGAATCCCAAGATGGTACCTATTGTTCACATCTTGGTGGATAGAATTGTCGGAGCTCTGGGAATCTCAAAGGTGCCCAGTGCTTCAGAACAGCTACACCTAAAGGAAAACTGCCCACGGGATCTACTGGCATGTTTGTGTCCACGTTGCCAAAGTTAATTACAAGGTGGGATGGGGGGGTTAGAAAGCTCTGAGAAAGAAACTCGAGCACCCCTACCCTTTGGGCTTTTTAAAGCTTTATTTGTGTATCAAATTCCCAGTAGATTTTTTTCTCCAGATTAAAATATATATGTACATATATATTTCCCCCTTCCCCCAATGGAAGCCCTAATGAACCCACAGAGATCTACACTTCTGCTCACTGATAGAACTTAGGACCGACCCATCAGACACCGCCGTGTCAGCAGCAGAGACTCAAGGGACACGTCTGTACATATGTAAATGAGAAATAGAGACCTGTTAACAGAGATGCATTCATCTTCCTTGGAATGTGCATTTGATTTTATTTTGCAAAAAAGACAAACAAACAAACAAAAAAAAAAGCTTGGAGCTCCATCTCATGTGGAAAAAAAAAATAGATCCTGTCTGTTAGCGTTTGTGAAGTCTCCGCATTGGATTCACACTCTGTGATATACACTGACCCTGTGTGGAAAGTTTTGCTTTGTTCTGTTTTTATTTTATCTACATGTACTCTTTAGCTTCAATGTGCTAGTCCTCTCACCTGTGTATTTTTAGGGTGCTAAGAAAACAATGAAGAAAATAAAGGAGATTTAAAAAGATTGTAACCAAATTCATACTTTGTACAATTTTTGATATCATGATCAGAGGTGAATGACATGCCCACACACAGGCGCGTGCATGCACGTGCACTCACGTAAGTACAGTCGAAAGTAACTTCTGCAGAAATGGTCATCGTCTTTGTTTGTACATCGTATGTACAATGCAATCATTTCATACTTTAAACTGGTCAGAAAACTAATTGTGATTTCTAGTCTTGCAAAACTGTATGTAGTTAGATGATGTGACAACCTAATATTTATCTAATAAATATGTATTCAAACAAAACCTGTATATTAGGTGTTCATGTGGTTATTTTGTATTTAAAGATCAAATTATTGGACTATTGCTAGACATTTCTATACTCTGTTGTAACACTGAAGTATCTCATTTGCCCATGTTAATTTTTTTTTTCTAAATAAATTTTCAAAATGAAGGTTTGGTGAATTAACCACTGTTTTGTGAATTCAAGAAACGGGTATGGAAAAAGGAAAACACCAGTATCCTCTTCTCCAG
This sequence comes from Myrmecobius fasciatus, assembly GCA_023553655.1. Lineage (NCBI taxonomy): Eukaryota > Metazoa > Chordata > Mammalia > Dasyuromorphia > Myrmecobiidae > Myrmecobius > Myrmecobius fasciatus. Next base: position 215,492 of record JAJPUD010003287.1, on the reverse strand, counting down.
CCAAATAAGTGATTTGGAACCCCCATTTGAACTGAGCTAGTTGGGTGAGAAGAATATTAAAGGGATTGGGGGTGGGGTGGGGAGTAGAGGTGAAGTGATGATAAGTTTTCTAGTCAGAAAGGACTATAAATATACCTTCTTTTTTCTTCACCCTGAATAATACAGTCCTGAGTAATGCAGTCGTCACTAGCTTCCTGTGCTGCAATTCTAATTGTGTGTATGAGAAAGGGAAAAAATTAGAATGTGATTGAAAGAGTTAGGGCACCAGAAATTGTTGGAGATGAAAAATGTGTAAATATGAGTGAATACCGGCTCAAACATGTAGTAGTCAAAGGGCAATCCTGTGAGAGAGATACATGATTATACCCATTTTATTGATGGGGAAGGTTAAGTGATTTGCCCTGTATCAAACCGCTGGCGGAGTGGAGGGTCAGCATGAAACAGGTGAGGTGAGACTGTAGGATTATCAATATGTGTATGAGTCTGCTTCTATTTAAGAATAATGTGTGAAGGTGAATGCTGGAAAGCCAGGCTGAAGAGAGATTCTAGAGGGGGTATGGATCTGGGAGGGTTCCTCTGTGAGCCAGGGGGTGAAAAGGGGAGAGAGATGGAAAAAGACAAGGTATTGTGGAGAAGGAGTGCTTGAGGAAAGAGGATGTGGGAGAGGGAGAAGTAAAAGGTGTGAGTGGTTTCAAGAGAGTGCATGGAGAAAAGAGAAAGAAATGGTTGGTGTGTGAGGGGAGGAGAGGAGGAGAGGAAGGAATGGAAATGCAAGGGCGGTGAAAGGGAATCTACCTTGGATGGAGGAGAAGGTACAACTATAAAAGGAAGGAAGGAAAGCAACAACAGAGGTTTGTTCCAGAGAGAAAGAGAATGTGTGTGTGTGTGTGTGTGTGTGTGTGTTTATGTGTTACTAAAATTTCAGTATTTTCCCTAGGGGACTGACTCATTTTGTACAGTATACCCATACTTTGGTGAAATAACCAATTTGAGGGAAGGGACAAAGACAAAAAAAAAAAAAAAAAAGATGTGTTTGCAATATAGCTTGAGATTATAGCTGATCCTCAGATATTTGAATCTGACCACAAGCATCTTTCAAAACTCTTACTTGGAAAAAAGCAAAACCTTAAGTTGATCTAAGGGAGGAATAGGTGGTAGTCAGTAGAATCTTGTGATTGCATTAAAAAAAAAAAACAATAAAAAAACTTCCTTTGGGCTTTTTTTTTTCTATCATCCTGGTTTTAGTAGGACCTCAAACCAGCTCTGTTCTGGACTCTTGTTTCTAAAAGATGGTGGCTCAAGAGGGACATGACAGCTCTCAGTGACTGAGCCTTCCCACTTAAGTTGATGTCTTAGCACATAAGCAATTCAATAAATGTTGATTAATGGAGCCAAAACTAGGGTAGAGTGTTTGGGGCTTTATTTGAGGGCATCAACATTAAGAGGGTCACTGAAAGGACACATAGTCCTTTATAGATAAAAAGTATATAAATATACTTTTATAAAGTTTTTACATTTATTATGAATATTTATTTTCATATCTATATAAATGTCTTTATATATGTAAAGACATAGTATAGAAACACCATCAGTAAGGATAATTAGTTAAAATAAAATGCCATCAGATGGCATCTTCCAATAGCTAAATTCCACCTAAGCTCCTTCTGACCTAGTTTGGTCCCGTAGCATTTTTCCTACCCCTCCATTAACTCCCAAGCAGCAGATTTGGGGTGTTGACTGGAGTTTCTGGCACCCCAACCCCTTAATTGACTGGAGAGTTTCTAGCAGCTTGCCGCAGATACAAAAATCACTAATTATGGCTCTGATAGACAGTAAGTACTTTATTCCCTGAGTATGGCTTAGACTGAAGCCAGTGTGTCTCATAAGAACAGCGCCCATGCCCTGTGGGAATTCAAGGAACTTTGGAGTAGCTCATATACACTGCAGGTAGAGAATGAGAATTATTCTTTTCCACTCTCCACCGCTTTGACCTTTCATGACATAGGGTGTCCATATTCCAGATCGCTGACTGCCAAAATTCTATCCAGGATCAGGACCTCCAGCATCAGGTCCAAAGTCTGTATCTTCTCACTGTGCATCAGTTTGCATTATATTGAGATATATTAAAGGAAAGAGACTGGAGTTGAAGCATCAAGGTCATCAATTTAGAAATTTAAAAAAAAACAAAACAAAACAAAACCTGAGATAATCTGGTCCAGCCCCTCATTTTACAGATGAGAAAAATGAAGATCAAGTCATCTCTCTCCTATTCTGTACTTGTGAAATTCATTTTTCCCCCTCAGACAATTGGGGTTAAGTTACTTGCCCAGGGTCAGACAGCTAGGAAGCATCTAGGTCACATTTGAACTCAGATATTTCTAACTTCAGGGCTAGTGCTCTATCTACTGCGCCACCTAGCTGCCCCAAAATTCATTTTTTTAAAGCCAAATGGAAGACTTGACCAGAGGCTCAGTGGGGAGAATGCTAGATTTGGAGTCAGAAAATTTCAGTTCAAGTCTTGCCTCAGAGCAGTATGACCCCTGACCAGGTAACTTAACTTTTGCCATAGTTTCTTTCATCTGAAAAAAAGTAGATATCAATAGTATCTACCTCCCAGATTTGTTATAATAATCAAATGAGTTAACATATTTATAATGCTCTATAAACATTAAAGTGTTTCCATAATGCTATTATTTTTATTATCATTTTCATTATTATTGTTATTAATTAATATTTGGTGGCAAATCACTCTAACACTTAGGCCCGTCTTCAGATGACAGATACACAGTCAATTATCTTATGTATGACCGAAGCCTTCTAGTTTGGGAGAATTCTCCAGAGCGGAGCTTATAGTTATATTCCTTTGATATAGCTGCAAGAACTTAGCGTTACCTCTATGCCATGTTAAGGAACTGAAAGATGTTTTTAAATGTTTGTATATGTATATGTAGGTGTTTATTTGTATGTCCACTCTCACCTTTCCCAATACAAGAGAGATTTCCTAAGCATTAGAACAAAGATGCCCTACCTTTCCTTGCAAGACTGAGCTATTCCTAAAGTCAGAGATTATTTATCCTTTTAGCCTAGAAACTACCTCATGTCAAGGACTGTCACCCATATTAAATTGGTGAGTCCATAAAGGCATATTCCATTTATATTTCATCAGATGGAGACTCCCAGATAAGGATGTCTCTGCCACTAGATTGGGGAAATCTTCAAAGATTGAACCTGGGTCCTCCAATTACAGAAAAAATCAGAACAGGGACTCCTAAAGAAATATATTTATGATATACACATTTGTTTTCTTTTTTTCCCTCAATAGTATTTTATTTTTTCCAAAGACATGTAAAGATAGTTTTCAATATTCATTTTTATAAGACTTTATGTTCCAATTTTTTCTTCTTCTTTCCCTTATCTATCCTCTCTCCAAGACAGCAAGCAATCTGATATGTTAAATGCCATATTTATTTTCACATTTGCTTTATAGGTTCTATAATGTCTGCTCTAAGGTTATGTTCATTGGGAAGCATCTGTCAATGTCTAAATGATTCCATAGTCCTTAATAGGAACCAGTATAGTTAAGACCTAGATGTTAGAATGAGCAGCAATCCTTGAAAATTACTCTTGGTCATGGATCCTACCTTGGCAAAACAGCTGTTTCTGAAATAGGCAAGGCAGCTACACAAAGATGTTAGATGATTTCTTACCTTTTACATTTTATGATTCTGCCATAATTTTTTTGGTGCTTTGTAGAATAGGGAGAAGTATGAAAATCAAGGTATTGTGGAAGAAATGAATGGAGATCACGCTTTTTAACTTTTTTTAAAAAACCTTACTCCATTTGTTACAATCATATTTCATATTTAAATAAGACTGATTTTTTTTTGCTTTTCAGATAGATTTGAAGAACTCTGAAGATTAAGCTGATGATATTGTTTTTTTGTCCTAAAGGAAATAGGGAGCCATTGAAATGGCATTCTCGAGTGAATGGCTGTTCTTGTGATTTTTAGGAGATTGTAAAGAGGACAGATTGGAGAAGCGAGACTTAAAGCAAGCAACTAAGCTTGAAGACTATTGCAATAGGTAGGAAGAGCATGGACCTGACCCAGGTGGTTGCCATTGGAATAAATGGTGAGAAGAGGACATATGCAAGAGCTTATGTGGCAGTGAGATTCACAAGACTTGTCAACAAGGAATATAACAGAAAGAAGAGGGAGAAAGAAAAGTCCAAGGATGACTCTGAGGTTATGGATCTGAGGACTGGAATACTGGTGGCAGGAAATTAAAAGAAGCGATAGAGTTAAGGTAGAAGATGATGAATTCCACTTTGGGCATTTTGAGTTAGCAATGCCTCCAAGCCATCTGGGTTATACACAAGAGTTGACAAGATCTAAACTCATGAACATAGTTGAGACAAGTCATCCCTTTTGATAGGTTCCACCATTCTAAAGGAGAGACATAACTCACGTAATTCTCAGTACCAGTGAAGGTTAAGGTCAGTGTTTGCTAGTGCACATTGTGGCTTTATCTCTTGATGTTATATATCCCCAATTTTGTGTTGGTCCCAGAACTTCTTCACTAGGATCAAGAGGCTCAGTCTATGCACTCCGTCATTGCTGTCAACTTGCATTCCTATGACATCTAGCTTGAGCCAGAAACTCAGCTCTGGGAACATCTGTCAGTTACCTGGTTTTCTGAAGCAACATGGCTCCCTGAAATGGTTTTACAAATGCCCAGACCTCTACTCTAGGGAACCAATCTACAGTTGTGTGTGAGTCTGACTGCAACTTCTCTCCTCAATGCATTCTCCTTATCTCTCTAGTGCCTGTATGACCACTAAATCCAAGAAGAGATTTCAGGTGTGTAAAACCATCCTCAATCACTCTTACCCTGGTGTTAATGGGGAAAGAGAGATACCTGGACAAAAGGAAGAGCTAGATTTAACTGGTCAGAGGCTTGTCCCAGCTAATTAATAGGAAGTCTGCAGTGGAGAGACATAGAGGAGTAAATAGAGAACTGATCTTAGAGACAGAAAAGCCTGGCTTCAAGTCCCAGGTTTGAGACACTTACGGCTGTGTGACCCTGGGCAATATTTTACCCTCTCAGTTTTCTAGGTCAGAGCTTCTTAATTTTTTTTTCACTCACTACTTCTTTTTGCCTGAGAAATTTTTGTGATCCTAGGTAGATAGGTATAGAAAATAGGCATACAATTCAAACATTTACTGATAGTCATCATTTATGATGATAACATTAGTTATGAGACCCCATATGAGGTTATGGACCATAGTTTAGGAAGTTACTAGAATGCTACTAAGATGTCATAGGAATGCAAGTTGGCAGGAGGGATAGAGTACCCAGACTGAGCTTCTTAGACTTAGGGAAGGAGTTCTGGGATCAAAGCTGGGGATATATAACATCAAGAGACAAAGCCACAATGTGCAGTAGCAAAAGAAAGTACCACTTTGATTGATAAAAGAGTTTACTTTGGGGGGAAATTCAGTGGCCCTGGAGTCAAAAAGAACCTGAGGAAAAAAACTGACCTCAGACACTTCCTAGCTATGTGATCCTGGGCAAGTTTGTCTATTTCTCCAAATGTAAAATGGGAGTAATAATAGCACCATGATGGTTCTGAGGATCAAATGAGGTAATTCATATTTGTAAAGCACTTAGCACAGTGACTGCCATACAGTAGGCACTTAAGAAATCAATGCTTTGTCTCTTCCCCCTTTACAGATTTGCTTCCTGTCTCTAAAGTGGGAAGACAAAGCAACATATCAACTGAATCTATGATCTACTGTGAGTATTCCCTGCAACCATATATAACTCCCTTCTAATTGGTCCATCTTCTCTGATTTCTTTCTGTATCTTCCCAAAAGTTCTCCCTAGGGAGCCTTCCCCAACATGCAAAGGATTTCCCTTCCTTTCTCCTGACATTATAAAGACACTAGCAGACCACGGAGGCAACCCATTGCCTCTCCCTCCCTGCCTCTCATCCTTTTCTCTTCTTTTTAATTCTTTGTTTGTACTACATTGCAGCTCTCTCAGCCTTTCCATGCACTTCTACGCCCACTGGGTGATTCATTTTCATTTCTCTGGAGACTCTGGTGTGCAGGGGCTCACAGTTATACAATAGCCCTGCTAGAAACTTGGTATTCATTTGTTTAGATACATTCATTCATTCACTGGGGAGAGGAAAAGGATATTTAAAAGAAAAGCAAAACAGCCATTCTCCACCAACACAGTCTCCCATGCTTGAAGACCCTCTGGTCATTGATACCTAAAGCAGGGATGTGAGCTCGCCAGCTTTGGGCCACCATCATACAGGAGAATGCTGCTTTGCATCAAGGTCACATACACTGGCAGAATTACAGAGACTACAGTGAGGAACAATGAGCTTGCATGATGCACTTGCCACGACTTGCTGGGAATTGCTCACCTGAGAATTGTAGACTTTCACCTGCACCTGCCCCCTTCCTTGGCACACCCTGATGCACTTCTGCAGTGGGATACCTCCTCCTTCCCCTTCCCACTCCATTCCAATCCCACAGCCTGCTGCCCTATGGTTCCTGGCCTCCTTCCAGGTCTAACCCACACTCTTTCCCCTTGTGTGAATGGCTGGGACACAGTTCAGCTATATTCCCACTGGACTTTAGCCTGGGGGATTCACTTTATTTTGATCAATCAAAGAGCATTTATTAAGCACCTTGTGTACCAGGCATTGTGCTAGGTACAGGGGATACAAGAACAAAGAATGAAACAATAAATCCTTACAAAGAGTTTACATTCTGATGGGGAGACAATGAGGTTCATAAACATAAATGTTATAAATATAAAGTTAATAGGGACAGCTAGATGGGGCAGTGGATAGAGCACCATTTCTAATGTCAGGAGGACCTGAGTTCAAATTTGACTACTTACTAGCAGGCCACCCCAATTGCCTCACCCAAAAAAAAGTGTGACATGATAATATAAAGTTAATAAATGTAATCATACATTAATTCAATTCATCAGGCATTTATTAAGCGCTTCCTATGTACCAGAGTAAAGGGACAAAAATAAGACAATTCCTGCCCTCACGAGTCTGACATGGTTCTCTACTATATTGGAGAGATTCAATTCTTAGGGAAGGCTCCTAGTCCTGCTGGCAGGAATCTGACTGGAGATTGGCAGGGATAGTGGTCAGTGGGTAAAGAACTTTATTTCTTCCTTGCTGTTCAGTTTCTCAGACTTCCATCCTCCTGTCTAGCGGTCAAGTTTAGGTAGATACCCAGGCAGAGACGAGAGGAGTGTTTCTCTGGCTCAAGATACATACCTAGACATGAGGGAAAATGGCTTTTTTTACATTGGAGTTGTGTACTAGAAGGTTAGGCCACTAATTATCTATATGTCTTGGAATCAAGAAGAGCTAGATTTAGATCCTGAATCAGAATGGCATATATACTTAAGAAGATTCAGAGTTAGAGGGATCAGAGGTTGGTTCAAGATGAGGGTTCAAATAACACTTGGTATGGAAGATAGCAAAGTATTCACTAATTGGGTCTTTCAAGAAGCAGCTGGTGTATATAACATAGTTATGGTGCTAAAAAAGAAATAAGGAATACGAAATCTTCAGAATGTGAAGATTTTTATGACCTGATGGAAAATAAAAGCAGAAAGACCCCCCCCAAAGCAACACACATTTGCCACAACAGTATAAATAAATAAAACAACCACGCAAAACAATCAAACCTGAATGAGACCAAGTGAGAGTGACCAAGAAAAGATAAGAGGATCTCTCCCTTCTTTTCAAAGGTGGGAGATTTTGAATATGGAACACTGCAAATATCTGGCTTTTTCAATCTCAGTTATTTCTGCTGAAAAGAGTTTTCCTCTTTTTTTTATTATTCTTTATGATAAGGGATTACTCTCTGGGAGGGGCAAGGAATACATTGGTAATTGTAGATAATGTAAAAAAATTTTAATTGTGCCAAGTAAAATAAAAATGCTAAAGTGAATTTCAAACAGGTAAAAAATAAAGAGAAGCATTATACCAGGTTGATATAAATGGGCATGTTTATGGAAGAGGAGGTGGGTGACTTTAGGAGACGGGACAGAGTCAGGAGAAGGAAGTTAGGGGAATAAGGAGTCATTTAAATTGTCTTAAGCATAGAGAGTATGGAGTAGAGAAAAATCTAAAAGATAGGTTGGAACCAAATGGTGAAAGTATTTGAATGCCAAGATAAAGAGAATGTGTTTTATAGGTAGAATGGAAGCTTCTTGGGGGCAGACTATTTCATTTTTGGTTTTGGGGTGTGTGTGTGTGTGTGTGTGTGTGTGTGTGTGTGTGTGTGTGTGTG
>JAJPUD010003287.1:148760-207146 GCA_023553655.1 Myrmecobius fasciatus | reverse complement strand
GTGTGTGTGTGTGTGTGTGTGTGTGTGTGTGTGTGTGTGTGTGTGTGTGTGTGTGTATAAACTAGCCCCTGGCACACAGTTGCTGTTGTTTGATAGGGCAGCTAGGTGGCTCTATAGTGCATGGGGCACAGAGCCTGAAATCAGAAAGACTCATCCACCTGAGTTCAAATCTGCCCTCAGACTCTTACTGTGTGACTTAACTGTGTTGCTTCAATTTCCTCATCTGTAAAATGACCAGGAGAAGGAAATGGCAAATTGCTCTAGTATCTTTGCCCAGAAAACCCCAAATAGGATGATAGTCAGACATGATTGAACATTTATTTTTGGATTTGGATGCCTGACACACAGTAGACAAATGCTAAGTGGTCACTGATTGAGCCAACTGTCCAGTTGATGGGGGACCCCCCCCCAAACATTTCTAAGCAGAGTGGAAGGAGATATCATCAGAGCAAAGCATGAGCAAGATTCCTCAAACAGTTTGACTGATTAGGAGGCTAATACAATAGGGTGGGCAGGAAAAAAGTCACAAGAGCTTAATTAAAAGCACATACTCCTGGGAGGATAACTCATCATTAACACTGTAGAATGAATGGGTCTTAAAGTCAGATCAGCTCACCTGCTGCTAGTGATCCCTTGATTAATAGCAAAGAGGGTACTGAGAGGGAGGGCAAAGTAAGACAAACTTCCTCAAATATCAGTAAGGGAGATTTAGAGGCAATTCCCAGTCACTCTACTAGTAAGTAGTTTCCAATTACAAATTTTATCTGGGCTTTTTTGTTGTTCTCTCGTTTTAGGATCATAGCTTTCGAGTTGAAAGGATCTTATCCAATCTAATCATCTCATTTTACAGATGAGGGCACTGAGATGCAGAAAGAATAAGTCACTTTCACTAAGGAGACATGATCTCTTTTTTCTTCCTCCTTCCTCTCTTCCTCCTCCTCTCCTCTTCATCTTTCTCTTCTTCCTTCTCCTCTTACTTCCTCTCCTCCTCCCTCTTTCTCTTCCTTCTCTTCCTCCTCCTGTCCTTCTCCCTTTCTTCTTCTTCCCTCTTTTCCTCCTCCTGCCCTCTCTTCTTCCTTCTCCTCTTACCTCTCCTTTTCTTCCTTCTCTTCCTCCTCTCTTCATCTTTCTCTTCTTCCATCTCTTCTTACCTTCTCTCCTCTCTTCTTCATCATTTTCTTCTTTCTTCTCTCATCTTCTCTCTTCTTTTCTCTTTTTCTCTTTCTTCTCTTTCTCCTTCCCTCCTCTTCACCCCTTTCTTCTTCCTTCCTCCCTGCTTTTCCCTCTCTTCCTCCCTTTCTTCCTTCTCCTGACTTCTTCATTTCTCTCCTCCTCCTTCCTTTTTTGCCTCCTCTACATCTCCCTGCCCCCTCCTCATCCTTCACCTCCACATCTCTCCTTCAACTGAGGGAGTTTACAGATTTCTCTCCATTCAAGCACTGTAGTCACCCTCTCAGCTTTTAGCCCCATACAGATGTACTGAATAACCACAAGGTCATTACAAAGGGTGTGTCCTTTGTTCTGAGTTCATCCTTCAGTTTGGGGCTCTCCTAATGGGAATCTACTTCAACTACCTACTATAGGGAAGTCACTCATTTTCCTTATCTATAAAATAAGAAATTGTACTGGAGGGTGGCTCAGGTAGGTTCCTTCCCACTTTTGAATCTGTCACCCTGGCTTTTGATTCAGCAGAGAACATAGGTTTGATAATACCTCTTTGACAATTTCCCTCCACCCCACCCCACATGTCAGAGAGGGAAAAACACATGGAGTTGACTCAGCTGTCATTATGAATACCTGCTCAGGTGTGAATGACCCATCGTTCATTCTTCCCTGAGAACATTCCCTCTCAGGCTCTGAAGGCAACATGTTTATCTCCTACTCTGAGGCAGACCAGGTAGTTCTGCCTCAACTGCCCTAAACACTTCCATAGTCTTCCAGTGTTTGGAATCCCTTTATCAGGAAACAAAATCTTCAGAAGGAACACACGATCACAGTGAGGGACTGAATTCAGTTTAATCCCACTGTTAAAACCTTAACTAAGCACCAATAATATATAGGAGGCTGTGCTAGGGGCTGCAGAACTAAGATGAAAAATGATGCCTTCCCTGGCTTTAAGAAGTTTACAATCAGTAGAGGGAAAAGAATTGTGTACTTATATAATTGTAATACCAGATATAATATGATAAAAGCGTAGGAAATGTCAATCAGAGTGGGCTGAGACATTCACAGAGGGAGAAATCTTCCCTTCTCTAAAAGCTCAAAGCCTTTGTAGAGAAGATAGAACCTTAGTTAGGTCTTAAAGGAAAAAATTGTGTAGAGATAGAGAATAGGAAATCTCTTCTAGGAATGGAAGATGTTATATTTAAATGCATCAGACAGGGCAACATAAAAGAAATCATAGAATTCTAGGTCTAGAATTAGGAGGACCCTCAGAGGTTACTAGTCCAAGTCACTTGTTTTACAGAAGAAGGATTTAAGAATCAGGTTAAGGGACTTAGGAAAGGAGGTTCAGAGGTATTGGGAGACAGATACCTCCTGAAACACCCTCATTCATTACAACCTATAGGAATCACTATCTGGTTGTGCCACAGGCATTTCAGACTCAATAGGTAGGTACACAGAAGAGATAAGAAAATGCACTCCTTTTTTGAAGAGGTGGAAGACTATGGCAGATAAAATCAAGGGATTAGTTTTGCTATGTTTTATTGCTGTTGCTTAATCTTTGTCCTAAGAGGCAATTTATTCAGTGGTGGTCTATTTGGAGATGAACATGATGTAAGAGCAACAGACATCAAATAGCATTTAAAATATTGCTTAGAGGTGAGGTTGACCCCAGTTAGGAGGCTGGTAAGGCTGAGGAACAGGGGAGAGCACAAGGCTCTTACTAGACTTTCTTGAAGCAACCAAGGAAGTGCCCACTGTGTCCACACCCCGAGACAGGGAGGAGTCACTGGCCTGTCTTTCTGAAGCAGATAAGCCAGTCTGGGCAGAGTCAGTGCTGTAACTGGACCAGGAGGCCAAGAAACAAGCCAGGCGCTACTGCCAAAGTCAGGAGGAATTTCAGAAACCTGAAGGAGGGCTGAGTCACCTCTTACTACTCCATCCCCAAATCTGCCTTAGGCTAATTATTCTCAACTCATCTCCCAACCTTTTTGCTGCAAACCAACTATTTGTTAAATTTGAATTTGATTGTATTGTGAACCCTACAGATGGCTAGCCCTAGTCTGATTGAGTGGCCACCCACTTAATTTGTCTTTAAAAGTAGTGATCACTCCCAACCCCATCCCATAATATCTTCTCCTCCAACCTGCTTCAGTGCCTAAAATCCCACTATTATTACTGTTTCTCCTAAAGAGCCTGTTAGAAACATGTTAGAAACATAAAATATGTACTTTATTTGGTGGAGTTGAGACATTGAGTTTTCTGGAAGAGGTAGCTCATTCAGTAGCTAACACATGAAACAGGAATTGGTTTCTTCATTTGTTGGTGTTGTTTGTCCTTCATTCGAAAAGAGAACCATGCTGTCAGGAAGGTGATATCAAAGAAATTGGATTTAAGTGAGAGAGGTCTGTGCAAAGTTACTCGTCTTATTTTTTTCTATGGAGCCATCTGGGTCCAGTGGCCACATGTAGATCACAACTGGAGATGACTCAATGTTTTTCATTTGGAAAAAGACAGGAATCCTGAATCTTAATCTAGATGTGAAACTAATCGGTCATATCTATGAAAAAATCTTTTTTCATTCCTATGCTTCAGTTTTCTCACCTATGAAATAAGAGCTTGGACTGTGGCTCTTGAAGTGCCTTCCAGCTGGAACAACCTTTGGTTCTATAACCATTGCCCTTTTTTCAAAATAGACACAGGAGAATTTGTATTCTTAAATGTTTTTTGTTAAATATTTCTCAATTATATTTTAATCCTGTCCTTCAGGTCTTCAGTAGTACAGCTGGATTTGATACTGTCCCAAAGCTGTAGAGACACCTCTACACTAGTATTTGACATATTGACATTGATGGACCCCTACCTCCCTACTCTTTCCTTGACTTTGTATCAACACTTCCTCCTTCCTCTCTTGATTATATTCTGCTTCTGATCTCTTAATGTTGGGGGTCTGCCAAAGTTCTCTTCTTAACCTGCTAGTCCTCTCCCTTTCCTTGCCCTCCTTTCCACTCCTTTCTCCTTTCCTTTTTTCTCTTCCCCTCCCTCGCTCATACTGTTCATGGAGTTCTCTTAGTAAAGATACTGGAGTGGTTTGCTATTTCCTTCTCTAGTAGATTAAGGCAAACAGATTAAATGATTTGTCCAGAATCACACAGCCAGTATTATAGGCTAGATTTGAAATCAGGTTTTTTCAACTCCAGGTCCAGCACTCTATTGACCCCAAAAAGTGATTAATACTTTATTAATACTTCTATAGTAACTTGTGTATTATTTTGCTTTATATTATTTGTTTTTGTTATGGCTTCCTACTCTGTTATAGCTGATAGCTGGTGAGTTTTACTTTGTGTCTATTCTGTTAAAAAAAAATGTTTCTTAGCTTAAACTGACTGGAATTGACGTGATCCTTCTCTTTCCAGATGTGGCCATACCCTTAGGCACAGAGTGGTGTTTAGCTGGTTAGGAATGTAGGGAGGTCAGGAAGATATCAACTGATCAAAAATTCTTCCAAAAGAAATGCAACTGGAAGGGCCAGGGAAAAGACTGAGCTTGCCTCTGGAGCCCCAAGTAGTAAGCAATGTCTCTTCCCTGAAGAGCCAGCATTCAGAGAACTCTGAGCCCTGAGTTCCAGTGATCTTCTAAAGTCATCTTCATCTTCTGGTTTCTAGGCAGGCCTCTGCCTAAGCTAATGAAGGGACACTAGTAGCTATCTATATAAGCTCTGGAGGAAAGTCTTATGATCTTTGGTTCTTCAGACCTGCATTGTAGAGCAGAAATTCTTAACCTGGGGTACATGAATTGTTTATTTAAATTTTTGATAACTATTTCAGTATATTTGGTTTCCTATGAAGTCCTATATATTTTATTTTGTGCATTTAAAAGTATTCTAAGAAGGGATACACAAGTTTCACTAAACTGGCTGCCAAAGGGATTCTTCCTAAAATGTGTTACCTAGAACTGATTACCATAGTCCAGGTGTGATCTGACTGAGTCAGTGGGAAGGACAGTGAGTCCTCTGGGATTTGGTACAAAGTTTGGATTGCAGGACAAGTATCTGGCCACATACAGAACTGTTGTTCAATAAAGATTATTGAGTCTCAGCCAATCTGGGCCAATAAAAATCCCCAGGTGGCTAATTGCCTCCTGTACTCTGAGACTGTCAAGATCGGTTGGTTGAAGTTTACAATCCTCTTCTGCTCCTTAAGAAAAAATAATTCTTGAGGGAGATGTCTAACTCCTCTCTAGATTACTGGAATCTTCTCATCCTTTTTTCCTCCTTTTTGAAGGATGGGAGGTGAGGGGGTCTGATTTCTTATCAAACACCTCCAGCAATCATCCCTGGCAACCTGATTTTGAACAAATCCCAGCCCCTCTCTGGAGGGTTGGGATATAATAGGATTTAAATCCTATAAATCTATTTGTAAAATGGTGGTGGTGGTGAGGTTGAATTAGATAATTGCTCAGGTGTCTTCCAGGCTAATGTCCTGTGATTCATATGTAATGAGCTGGGGGGAGGGAATTGATCAGGAATGTTGCTGGCCAAATTGATGAATCCCACAAACAGCTTGATGAGAGTGCAGTTATAGACATTTCTGGAAAGGGCAACTCCATTGGAAGAAGCCATTAATTGTTGTTCCTTGCTGAGAGGATACAGGCACTAACTTTGATTGGTTTCCAGCAATTAACCCATATCATTATATACAGGTTCATAGGATTATGGCATTTAAAGCTGGAAGGGAATATTTTAAATAACTAGCACTTACATAAGTGCTTTAAGGTTTGCAAAGCCATTTCCAAATATTATCTCATTTTGTCTTCACAACAACTCTGGGAGATAGATGCTAATATTATTATTCCAATTTTGCAGATGAAGAAACTGAGGCAGATAGAGATTGAGTCTTGCCCAGGATCACATAGTCTAGTAAATGTCTGAGCTCACATTTGAACACAGATCTTCCTATAGATCTGTGCTACCTGTTCCTTTTTAATGATACAACTATCACACTAATAACAAAAAATAAAAAGTTCACAGTAGCTTGGTCAAGAACCCCTGACAAGACCAACTCCCTCATTTTATTGATAGGGAACCTGAGTTCCAGAAAGGAATCACTTGTTCAAAATCACAAGGCTAGTATGAGGAAGAGTTGAGGTTTCAAGTAAATAGGGCAATGTAACATGTGGGTATCCCCTGGGTATCTTCATTTGGAAGTGGTCTCTCCTAGAACTTGCTTTTCTCTTTGCTCCATCCCCATTGGACTGAATTCTCAGGTGTACTTGGCTCCTTTCTCCAGAGTGTCTGCTTTTTCCTCTTGCCAAGTTTATACAGAGCTAAAAACTCCACAGACATTTCTGGTGCTTTGGGATCAATCTTGAATGATTCAGGCCAACAGAAGTATCTCTCTGGAGTCTCTGGCCAGGACAATCTTTTTTTTTGTGAAAGTTTTTTATTTTCAAAACATATGCACAGATAATTTTCAAAATTCAGCCTAGCAAAAACCGTGTATTCCAAAATTTTTCCCATCCTTTCCCTCCCCCCACCTTCCCTAGATGGCAAGTAATTCAATATACATTAAACATGTCTAATTCTTCTATACATATTCCCACAATTGCCATGCTGTGCAAGAAAAATCAGATCAAAAAGGGAAAAAATTAGAAAGGAAGCAAAATGCAAGAGACAACAACAAAAAAGTGAAAATACTATGTTGTGCTCCACTCAGTTCCCACAGTTCTCTCTGTGTACAAATGGCTTTCTTTATCACAAGACCATTGGAACTGGCCTAAATCATCTCATTGTTGGAAAGAGGCATGTCCATCAGAATTGATCATTGTATAGTCTTGTTGTTGGGCACTTTGTAAGTTATGTGCTTTCCCTTAAAAAATATTTTTCCAGGGGCAGCTAGGTGGCACTGTGGATAGAGAATTAGCCCTGAAGTCAAGAGGACCTGAGTTCAAATCTTCTCTTAGACACTTAATACTTCCTAGCTGTATGACCCTGGGAGAGTCATTTAACCCCAATTGCATCAGCAAAAAAAGAAAAATTTCCAAATCTATGATCATGTTTTGTATACCCATTATTTAACTGATGCATATTCATCTTGTTTCTAGCTTTTTTTTCTATTCAGGTTTTTAATGAATATTTTTACCAAATTTATTGATACTTCTGGGAGTGAGGATGCTTAAGAGCAACAGCTCACAAGCAACAAATTATCTAGAAGCAATAGGCTATCTTTACATGTGGCCATCTCTTTGAATTGAGGGTTTAGGAGGAAGTGGGTAGCTGGTATATATTCAGATGGGTCAGTATAATTATCTTTTCTCCTTTCCCTTCTAACTTGTCCCTTGGGAGGTACCACAATTATACTGAGCAAAGAGGGCACAGAGAAGAGAAAAGTCCTTGTTGCTATGGAATTCTGGTTCCTATCATAGATTTCTCATTAGCAGAAAATTGTTCATTGTTGAAACAGGAGCTCTAAGTTCTCTATCCACAATGGGCCTTGTGTCTTCTTTAGTTGGGAGATAAGCAGAGCATGGCAGTTAGCCTGAGCTAAACCCTACCCTTAGACTACTAGAAGGCTGACAAGGATCTTTCCTTCTATGTTTACCTTGTTCTATGTAGACTGGGAGGAAAATGATTTCTGAATAGTGGGGACTGAAACCTGAATCCATGGTTGACTTTGTGTTCCTCCAGCATATTGGCAATCCTTTGAACTAAAGATTCCATAGAGCAGACAAGGGGAAGGCATTTGGTGACTAGTTGTCCCACAGACCTTCAAGTCCATAGAACGTGAGAGGTTTCATTGAGCTCAGTCCAACCTCATCATCTTAAAGATGAGAAAATGGCGGCCCATTTTGCTTGCCATTGGCATTTAACCAGATAGTCCTGCAGAGCTAGGACTTGAACGCTGATTTCTTGTTCAGTTTGATGTTCTTTCTTTCTAAAATTTGAATGTTTTTCATTCTGAATTTGAGAGAAAAAAGGAGATGGAAAAAAGAGGAAGAGGAAAAGGAGGAAGAGGAGGTAGAAAAGGGGGGAAGAAGGGAGGGAGGGAGATGAAGAGAGACAGAAAGACAGACACACACAGTGGGGGAGGGGGATGATATTTCAATATGCAAAGCAGAATCTTAAAAAAAAACTATAAACAAAACCACAAATTTCTATTAAGTACAACTTGCTTTTTAAAAAAACACAATACATTCAATATGTTACTTTCAAAAGTGTCCTGCTTATCTATTTCCCTCTAATTTCCTTCTGTGCATTTTAAAAGATGCTTCAATAATAGTTGTCCCCCCCCCCCCTTTTTTTTCACCCTATTGCTAATAGAACATTAGATCTGTAATCAGGAGGACTTGAGTTCAAATTTGACCTTAGACACTTCCCAGTTGGGTTTTCCTGGCAAGTCATTTATCTTCTGTCTGCCTCAGTTCCTCTAGGGCAAACTAGACTAATAATAGAAACTATCTCCCAGAGCTGTGAAAATCAAATGAGATACTATTTGTAAAGCCCTTAGCATGGTACCTAGCCCACAATAAGTATTCAATAAATGCTTGTTTCCTCCTTTCCCCTTTCCTTTTCCAAATAAAAAAGGAAGAAGCACAATCCTTCTGTGAAGGTTTTTTTTTTTTTAATTTAACAAAATAAGCACAGCCAAGCCAAAAACCCTCCCAAACTACATATTTACAAAGTCCAAAATATGTATTTCATGTTGTACATTAAATCCATTACCCTCCAACAAGAGTACTTGACCACTGGTCCTCTTGAGTCCTGATTGTGTATTGCATTGTTCTGAATTGTTTTTCTTTACTGCATTATCATTATTGTATCAATTGTCCTACAGAGCTCTTCCCACCATTCCATGCTGACTCTTGCTATAATAGGAAAAACCTTAAGCTCTAAAGAAAAGGCTACTGGCCCTGCAATCAGAAGCCTTGGGTTCTATTCTTAGGGCCACCCCTTAGTTAAATCAGTTATTTTTCTGAGTTCAATTTTTTTTTATCTGTAATATGAAGGCAGGAATACTTACATGACCTGACTCCCAGGGTTGTTTCAAGGAAAGCACTTAGGAAGGTATTAATTGGACCAGATGAGCTATGAGCTCCCTTTTAACTCAGACAATCTAATTGTTATATAAATGTGAGTCACTACAAAGATGAGGTGGATGATGTCTGGGGTTGGCAGGGAGGAGAAGGGCATTAAAGATCCTGGGTTTCTAGATTGAGATCTGGAAAAGACCTTAGAGGCCATGTAGTCTAATCTCATAAGGAAACTGAAGTGATGGTTAAGTGATCTGCCTAAAATGAGACAGCTAGTAAGTATCTATGGCAGATTTAAACTGTCTTCTTGAATGTGGTAAAGCATAGTATTTTCATCATTTTTGTTGTTGAGGTTTTTTTTCTCTCTTGTTCTTTTTTTCCCCCTTTTGATCTGTACAGCATGACAAATATGGAAATATGTTTAGAAGAATTATACATGTTTAAACTAGATCAGATTCCTTGCTGTCTTGGGGGAGGGGCAGAGAGGAAGAGGGAGAAAATTTTGGAACACAAGGCTTTGCAAAGGTGAATGTTGAAAATTATCTTTGCACAAATTTAGAAAAATAAAATACTACTGAAAAAATAAAAGTAAACTCAGTCTTCCTGACTTCAAGCCCAGTAGTCCATCCACTGTATCCTCTAGGAGCAGAGCTACCTACTCCCTATGAAAAGGAAAATAGCTTTCAATATCAAAATTTTAAAACCCCCACAAAGTGAGACCAATGTAGGCAAAATAGCTTGAGATGAACTGGTAAGTGTTAATAAATGTTTGTTTCCTTCCTACCCCTTTCCTTCCCCACATGGAAAGGGAAAAACAGAATTCTCATATAGTTGAGCAAAAGAAGTCTACACATTTGCAATGTCAAAAAGTGAATATTTCATCTTGCACCTCTATCTAGAGGTGAGGGGTAGGTGTGTGTATGTTTATGTGTGTGTGTGTGTGTGTGTGTGTGTGTGTGTGTGTGTGTAAGCTATAGGTATAATTATACAGGGATAAGGATAGCATAAAAGTATTAATAAATGAGGGCATCTAGGTGGCACAGTTGTTAGAGCACTGGCCTTAGAGTCAGCCTCAGACACTTAACACTTCACCCTTCCTAACTATGTGACCCTGAGCAAGTCACTTAACTCCAATTGCCTCAGAGGAAAAAAGAAAGTATTGATAAATAATATGCAGCATTTTAAAGTTTATAAAATATTTTATACACATCTCATTTCAGTCTCACAAAAACCCTGTAAGATAAACATTATTGTTTTCCTTGAACTTTTGTCCATGAGATTTTCTTGACAAAGATAGCTGATTAGTTTGCCATTTCCTTCTCCACTGTGTCCCAATTTTACAGATAAGGAAATGAGGCAAAAAAAAGGGGGCTTAGTGCCTTGCCCAGGGTCACATAACTAGTAAGTGAGTTCAAATTTGAATTCAGATCATCATCCTAAATACTGCTCTATCCACTGTGCCACCTAGCTGCCCCTGTGAGGTAGACACTATTCTTTCCCATTTTATAGATCAGGAAACTGAGATTTAGTCCACTATCACACACCAAAGGCAGAATTTGAACTTTCATCTTACTGATTCCAAGACCAGAAATCTATGGATTATAAAAGGTTGTCACTCAAAAATACTCAGGAATATTACTTCATTTTGCTGCTCCCAAACAATCAATCAAAGAGTATCTATTAAGTGCCTAGTGTGTGTCTGGCATGTGCTAAGCAATGGATACCAAAAACAATAACAAAACAAAACAAAAAACCAACCCCCAAACCAAACCTTTCAGTTATCAGTAGAGAGATTATACTCAAATCCTATGGGAGCTGATGAGGTTACTAAAAGAAGGAAAGAGACAGAGACAGGGAAAGAGACAGAGAGATACACACAGAGAGAGACAGAGACAGAGAATATAGAGAGAGACAGAAACAGAGAGATACATACAGAGAGAATATAGAAGGAGAGTGACAAAGACATACACACCCAGAGTAAAGAGTGAGAAGAAACAGACATAGACACAGAGAAAAGAGAGACAAAGAGAGAGATATATAGAGAAGGGGAGACACAGAAAGAATGTAGGAGAGTGATGGAGACAGATACATACACACAAATACACAGAGTAAAGAATGAGAAGAAACAGAAAAAGGCATAGACAGAGACACTGAAAAAGACACACAGAGACACCTACACAGAATATAGAGGGAGACACCTACATAGTAAAGAGTGAAAAGAAACCGAAAGACAGAGACAGAAACAAAGAGATAGAAACATACACAGATACAGACAGACACAGACAAATAGACACACAGAGACAGAGAGAGACAGAAACAGAGACAAAGAGCAGAGAGACAGAGACAGAGATGGGGGAAAGGGAGGGAGGGAGGGAAGGAAGGAGAGAAGGAAGGAGAAAAAAGAGAAAGAGATACAGAGAGAAACTGGGTAAAACCTCACAAGTGGGGAGCATGCTATAAATAATGAAATGGAAAAGGAGGTAAATGGGCAAGAGGCAACCCATGAGAGAGTTGTGAACATCATAGAGGAAGGAAGCTCCTCAAGAAGATTGCCAAATGTGGCAGCTTGAGAAAGGTCAGGGTTGGGAAAAGTAAACCAGATTTGATGCTCAAGAGGTCATTAGGGATTTTGACTAGAGTATTTTCAGGTGAGCATTTGGGTTGGAAGTTCAGCTATGAAGGATTGAAGAATGATTGAACAGAGGCAATGAGTAGAGACACCTTTTTTCGAGGAGTTTGAGAACAGGAGAGATAGAGGATGACAGCTTGAGGGAATAGCACTGGCTGGCCAACTAGTTCCTGAGGCAAAGAGAGTCTTATTTTTCTGGGCTATTTGTGTGTGTGTGTGTGTGTGTGTGTGTGTGTGTGTGTGTGTGTGTAACAAAAACAAGGTTAAATGATATGTCAATCGAATAAATGTCAGAGGTTGGATGTGAACATTCAGGTCCTCTGACCCCAGGATCAGTGTTCTATCCATTGCATCACTTAGTGCCCCTTTCTAGACCATTTCAATTCAACGAGAAGCCCATAATCCTGCAAAGTCCTCCTCTTCTTCCATATCAGGACTAATGTCCCTTGTAGCTTCCTTCTCTTCTCTCTATTTTTCAGTCTTTCTAATTTATCATCTGAGAATATCACCATATCTTCTGGATGAGGGGAATATAGGAAACTTCATGGAGGACATGGAACTTGGGTTGGGTCCAGTTCTGATGAAGACATTGTCTTTCCTCCACCCTACTCCCTGACATTTGGGATAATTCATGTATTAAACAATTCTCTAGCCCCACTGAGGTCAAGAAATTCTGTTGATCTGTTGGTTTCAAATTAATTGCAAATTTCCAAGGAAGAAGGAAAAACAATTTCAGACTTTCCAGAGTAAGAGGTGTTTTTGTTTGTTTTGTTTTGTTTTGTTTTTTAAGAAATGGGTAGAAACAGACTCTGAAACCAAATCCCTGTCCAGCCCCACAGTCTTATCAGCATCTATCCAGAGGTTTCTTGAAATCATTAAACAAAATGAGAAACTAAATCTAGTTTGGCAGCCTTAGAAGAATCTAAATTTGGAAATCTCTGTTGAAAAACAAGCAGAATAATCTTCTATAATATATTTATGTTAGGACATCAAAGCCCTCACCTACACAGGCTCAGCATAAACCCTTCTGATAAAGACCTTGCCCTTTCATCCCATCTTTAATCTCGGATTTACCTCTCTTTGCTGCTGGTCTCCTCTTACTGTATGTAAGCAACTTGTTTCATAGACTGGCCCACAGGAGGTGGGGAGGGAGTAATAGGGTAGACAATGGACCCAGAGTAGAGAGAGTCCTATAGAGTCCTATCTCAAGCATCTGGGTTCTAGTTTGGGGTCTGTAGAACTTGATGGAAACAGAAACATGGGAAGAATTTGATGCAAAGTCTTATGGGAACTGAGGCTAGATAGATGACTGTCTAGATGATTGTATTTTATTAAGCTATTCTAACTTTGCTGGGATCCCAACTTCTCTTAAGTAAATAGATAAATGAATAAATATCATGAAGCTTAACTCCTGCAGAGCTTCCATTCTGATTTCTGATAATTTATCTAGCCTTTATTAATGTGCTTTTTATAAACGATCTTTCTTTAGCTATGATTTTTTTGTTTGAGCCTAATTCAATTAGTCCACATATCAGGAAATAAAGTTTCTTCTACCTCATTCTGCAATTTGAGAAGCTTCCTTTAATCTGCATGACTGACCTCTTCCTCTTAAAGAACAAAGCAGCTTGGCAAAATCTGACCCCAGCACCAATTGTATTCTGTTTTGTATAATTGTTATTATTTGTATCTGTGTAGTAGCCTACTTTGTTAGATTGCAAATAATTGTTATTATTTGTGTCTATATAGTAGCCTACTTTGTTAGATTGTAAACTCTACGAGGGCAGGGACTGTATCATTCTTCAACTTTATTACCTTTTTATCTGGTTTCCTGCAATGGAAGTAGTAAAAGCTTAAAAAGCATCCACTGAATTGGGAGATTTGACTGTACTGGGTCAACTTTCTCAGAGGATCATTGGAGTATGGCTCTAGACTTGGACTTTTTATATCATGAAACAATTTTATGAGTGATGTTCCAAGCCCAGACCAAAGAAAGAGTATTATTATTAAAGCTGTGAAAAGCACTAGAAATCTGTGTGTCTTCTCCATGCTATTTTCTTTGTATCTAAAATGTATCATCCTCCAAAACTGGACAAATCCTACTAGCCACCTTTTTCATCCTCTGCAAAGATTTCCCTGAGTCCACATTTATTCCTTCCCTCTTGTAGAACCTAACTACTGTTATTAGAGATTGTTCTATGCACGGTATCTGACCTTCTGGCAATCCTTGTGGAACCTAGACTGATTTTTTTTTTTTTTTGCTTTTTTGCTGAGGCAATTGAGGTTAAGTGACTTGCCCAAGGTCACACAGCTAGGTCCTCCTGACTTCAGGGCTGGTGCTCTATCCACTGTGCCACCTAGCTGCCCCACCTGGACTGATTTCTGCATGCCCAGTTTGAATAACATGGAAGCATCTTAGAGAGGCCTTTGGAATATGTCCAAAATGTCTAAAATAGAGACCTCTTCATCCCCTACCAGGTATGTGGAGGTAGCCTTCTTTGTTTATCTGCTTTTATCTTTTGCGAGACTGAAATGTTTGCTCCTTTTTGAACTCTTTTTTGGTTGTATCTTCTTTCCACCCTTTTTTGGACAACTCCTATCTGCAGTATCTAGCTTGATTGCCATGAACTGAACCAGTGAGAGGTGAAGGAACATTCTTCCCTTGATACCTCTTTTTATCCTGGCTCTCAGAAATATCCCTTGGAGTTTTTGTTTTTGTTTTTGTTTTTGTTTTGTGATTGGTCCATACTTTCAGATGCCAAAGGTGATTCCCATAAGGACTAGGAATGCTAGCAGTAGAGATCCTGGAACTAGGATTGAAGGCAGGACTTGTGCTAGCCATACTCCTTCTTAAGGGTGTCTCCATGTTACCTGAATGGGTAATAACCAGACCAGCTTGAATTACACTTGTATTGCTTAACTTTATTTTTCCATTTTGGATAGTATTTTATTTCTATGTACATATTTTTTACATACATTTTTAAATAAAATTTTGAATTCCAAATTTTCTCCTTTCTTCCTTCCCCCCTCTTTTTCTTCCCTCTCTCCCTTTCCCCTTCCCTAAGATAGTAAGCAAGCTGTTTATATATAAAACCTATGTGCAGTCATTATTGTTTAACTCTTTGTATGTATATCTGTCTTGTCCAAAGACTTTAAAATAAGGGAATATGTCTCAGACTGTGTTCTCTAAGCCAACCACATATTCTTATAAACAATGGGTGCTCAGGAAAGGTATGTTTGTTCATTCAACCAATATTTATTAAGTAGCTGTATGCCAAATACTATACTAGGAATTTAAAGAAAGAAAGTTTATATAATAATAGCTAGAACTTATATGGTACTTTAAAATTTGGAAAGTGCTTTTATAAATATTATTGCATTTGATCCTCATAGCAACTCTGGGAGGTAAGTGCTATAATAATTCCCTTTTTACAGATAAGAAACTGAGATTACAGTTCAGTAATTTGCCCAGTCTCACACAGTATTTGAGGAAGGATCTGAGCTCAGATCTTTCTGATTCTAGGACAAGAAACATCAGTCTCCAGTGATATATTCACTACATTACTTCCTCTACTCCATAGTTAATGGTTACTATAGATAAGGTCTTTCTTTCCTTTCTTTTTTAAATAATGTTTTATTTTTCCAAATACATGCAAAGATAGTTTTCAATTTTCACCTTTGCAAAACCTTGTGTTCCAACTTTTTCTCCATCTCTTCCCCCTCCCTTCTTCCCCCTCCCCAAGACAGCAAGAGATCTGATATAGGTTAAACATATACATTTCTTCTACACATATTTCATATTTGTCATGCTGTGCAAGTAAAATCAGATCAAAAGGGGAAAAACATGAGAAAAAAAGTAAGCAAACAACAACAACAAAAAGATGAAAATGCTATGCTTTGCTCCACATTCAGTCTCCATAATTCTCTCTCTGGATGCAGATGCCTCTTTCTATGGTAAGTCTATTGGAATTGCCTTGAATCACCTCTTTGTTGGAAGAGTCAAGTTCATTACAGCCGATCATCATATAATCTTGTTATTGTTGTGTACAACGTTCTCTTGGTTCTATTCACTTCACTTAGCATCAGTTCATGTTTTTCCAGGCTTTTCTGAAATCAAGGGCCTTCCTTTTCTATTGTGAAATCACTGATCTACCTGGATGCCTGTGATTATGATAGGAGAAGAGAAGAGACCAAAATTTAATTGATTTAATAATCAATATATAAAAATCATATATAAAAATAAAAAATCATATATAAATATATATATATAATCAATGTAATAAATAGTAATTTAATAGAATTATCATCAAATTTGGATTTGGAAGGCCTGACTTTGAATCCTGGCTCTTGATACTCACTTCCTTATACCACTGGAAAAATTACTAAACTCCAAATCTTGGTTTTCCTCATCTGTAAAATGGGTAGGATGGAACTAGATAATCTTCAAGGCTCCATCCACCTTTAACATTTAATAATCTGTAATTTATATTTGAGGGGCTATCACATATATTTTAATGTCTATCATATACTGGAAGAGAGACTGGATATGGCCTCAGCAGAAAGGCTAAGAGTGATGGGTAAACGTTTCAAAGACATCCATTCAGTCTTCACCTTAGGGGAAAAACTTCTTAGCCATTGGAGCTGTCCCAAAGTAGAACAGGAAGTATTCTCCTTCCTTAGAGGTCTTCAAGCTAAGGCTGGATGACCGATTGCTGAGTATATTAGAGAGTCCTTTCTGGTATGGCTTAGACTAGAGAGATATATGCAGAGGTCCCTTCCATCTTTCAAATCCTGTGAAATTTCCAAGAAGCAAATTCAGTTCCAATGTTTAAAAAAAATCTCCCAATAGTTCAAAATGCCCAGAAGTCAACCATCTTCAAATAGCCTCTTTATGACCCCCTGTCTGAAATGGTGTTGGGGTGATGTTGATTAATCCAAGATGGCTTCTAATGATCCTTCCTCTTGAGAGTCTAGTTTTCCCCTGGATACTATAACCACAGATTTCCTATTTTTGTTCCACCATCTCAACCTGGTTTCCAAGTACTCATCCTTATGTTGGATTCAACAAGTTATGTAAAGATGTAAAGAAGGGAGTTTACTCCACATACATCAATGACTATGAACTGAGAAATGCTTTTTTTTTTTTTTTTTTTTTTTTAATGTGACAAGGTAATGTGATGGAGTGGAAATAGCACCTGATGAGAAGTCAGGAGACCTGAGTTCTAATTATAGGTCTGACATCAGAGAATGTGATCTTGATTTAGGTGTTTTCACCTCTCTGGATCTCAGTTTGGGTGACTTGATGATCTCTCAGATTCCTTCTAGTTCTAACATTCTGTGCTTTTACAAGGAGACAGTTTACTGCCCTGTTTCATGCCTATCCTGTGTAAGTATTGGTTATGTAGTGAGTAAAATATCCTGTTAATTGGCAGGTTAATGAGGTATCTATAAATAGAAGGTGCTACTCAGTCACCACTGACACATGTTTGACATCATAGGAAAGCAGAACAATTTTTTAGTGTTTAACATATTTTAGCCATTGAGTAAGCCCAGGTGACTTTCCTCTGACTAGTATTGTCAGTGACTCCCAAATTTCCTCTTTTCTGATACTCCTAGTGAAGATGGAGTGTTATGAACTCATCATGATAGGACTGAGGTTCAAATGAAACTTTCCTCTGGGTGGAGTGGGTGATTTAATTTCCTTAAACATACAATCCATATCTGGAGCACTATGTTCAGTTCTTCAAGAATGCAGTAAGAATAAATCTCATTTCTAAAAAACTTAAAAGTAATAATAATAATAGTGATAGCAGTTCAGATTTATACAGTGCTTTATATACTTTATTTCATTTGAGTCTTGCAATTGTGAGGCAGCCTGTTACTGTGGAAAGAACACTGACCTCTCTGCAGTCAGACAAACTGAGTTCAAATCTTGCCTCTCATTTTTGCTGTTGCTATTGTTTTGTCAGTTCAGTCATGTCTGACTCTTTGTGAACCCATTTTGGGATTTCTTGGCAAAGACACTGGAGTGGTCTGCCATTTCCTTCTCCAGTTCATTTTACAGATGAGGAAACTGAGGCAAATGAGGTTAAATGACTTGCCCAGGGTCACACAACTAGTAAAAATCTAAGAGGCTGAACTCAGGTAGATGAGCCCTGATTCTAAGCCCAAAAATCTATCCACAGTACCAGTTGGCTGCCCTACCCCTTCTCCAGAATTCTACCCACTGTGCCACCTACCTGCCCCTCCCTTTCCTTAATTCTAGTAACTTTCCTCTGTTGAGTATTCTATAGCTTGCTTGCACATAATTGTTTGCATGTCTCCCTCTTCGATTATGACATCTTTGAGAATGGGTTTGGCCTTTTGCCTTTCTTTATATCCCCACTGTTTGAGACATAATAGAAACTTCATAAATGTTTATTGATTGATTTCCTACTAGAGAATGATCATTAATATGTGTTAATTGTTAGAAATTTCTTCTTTATGTTGAACTACATTCTTTCCTATGCAAGTTTAATCCACTGGTCTCCATTCTTCCCTCTGGAACTAACCCAAAGAGATGTAACAAAAGCCTTTCCCCCAACCACCCTAGTTTAGAAATAACTAGATCTTCTTTTCTCCTTGTTAAATATCCCCAGCTTCCTTAGTCATATTTTCATAGGATATATTTTCAAGACAATTTAAAAACATGGTCTTGGGGTAAGTTAGCTATCTGCAAAATGAAGGGAATAGACTAATCAGCCTCAGAGGTCTTCTCCAGCTCTAGATGGTCTTATGAACAAGCTTATAAATAGGTGCCATGATCATTCCCATTTCACAGCAGAAATGAAATGTTTTGCTTATGGTCCCATTGCTAACAGCTCAGGGTGTTCTCATTCAAGATTCAGATCTCTTCCCCCTCATTCTGCTAGAATGCCTCTAATGACTTTTCCTGTTTGCAAAGCCCTTGACCTATATCTTTCTTGTGTGATCCTCACTCCCAAAGCTATGAAGAAAGCAATGAAAGGAGTATTTGTGAGATAAGGAAACAGGTCACACAGGTTAATTAACTTGGGTCATTTCCTTATAAGGAGCAGGGCTGATAGAGTTGAGGTTCTTTTCTACCCTTTTCAGGATGGAAAAGTTTCTGGGAATTGTATACTATAAAAGTCGTTGAAGGAACTGGGGCTGTTTAGCATGAAGTAAAGGGGACCTAGTTGTTTTCAAAAAGGACAAACATTCATCATCCTTGTCTGGGCAGCTCCAGTGGGTCATAACTTGTGAGCATCAATGGGTCAAATTCAGAGAAGAGAATTTCAGTTCAACAAGAGGGAAAATGATCTAGCAGTTAAACATACTGATGACCAACTAGATTCTGGAGCAATATATTAGAAAGGATTCTTGCATCACAGATATCAGCAGCACTAGATACAATTCAATTATATTGAATACATATATTGAGGCCCATAAACCAAGCAACAAGTATTTATTAAGCACCCATAATGTGCCGTGTTCTGTTCTAGATATTTTATTCTAGGATTTTACTTTCCTTGGAGTATGTGTTCTACTGAGGGAATACAATATTTGAGTATTTCCTCTTTGGGGAAATCCTTCCATCCCTATGTATTTTTGTCTTTCACTCTCCAAATGGATCTCTGTCCTTGAAAGCTGGTCTTTAACTCTATTTCTTGGCTTAGAAGTCAAAAGTTGAGAGCCTTTTGTCTGAAAATTTCTCACTTAACTCCCACAGTTCAATGCAGGAATGAGATATAAGAACCTACCAGGTCTCAGAGCATTTCTCACTTCTCATAAGACCACTTCCTCTACTCCACCCACAGTCTGCTCACCACTAACAAACATCAGGACAATTTGTTATCACTCTATGCCAGAGTGGATAAAGAACTGTCTTTGGACCTGGAGTTAATCAATCAATTTCAATTCAAAAAACATTTATTAAATGCCTACTATGTGCCAGGGGACATATATATATATATATATATATATATATATATATATAACGACAGGACTTACCTTTAAATAGCTTATAACAAAATGGGGGAGAAAAATATGTAAACAAATGTATATGAGGCAAGTTATATTCAAGCAATTAGGTGGTACAGTGGATTGAGAACTGGGTTTGGAGTCAGGAAGATTCATTTTAAAGGGTTGGAATATGGCCTTAGACACTTGCTGTATGACCCTGGGAAAGTCACCTAACCTTTTCTGCCTCAGTTTCCTCATCTGTAAAATGAGCTGGAGAAGGAGATAGCAAACCACTCCTGTATTTTTGCCAAGAAAACTCAAATGAGGTCAGAAAGAACTGGACAGAGCTGAATCGACTGAACAACAATATATTTATGATCAATAGGAAACAACAGAAGGAATGCACTTGAATTAATTCCAATAAAAGAGATGATTCTAATGGGTACTAAAAGGAAATTAGAGAGGTCAGTAGTTAGAATGGAGAGAAAAGAACTATTCCACGGATGGGAGACCAACAACAACAAAAAAAATGCTCAGCGCTGAGATGGAGAGTCTTGTTCATAGAACAGCCAGGAAGCCAGTGTCCATCTCTGGGGGACATCTGGGCTCAAGTGCAGACTTGGATAAATACTGCCTGTGTGGCCCTTGGCAGGACACTTAGGCACCTGTCAAGAATGTACCATTGCAAGATGATTGAGGCCAGTTCCAATGATCTTGTGACGAAGAGAGCCATCTGTACCCAGGGAGAGCTCTGTGGGAACTGTGTGGATCACAACACAGCATTTTCACTCTTTGTTAGTTGCTTGCTTTTTGTTTTTTCTCATTTTTTTCCTTTTAGATCTAATCTTTCTTGTGCAGCCTGATAATTGTATAAATATGCATATATATATATATATATATATATTGGATTTAGCACACACACACACATAGAGAGAGAGAGAACATGTTTAATATGTTGGATTACTTGCCATCTAGGGTAGGGGAAGGGGGGAGATTTGGAACACAAGGCTTTGTAAGGGTCAATGTTGAAAAATTATCCATGCATATGTTTTGAAAATAAAAAGCTTTAATAAAAAATAAATTTTCAAAATAGAATTGAGAAATATTGAATAAAATAAACATTTTTTTAAAGAAAAAAAAAGAACGTACATTGCACAGAAAGTGCCCCCCTACATTGGTGGAGGTGCATTTGCATCCAGGATTCCCGTACCCGCATGAGAGAACGCCCAGGGGAAGTCCGTCTCCCGCCACGTGCTCAGCCTTAGGACAAGAGAGCCAGGACAGGTGATCAAGGCCATATGGGAGGAAGTAACCCCAGGCAGGCTAGTCAGGATCCTCCGCCCCTCGCCTTCTTCTCCACGCCCCATGGGCGGGGCCTTCTGGGGCGGGGTCTGGGGGATTAAAAGGCCGAGTGCGAAGAGGGGCGGGCGTTTCTTTCGCGCTTCTGGACGGCAGTGGGCGGGCTTTGGGCCGTGTGCACGTTCTCCGCTCTCCATCCTCGCTCCTCCTGGTTTCCAAGATGCAGACGTTGCGCTGTGGCCCTCGCCTGCTGACCCTGGGCCTGGCACCGCAGCGGATCTCCGCGGCCCCGACGCTCGCCCGGCTTCGCGGGGCCCGCAGCAGCGCCAGCAGCTCCGATTCCGGGGCCAGCGGCACCGTCAAGAACCCTCTCGTGTACCTGGACGTGGTCGCCGAGGAGCAGCCGCTCGGACGGGTGGTGCTGGAGGTGGGTGAAAGTGTGCGGAGCCTCGCGGCGCCGGGGCTGGAGGGCCGGCGGGAGCTCAAGGTCACGGGCGGGGGCGGGGCTTGGTGCTGGCCCTCAGATCGGGGGACGGGTCACCGGGACTCGGGACTGTTCGAGCTGCGTGGTGGCCGGGACTACACCGGTCAGTTCGCTTCTTGTACCTTTTACGCGGAGGGAGATTTGTGGGACGGCCGACCAGACCACGGCTCTAGGTCTGCCCTTAACCTGTTGGGTGTCTTTAATAAGTCATTTAAACCACGCCGGGCCTCATATTAAAAACGAGGAAACTGTTGAGATTTGGTGACATGGCTGCCAAGGCCTATTTTCCAACTGGCGACTTTCCCCTCCCCCTCGACTTTAATGACTCTAAGTTTTCAGAGACAAGGGTGGGGGGTTGGGAGACCTTATAACTTTCTCCCTGGGAGTGAAGGGAAAAGGACGTTGGTGTAATCAGCTCAAGGTCATCACCTTGGAAGTAGGAGCCAGTAGCAATCCCCATTATTTGGGGATCGGAGGATTTGGAGACAAAGGTCAAAGAGGAATGTGGAAATTTAGGAAGGTTGGATAGAACTAGTATGAAACCACCCCGAGCAGCCGAATTGTCCTTCACTGGGAGGATGAGGAGCTCTAGTTAGTTGGGCAGCGCATTCAGAATTTTTGGATCCTAGGTTGGATTGGGCAAAACCACAGGGATCACGTGGCACTCGAAACTATTTGCATAACTGCTTGTGTGTGGGTTTGGGAGTCCACCACTCCATCCCCTTAAAACCCCCAAATTTGGAAAGGATCCTGGAGGACTGAGCTTAGCCACCCTCACGTAGCTCATTCCCTATAGAAATCGTAATAACTCCCTTCTAGAAATGGCTTTACGGTCTACCAAGTAATTTCCTCCTGACAGCCTTGAGAAGTAACTAATTAGTGTCTCTGATTATCCCCATTTTTCTGTTAAGAATCTTGAGGTCCTGACACATTGCCAGTAAGTGTCGGAGGTGACTTTTGAACCCAAGTTTCCTTAACTAAACGACCCTTTTCATTATTTCATACCGCTTTTCACAGGTGTACTGATCAATTGATTTTTAAGCAGGGCTCCGAGAGATATAGGAAAATTAAAATAAATAGGGCATATTCTTTGCCTTCAGTGAGTTTCCGGTCTAATTCTCTGTTCTGCAAGGTGGTGGAGGTGGATGAAACTTGTGTAAGAGAAAACATAAACTCTGTTGAATAAGGAGAATTGAATAGTGCCGTGGGTTGGCAAAATGCTGAATAAGACCCTTGATTTCAGTTGACTCCCTAATTAAAGATGATCTTGCTTTCTCTAGTCACCCTGCCTCAGATTACTTGGTCAGCCAATGATAAATTGGAGTCAAGGCAAAGAAATAAATGTCCTAGCCTTGGGTTTTGGGGGGGAGGAGATAAGAACCAAAGGAGTTGAAAAGAGCTGGCTGACCTTTTCCTCAAAGGTTGGGACTGAGATAGGTCATCATCATGCTGGAGCAAGTAGCGGTTTAATCCAATAAATATCTGCTGAATGTTCAGTCAGGTTTGATGTAAACCTCCGGGCATCCTTTAATTTCCTTATCTATACGTTGGACATATTATGCGCCTATTTCACAGGATGATTGTAATAATAGGTTTAGAAAAGAATTCATGCCAGTTCACCAGAGGTGGTATGGGGCTTTGACCGGGAGTCAGGAGACCTGAGCTTCAGCTTGCTTGGACTCTTAACTTGCTTTCTAACATGGCATAAATCACTTTCCTGTGTTGAGTTTCCATTTTTTTTCTCATCTTATAAAATGAGAAGAATCCTTCAGAAGATTACTAAAAGATCTGACCATCGAATTTGGATTCTCTTATTGTGAATGCAGCCATAAAATTTGAATTCTCTTATGAGAGGCTTGAGGGCCCATAAGAAAAGACATAATGACCCCTGGGCAAGTCACTTAATTTGTTTGCATCAGTTTCCTCAACTGTAAAATGGGGATAATATTATCTACCTTCCAGGGTTATTGTGAAGATCAGGTGAGATAATAATTGTAAAGTGTAGATCGAAGTGCCTAGTACATAGTAAACTTTTTATGACTGTTAGCTTTTATTTCTTTAATAATTATCCTAATCCTTGCCTTTCAGGAACCTATAAGCTGGTTGTACAAATAATAGTCAAGTATGGAAATGTTGGAAAGATAAAAAACTTAGATTTTTATAGAACTTTACAGCTTAAAATACTGTGAGAAAAAAAATCATGTTTATAGGGCTTTGAAACTTAGAAAGGATTTGTTTATAATAGTTAATGTAAAGTAGTCAGTGCAAGCATTGTTACTATGATTTATAGATGAGAAAACTGGAAGTCAAGAGTTTTGAGTTATTTTGCTCAAGTTCATACAGCTAGTAAGTGACAGAACCAATGCCTGACTGCACTATGAATTATAACATGTTGTTTCAACCAGAAAGTCCCATAGGAGTAAGCAAGGTGTGGTCTAGGCAATCAGTGCTTTGGGAGTTGAGGGTGGGGTAAGGAGAAATTGCTTTGAATTGAAGGAAAGCTCTGGGTCTAGGATTCTATCTCCATGTCTTCCTGAGACACAATAGATCCTGAGCAAGTGAGCTGAAGTCCTTCTCCCTTTTATAGCCTGCTCTTCCTTTCCCTCATGTTAAAGACCCTGCCCTGTTATTGGTGACTCCATAAATGAAGTGGATGCAGGGGTATATGTAATATATCTCTCAGTAATATATGCTGATCTTTTTGGTGCTGGTTCATACCATTAAGGGGACTAATAATACAAGTAGTAGCTCCCAAACTGTATTTAAAATTTTACTCAAATTCCTTATAGACATTATCTTATTAGATTCTTAAAACCATCTTGTGATGTCAGTGCTATTGTTACTCCCATTTTGCAGGTGAGAAAAGTGAAAGTCAGAGAGGTTGTAACTTGATCTTCATAACAGTTTTCAAGCCATTATTGCCAAAAGTACAAAGTGGTATTCAACCCCCAGATCAGATCTACTTGGTTCAAGTATAAGAGAATCTGAGATGATAAAGGGAAGAGAATATGGATTAATCTAGTCCTGGACTAGAAATAAATCCTTCAAGGCCAGACTTAGTCCTATCCATCTGATGTTTCCATAGAGGCAAAGTCTTTTTTTTTTTTTTTTGGTCTCAGTGACCTCTTTGAGGGAAGAAACCTTATTATATATATTTAATCTTTGCATCCCTTATACCTAGCTACCTAGCTGTATACAATAGGCAATTAATAATTCCAAGTTTGAAGAGCTATGGACTATATGAGCTGGAAGGGATCCCAGAAACTATCTAGTCTAACTCCTATATTTTGCAAATGAAGAAACAGGCTCAGAGAAGTTAAGAAATTTGACCTAAAAGTCACACAGGTAGGAAGGTCAGAGCAGAAATTGAAAGCCAATTCTTATGGCTCGAAATCTGGTTTCTTTTCATGATAACCTTGCCACTCCTAATCATCTTACCCAATTCCATCATTTTATAAATGAGGAAACCAGATCAATTAAAGAACCTTTTAAAGGTCACACTTCTAGTTAATGACCCAGATAAGACACTAGAGCTCAAGTATCCTCTTCCAGGGCTGTTCCCTTGCTGAGGACCATGAGGTCATTCTCCTGGATGTGTCCCCAGACTCACTTTTTCTTTTGTGTTTATTTTTTTCTCTAGCTCAAAGCAGATGTGGTGCCAAAGACTGCAGGTGAGTGTTCAAAGTGAAGATAATCAATCCTTGTTGTTCCATTGAGCAACTATGGGACCTAGGACTCTGCACTCTGAGCTGGGCAGGATGCACAGTCCACTGGAAATAAAACTGGCTGGTAATCTAGAAATTATCATGTAATCCTTCATTTGTTCATCTCTCAATTGAAGAGAGTAGGCTAACTCTTTAAAATGAGGGGCATGGACTAGACCAGGGCCTCTTCACCTTTTGTGGAACACAGACCTTTTGACAGTGTCTGATTAAGCCTATGGGGCCCTTCCTAGAATAATACTCTTAGTTAAAAGCATAAAATAAAATCCAAAGGATTAGAAAAGAAACTGATATGTTAAAATAAAGTTGTCAAAATAATAAAAAACAAAACATGTTTAGAGAACCTACGGACCTCAACTAGATAGTCTGTAAGTTCTCTTTTAGTTTTCTATTCCTGTGATCTTTTCCAAATATTTTATAGTTTTAATATCTCTTTTCTGTTTCCTAAATGAGATAATATATGTGAAGGTACTTTAGAACAGCTTATTTGCTGTAAGCCTTCCAGTGACATGGGAAATTAGAATTATTCCTTTTGAGCTTTTGGGGGGGTCTTAACAGCCTTCCACTGCCTTCCCCAACTGCTAACAGCCTTTGAGAATGAGAATTAGAATAGGTCACGATCAATAGGCAGTGATATCTTTGTCTCCTGTGAGTAAGGGGGATGATTTGGATTTGGATTTGGAAATGTTATTCTTTATGAAATCAGTAGGAGCACATCTTAATGACTGAGCATCTGAATTGCCAACAAAATTGTCCTGTGGGCAAGATGTCTCCTTTGTAATTCTTCATTTCTTATAAACTTCTTTTCTTTCCTAATAGTGGAAACTGCTTGAGTTCAGGGAACTCAATTGGTTTTGCCTAGCACAAGGCCTAGTATATTGTAGACGCTCAATAGATACTTGTGGATTGGTTCAGTCCCATCAGACTGGGGAATCCTTTGAGAAAAGGGATGTCAGGTATTGGAGTTGAACATTTGGAGTCATATGTTAATTCTGTTCTAGTATATCTTTTTCAGTTCTAGTGAATGGAAATTGTCTGTAACTTGTGGTTTTGTCTTTGTAACTAGACCTCTTCATCAGAGGGCTAGCCTCCTCTTGAAATGATAGTTTTAAAAAAAGGAAATGTTAGAAGGGAACCTTACAAATAGATCACCTAGTGCCAGCCTCTGATTTGGGAGGCCCAGAGAGGTAATGGCACTTGGCCACAGTCACTGGACTAGCTTTTTTTTTTTTCCCCTCATTTCCTATTTTATTTTATTTGCATAACATATGTGTGGGTAATTCTTCAACATTAACCCCTACATAGCTTTCTGTTACAAATTTTCCCCCCCAACTCCCCACCCCTCCCCCAGATGGCAGGATATCCAGTACATGTTAATTATGTTAAAATATTGGCAAATCGAATATATGTATACATATTTCCAAACCTATCATTGTTGTGCAAGAAAAATCGTATCTACACAAAAGACATATCAGATAAAGGAAATACAATGTAAGCAAACATCAATCAAGAGTATGAGAATGTTGGGGCAGCTAGGTGGCGCAGTGGTTAGAGCACCAGCCCTGAAGTCAGGAGGACCTGAGTTTAAATCTGGTCTCAGACACTTAACATTCCCTAGCTGTGTGACCCTAGGCAAGTCACTTAACCCCAATTGCCTCAGCAAAAAGCAAAAAAAAAAAAAAAAAAAGTATGAGAATGTTATGTTGTGGTCCACATTTCACATCCCTCTCTCTGGGTATATATGGCTTCCTTCAGTGAACAATTGGAAATGGTTTGAAACATTTCATTGTTGAAGAGAGCCATGTCCATCAGAATTGATCGTCATATAGTATTGTTGTTGCCGTGTATAATGATCTCCTGGTTCTGCTCATTTCACTCAGCATCAGTTCATGTAAGTCTCTCCAAGCCTCTCTGAAATCGTCCTGCTGGTCGTTTCTTACAGAACAATAATATTCCATGATATTCATATACCATAATTTATTCAGCCATTCTCCAATTGATGGGCATCCATTCAGTTTCCAGTCTCTTGCAACTACAAAAAGGGCTGCCACAAACATTCTTGCACATGCGGGGCCCTTTCCTTCCTTTATGATTTCTTTGGGATATAAGCCCAATAGAAATGCTGCTGGGTCAAAGGGTATGCAGTTTGATAACTTTTTGAGCATAGCTCCAAATTGCTCTCCAGAATGGCTGTATTTGTTCACAGCTCTACCAACAATGCATCAGTGTCCCAGCCCTCCCACATCCCCTCCAACATTCATCATTAACTTTTCCTGTCATTTTAGCCAATCTGACAGGTGTGTAGTGGTACCTCAGGGTTGTCTTGATTTGCATTTCTCTGATCAATAGTGATTTGGAGCACCTTTTCATATGACTAGAAACAGTTGTAATTTCATCATCTGAAAATTGTCTGTTCATATCCTTTGACCATTTATTGATTGGAGAATGGCTTGAATTTTTATAAATATGAGACAATTCTCTATATATTTTAGAGATGAGACCTTTGTCAGAACCCTTAATGTAAAGATGATTTCCCAATTTATTGCTTCCCTCCTAATCTTGACTGCATTGGTTTTGTTTGTACAAAAACTTTTTAACTTAATATAGTCAAAGTTATCTATCTGGTTTTCAATTAAGAGTTCCAGTTCTTCTTTGGACATAAATTTATTCCATCTCCATAGGTCTGAGAGGTAAACTATATTACGTTCCTCTAATTTACTTATAGTATCACTCTTTATATCCAGATCATGAACCCATTTAGATCTTATCTTGGTATGTGGTGTTAGGTGTGGGTCAAGCCCTAATTTCTTCCATACTAGTTTCCAATTTACCGGACTAGCTTTGGGCAGAAATAGGATCAAAGGCTAGTGTTCTTCACCTCTTTCTCATCTCAACTTCTAAGACACATCAAGCATGTATTCAGTGCTGGTTGTGTACCAGCCACTGTGCTAAGTGCTAGTTTTAACAAGACAAAAACCAAATTATCCCTGCCCTCAGGGAGCTGACATTTTGATGGGGGAGACATGTTTACATAAAGGCCTACATTAGAGGTAAAGTAGACCCAATATAACCTTGCATAAAATGTAGAAGCCGCTGGGTGGTGACCTGTATTACTTCCTTTATAGCCAAGGGCCTCTTATTAAACTTTAGAGTGTCCTGGACACCTTTGGCAGTCTGCTGAAACCAACAGACACTGCCTGAAAATGCTTTTTAAATGAATGAAATAAAATATATGGGATTGTAAAGGAAAACAACCACATTGAAATAGTTATCAAAATAAGTTCATGGACCTTATGATCTCTACAAAGTACAAGGTTAGAAGGGATGTTGGTGAAAAAATTAAATCATTCTGATTCTTTATTACTTGGGATCCTCAGAGAATTTCAGAGCCCTCTGCACGGGTGAAAATGGCTTCGGTTACAAGGGATCAACCTTCCACAGAGTGATTCCCTCATTCATGTGCCAGGTATGATTTTAAACTTTCTTTTCCCATTGTAATTAAGGAATAACTGTTGCCTTTCCTGTCACTATTGCTAAATGAATTGGTGGGAAGGGAGGTGACATTTTTTTAAGTCTCTGAGAATTAGATGAAGAGAGAACAACATGAGGACGTACAGGGTTAGGTTGTATTGTTGGAAATTCCAGGGAGATAAAATACAGTGTCAGGGAAGGAGGACTAAGAATTTTCTCAGCTGAAATAGCTTCTCCAGTCCTGGGGATGGTGGGAGAGTGAATGGGAAAGATCCCTTTGGAGTCTTTCCTTGCCTTAGCAGAGAGAGGCTCTTTGGGCTTGATTTAGGTAAGAAATTTGACAGATTAATTCAGTAAACATTTTTTAAGGTCCTGCTGGAAGAAAGGCATGAGAGATGCAAAATAAAATGGAAACACTCCCTGGCCTTAGCCAGCTTTTATTCTATTTATTTTCCTGAGTGGAAGGCATACATTTCCCCAGATGATGAGATAAAATCTACATTGAAAATTATACCCTATAATTTCCAAAAAGAAAGATCCTTAATTGAGAGGATGGAGAATACCTCATAGAGGAAGTGGGACCTCAGCTCTGTCTGTATGATTAAAGCCATCTCTTAGGGATGGCCAGGACATGAATTACATTAAAAACTAGAATGTTGCAAATGTATAGGAGTTAGTACTGGGAGTTTGGAGGAGCCAGTGGAGCTGGGTTTCTGTTTAATTTTCTCTTCTCTTTTTATCTTCCCTCCCTCTAAAAACATCCCTGTTTCATACCCCAGTCCACGTAGAAAGCCCAGCTGTGGGCTCTTGCCTTTGCTATGCCCTGAAAGACCACATGGGAGGGAAGTAGTCAGTCTTTCTACCTTCTCCTAACTTCAGTTTCTCCAAAACTGATCCCTGGTGTTCTGGGGGAGGAGCTGGAGTGAGAACATCTGAACAGCAAGAGGTGCTGTTTGTTATTTTGATAGCATGTGGTTTCCTGTTCTTTTAAATTTCTTACTACATG
This sequence comes from Myrmecobius fasciatus, assembly GCA_023553655.1. Classification (NCBI taxonomy): domain Eukaryota; kingdom Metazoa; phylum Chordata; class Mammalia; order Dasyuromorphia; family Myrmecobiidae; genus Myrmecobius; species Myrmecobius fasciatus. Next base: position 177,384 of record JAJPUD010003287.1, on the reverse strand, counting down.
TGGCCACTTTTCAACATGAAACAGGCTTAATTCTCTCTATTTTGCTCCAGAATTTCCCCCAAAGTATTTTATCCCAAGGGTATCCATATGCTCCACACCATCATTTAAGGTTTCCACTTTAATTTCAAACCCCACAAAGGATTCTGTAGCCACAAATATTCTGGGAATGATGTTTGAGGGCAGGTTGAAGGAGGGGTGTATGTAACTAGTAAGTTGGGGCCCTTTCATCAGGCCCCAGGGGGAGCCGGGCTTTGTGGCTGCCAGATGGCTTCTGATCGAGCCATGGCTTATGGGGTTTCATTCACATGCACCTGGATGATGTAGGGACTCAGACCTCCATTGTGGCTGCAGGTAGCTCAGCCCCACTTAATCTCAGTGAAGGAAGCAAGGAAGGAAGGATTGTGGTTAATCTTCACCGACTTGGGGCTGAATCTACATGTCTCTGAATCACTGGCATCATCTGGTGATATTTCATCAGCATTCTGTGGCACACCTGCATCAAGGAGTTTACTGACTCACCTACCTCAGGACCAATCACTTAGGGCTCAGGTTGAGTCATGGACCCCTTTGGCAGTGTCTGCTGAAGCTTATTAATACCCCTTTTCTGAATAAGGTTTTTAAGTACATAAAATAAAGTCCATCTGATTACAAAGGAAACCAATCATATTGAAACACAATTATTTAAAAAATTAAGGTCACAGACCAGGCTTGGAACCCCTACACTAAAGGTTTCCTTTATAAGAAATGTGTAAGGAGGGCAGCTAGTGGGTGTAGTGGATAGAGCACCAACCCTGAAGTCAGGAGGACCTGAGTTCCAATCTGGTCTCAGACACTTAACATTCCCTAGCTGTGTGATCCTGGGCAAGTCACAATTGCCTCAGCAAAAAAAAAAAAAAAAGAAAGAAAGAAATGTAGAGGGAGCCAGGGGGCTGTTTTGGAGAGAACAGTGAAGTTCTTTCTATCTGTGTCTGTATCTCTCTCTCTCTCTTTCTCTTCCTCCTCTATTCCTCCTTCCTTCCTCTGTCTCTCCTTTTGAATTTGTAGACATGTAGCAGTCTGTTCCTATTCAGGGTAGAGGGGCAGGAATACTGACTGAGCTTGTTAGACAGCAGGAGAACATACTGTGATGTGATGACATGGCACATGCTGCACATTTCTAGATGATGCAAGACTGGCATTCTTCTTAGTGACGTGTTCCTGGAATCTAACCAGGGGCTCCAGAGCGGGAAGACAGGAAACCACAGTGTCCCTGTGAAGGGAAGATAGTGCAACAGGAACTGGATGGTGGGAAATCGTGGGTCTCTTCTGCTTGTTTCTTGTGATAAACAAGAAGTACTTTGGGGAAGATTAGTCAGTTCTCTCTTTTGGCCATGATGCTGGGTTACACAGCAGCACAGATGTAATGGGATAAAGGATTTTTAAAGGAAAGAATTCCTTTGGTATTAGTTTTCACATAGTAAGCTCCTCTTGTTGTTTTGTCCCTCCTTATCCTTTCCAGGTCTCATTTTCCTTATCTTTATCTCTTTGCTTATCTATATATCTTACCATGAGATACAGGGAGCTTCTGAAGTCCTTCTGGATTCCCAGAGCCCTGGTCCTATGATCTTAAGAGTCTCTGAAACACCAGGCTGATCCCTTCCCAAGGAATGATTCAGACTTTGATATATCTTTGTTCCCATTCATGACGTAGGTTGGGAGCCTCTCATAGGCATTCCATTTGGGGACCTTGGGAGAAGGGTAAGCCCTTCTCCCCCCTCCCCCCCCCAGCTTCCCCTGCTTGGTTCCTGGCTGATTCAATTACTATTAATCTGACATTCATTCTCCAGGCTGGTGACTTCACCAATCACAATGGAACGGGAGGGAAATCCATCTATGGGAGCCGATTTCCAGATGAAAATTTCACCCTGAAGCACGTTGGACCTGGTCAGTTTTTTTCCCCTTTTTCTTCTTTTGAGTTCTCAAACCCTAACAAGAGGGGAGGAGGTTACTTGTCTCTATGAGAGAGGATCTGGGAAGCTACTATTATGAATGTTTCTCTTTTTCCCATCTTCCTTGACCCACCTCCACTCTATGGTTATGATTATTTCCCTTGCCTATCTCCTGAGACGTGGCTGATTGTCTTCTCAGCCACAATTATGTTTGTGTGTTTTGTTGATACCTAGCTCCAGTTTTCTGCTTGTCATTCCATTCTGGACACTTTGTAAGTTTCGTGCTTTCTCTTAAAAAATATTTCTGGAAGCAGCTTGGAAAAACCACTTAAACCAGTGAACCATGGATTTGCTTTTCTTCCATGTCTTAAAAAGTCTCATCTTTTTTCTTTATAAACATATAGGTCCTTTTTTCTTTTTTACTTAACAGTATTTTTGTAAAATTACAGTAAAGATAATTTTCACCATTCATCTTTGTAAGATTTTGAGCTCCAAATTTTTCTCCCTTCCTCTCTTCCCTCTCCCTCTCCAAGAAAACAAGCAATTTGATATAGATTATGCAATTATATTAAACATATTTCCATTAATCATGTTGTGAAAAAGACTTGGAACAAAAGGGGAAAACTAGGGGAAAAGAAAAAAAAGTAATAAAAAAGTAAAAATAGTATGTTTTGATCTGCATTTAGTCTTCATAGTTCTTTTCCCTGGATGTGGTCAGCATTTCCTATCACAAGTCTTTTGGAATTGCCTAAAATCTAATCTTATAAAGTCCAGAAGGCTCTTTCCTGTAGCCTTCTGGTCAACCTTGGCTCTGGTCTGGGTTCCAGACACATCCATTTTAGCCTTGGCTTAAATTGTCTTGATACTAGACCTCAAGAACGAGATTTACGTTGTTCTCACTCTTCACACTTTAAGCTAGAAAGACCACTTGGTTCCCCTCTCTCCACCCTATCAGTTGGGAATATGAGTGACACATGGGATTTACAAGATTTTCATGAATTGCCGACTTAATGGGCTCTTCTTTAAGCTAGGAGAGATACTGATGGTATTTCTTGGCAAAATTTGCCAGAGATCTTATCAAGCTATCCCTGTTTCACCCCTTGTTATTATAGGCGTCCTGTCCATGGCAAACGCAGGTCCCAACACCAATGGGTCCCAATTCTTCATTTGCACAACGAAGACAGACTGGTGAGCGCAGTATTGGCAGGGGGAGGTTTTTCTGGGGATTGGCTGGAGAGGAGATGGGATTATGGCTCTAGAACTGAAAGGGACCTCAGAGACAAACCGCCTGAAGCCCAGAGATGTGAGAATAGGACCCGTTCAGGTGTGACTTCTCGGTTACATTGAGGATCAGGCATTGGTGAGATGGACATTCTGTCTCTGAGGTGGGCAAGAATCTGAGGAGAGAAGTAGCAGAGGGGGGATGCCTGTGCTCCTGGGGTGTAGGATGGCTCCAGCCGCCTGCTGCACAGAGAGGTTCCCATTCATCAGCTCTGCCATCTGCCCTTTCTCACAGGCTGGATGGAAAGCATGTGGTGTTCGGCCACGTCAAGGAAGGAATGGATGTGGTGAAGAAGATAGAATCCTACGGTTCCAAGAGTGGGAAGCCATCTAAGAAGATCATAATCACAGACTGTGGCCAGCTGAGCTAACCCTGGCGCAGATGACTCTGGGTTCTTCCAGTGTGCTTGTTCTCTCCCCCCCTCCCCCCCAGTCTCCCCCTATAAAAGACTACCCTGAACACTAGGGGACTCCTAGTTGAATGTATTGTGTCCAAGGATAACTGAATGTGTTGCAGATCTGAATTTTTTTTTCTTATGTCACCGTTTTGTTCCTGTCTCTGCAAAGTTCACTTTTTTTTTGCTTTTTTCTGAGGCAATTGGGGTTAAGTGACTTGCCCAGGGTCACACAGCTAGGGAATGTTAAGTGTCTGAGATCAGATTTGAACTCAGATCCTGCTGACTTCAGGGCTGGTGCTCTCTATCCACTGCGCCACCTAGCTACCCCTGAAATGCCTTCTCTTTTCAAGGGGAGGAAAGGTAGTGTGATCAAAAGGATGCTGATCTGGGAATCTAGCTGGGCTTTGTGATAGCTGTGTGCCCTTGGGGATGTCTCACACAGATAAATCTTACCCTTCCTCTTCTCTGACAACCCCTAATTTTTTGTGGTGTTGTGTTGAAACTCACAGCTGACAACGGTCATGTTTCTATTAATATTTAAACCTCCTCTCCCCCAGACCATGTGCACCTCTTTGTAGATTGATGTTGACCTGCGTTCTCGTATGTCTGTAGATCTCTTCAGTGCCCCCTTTCTCTAACACGAGGGCCCATCTACAGTCTTTCTCAAAGCCCCTTCTATGGGCTGGCTGACGTGCTGATGAGGAAGAGACTTGATTCTTACAATACTCCAGTGATTGCTGTAGCCTTTCATTTCAACACTGAAGCGGGTTCAAGCCTCTTCTTATTTCAGGATCCCTTTGCTCTCCTGTGGCCTGCCTTATTGATAGGAGCCAAGGAGCCTCCACCAAGCCATAGACTTGAGCCAGGTTTTCTTGGATGTAGGAGACTGTGAAGTCGCAAAGCACTTCTACTGTTCTTGAGACTAGCTCCAAATGGTAGAAGTGGGTTGCTGTAAACAAGTTTAAAGAATTAAGCTGTGAGCAGTAGTTGTCCACTGTGAATGTATGTCTGTGTGGAAAGTCGCCAATAATTGAAAATACACCTTATGAAAGGTTTACTGGTGGGGACTGGTGCTCCATTGATACTAGAGGACACAATTGACCTCTGAATAACTAAATAACTTAGTTTTTATTAAATAAAGTTGTACTGATCATTTGAAACTAACAGCTTATAAGATCTTTAATTTTAAAAAATATTTGATTAATTGTAATGCAAAAATAAATCCTATTTTATTACAAAAGAAATCTGTCTTATATGAGTAATTTTGGACGATGGGGATTGGGATTGTCCATCAAAAGGTCTTTTTCACCATAGTGACTCAGGAACGTGGGCTTTACAGTCAGAGCAACAGGATTCAAATCTTTTCATGGGCGCTTGACCTCTGCAACCCTGGACAGAATCCTAAACCTCCCCGGAGTTCTCTTCATTTGTACAGTGAGAGCAATTGGACGAAATAGTCTGATGTCTTCTGACTCTAGATCTAGAGTTCTATGACCCCTCAATACAGAAGGATTGGTTATGGTATAGAGCATTTGTCCAGTGAGTTCTACTGTTCACTGATGCCAAAGACTCCAAAGGTAGAAGTGGATTGTTCTCTTCTAACACAGTCTGACAAAGGATGATTCAATTTCTTAGACTTGTGGCTCCATGGTTATGATACTTGGAGTTGGGAAGATTTGGATTCAAATTTTGCCTCTGATACGTAGCTGTATCACTCTGGGATTTATCTGAGAAGTCACAGATGGTCACTTATAATACTCAGATTATTTTTATGCCAAGGGAATGCAACTTGGTATTAACAATACTAACAATAATTGCTAGGATGCTTTTAAAAGCCCTTTACATCCATTATTTCATTTAAGCTTCTAAAGTTCCATAAATTCATGGGTGTGGTTGATTGGTCCTACCTCCAGCACAGACAATGGCCCCTCCATGCTCTAGATGGTTTTATGGGGTCCTGTGGCTGATCTGGGGTAGTTTAATTTTGTCTATCTAGACTAATAGGTAGTACCTAAGTACTTTCTGGCTTAGCATGCTACTGGTGTATCATGGGGTCAAAGGATATGCAAAGGTTTTTTTTTTTTTTTTAATTTTATTTGCATAACATGTGTGGGTAATTCTTCAACAAAAACCCTTACATAGCTTTCTGTTACAAATTTTTCCCCCAACTCCCCACCCCTCCCCCAGATGGCAGGATATCCACTACATGTTAATTTTGTTAAAATATTGGCAAATCGAATATATGTATACATATTTCCAAACTTATCATTGTTGTGCAAGAAAAATCTTATCTACACAAAAGATATATCAGATAAAGGAAACACAATGTAAGCAAACATCAATCAAGGAGTATGAGAATGTAATGTGGTCTACATTTCACATCCCTCTCTCTGGGTGTATATGGCTTTCTTCAGTGAACAATTGGAGGTGGTTTGAAACATTTCATTGTTGAAGAGAGCCATGTCCATCAGAATTGATTGTCATATAGTACTGTTGTTGCCGTGTACAATGATCTGGTTCTGCTCGTTTCACGGATATACAAACTTTAATAGCTATTTGGGCATATTTCTGTTAGAATGACTGGACCAGTTCCACCAACAGACCATTAATGATATACCTTCCCATGGTGTCTCTAACATTTGTCATTTTCCATTTTGTGTCAGTTTTGCCAGTCTTATGGATGCAACATGACATATCAGAATTGTTTTAGTTTTCTTACTTTGAGAGTTGGAGTAATTTTCTTTGATCATTTATCAATTCAGGGAATGGCTCTTGGTCTAATAAATTTGAATCAATTTCCCATATAACTTAGAAACTCAACTTTTATCAAGAGAAACTCATTGTAAAGATTTTTCCCTCCAAAAATTCTTAATTTTCTTCTAATTTTAGTCGCATTGCTTTTCTTTGTGCAAAAACATTTAAATTTATTTCATTAAAATTGTTTTATTTCCTGTAAACCCCTCTATCTCTTATTTGGTCATGAACTCTTCCTCTGTCCATAATACTGACAGATGATTTCTTCCTCCTCTAATTTTTTATAATATACTCTTTTATCAAATATTTTATTAAGTTCAGTTATTTCTGGTTCTTTTTTAGCTGGCTTGTAGTGAAACAATGTACTTTTCAATTTTTTAAACTGTTCCAAATAGTTTTGAAGATTACTGACTGATAGTATAATTTAAAGTCTGAAAGTTCTATTCCCTTTTAATGCTTATTTCCCCCTTTTTATTTCCTTTGAGATTCTAGATTTTTTCTTTCTCTAAATTAATTTTGCTATTTTGTGTGGCTCTCTAAATTATGTCCTTAGTAATTTGATTTATATAGCACTAACTCAATAACTTAAGGTATTTGAAGTATCATTTTTGTTATATTAGTGTCATTCTTGATTTCTTTAAAGAGTGGTTCATTAATATATCTATACAGTGTTGAATGTACCCTCATAAATTGACTCACAAATATTCTATGAATGTTGTAGTTATTTTGATTGGAACTTCCTTTTTTTTTTTTTAATTTCATCTTAGATTTCTTATTGCAATATAGGAATGCCATTGATTTTGTGGGTTTATTTTTTATACTGCTACAGGATCCAAAGCCATTAGTTCTATCAGTGTGTTCCTTTGCTGATTCTCAAGAGTTTTCTAAGTAAACCATCATATCGACAGTGAATAGGAATAGTTTTGTCTTCTCCTTGTTTATCTTTATGCTTTTACTTTCTTTCTCTTGGCTTGTTATCCCTGCTATTTCTATATTTTTCAAATAATAGTGGTTAAAGGGAAGAAGTCATAGAGACTGAATTCACTGTTTTCTCCATGAGCAATTTTTGAGAGAATATTGAGTGTAGATAAATCATGTAGAATTCATATTTTTGGTCAGAGAGGTGAGTGTGTGTCTTTTGAAGTTGGGTGAATCTACAGAAAGGTTATTTCAGTTTACTTAACAGTATTTCCATAGATTATCTTTTCTAATGTTTTATGGTTCAAAGTTCTTCTCAAGTTCTAATCATATTCTAAAGATGAGGAAAATGAAGGCTTGAGAAGTCATGAAAACATGACTTCTCAAGCCTTCATTTTCCTCATCTTTAGAATGCCTCACAGAATGCCCAATGCCTCACAGTGATTTAGTGGCAGCCAGAATAAGAATCTAAGTCTTTTGACTATATAAAGGACATAGAAAATTAATTCATTATCACAATTCTGTAGAATACTTAGTGAAAGCATCATCATCTTCATTTTATAGATGAGGCAGCTAAGTCTTAAAAAGATTAGTTCCCACATCTAGTAAATTGCAAAGATAGAAGAACTACAGGTCATCTTTGATTATGTGGTAAAATGCCTGCTCTTTAGCTGGTGGCTTTCTGTTAATGTAATTTTGAGAGTACCCTGAAACAAATAGAATTCATGTTCTGTTTCATAATCCATCAATGAGTTTATTCTGAAGCCAGCACAGCTCTTGAAAGGCCAGTTAATTTATTGGTAGGTCATTTAAGGTCATATCCAAAGATTACATTCACTTTGAGAATTTCCCTTCATATGAGTAATTTTTGTTAGGCAGAGAGTTAATGCAGAATTCACATTTGGGATCATGGATTAGTCATTGATCTCATTCTAAGGTTAACTAGTTCATGGAGAGGTCATTGGTGGTCCCTCAGAATCATTCCATTCACTCTTTTCATATTGGTGATTTTTGAGATTAGGTCATTGAGTTAATGGAAGGGTCAATGACTTCGATGACAAGTCATTTAGGGTCAGGAATTTTATTCACTCTGAATAGCTTTCTATTGGCATTGGATATTTGAGAAGGCATTGGGGTCACCAAGCTTATATTTGGGTTCCTGGGGAAACCAGTGATTTATATTTAGTTTAATGGGGTCACCAGGAGCTTACTGAGGTCAAATAGGAGGATTTTATTCATTCTGAGATTTCCTTCTTGGAATGATTTACCAGAGTGAATTGAGGTGATGATGATTCATATTAGTCCTTTAAAAGATTAAGTGATGCTCAAAGAAATCATCCTGGGTCATGGGGTCAAGAAGGAAGAAATTCTATCTTAAATAATTTTTCCCATATAAATTCCAGACTGGCAAAATCATCTAGAATTTTAACTCTGCTAGCACAGAATTACCTCCACCCTCCCAGGGAAAGGTTTCCAGTACAGTGACAACCATAGTTGTGCCTGCTTTCTGAGGACCAGCCTAGATAAGAGAGAGAGGTTGAAAATCATCAGGATGATCAGTAGGTGATGAACTTTTTGGCCAGGACAACTCTTGAAACAAAACTCAAGTCCTGAATGTGTCATTCTCCTTCTGCTTTTACCAAGGCACAGTGGTGGGAAAGGAAACAGAGGATGTCAGATTTTAGAAAGCATGAACTTAACCATGGGGTACCAATGCAATGTTGAGAGAACTCAAGGAAAGTTAAATTGAGTTTATGAAATAATCAGACACAGATGGGTTATGACCTACATTTTTGGAGGAGGCATCTACATTGATGAAATTGGAAATGATGTCAGAGAATAGTTTTAAAATTAATTTATTTTCAATTAAGAATTTTTCTCTTTCTCCAATTATCCATAAAAAAATCCTTGTAAAAATGTGTATAGTCAAGCAAAACAAATTCCTGTATTGACCATATTCAAAAATGTGTTTAATTTGAATTCTGAATTCATCACCTCTCTATTGGGAGGTGAGCATGCTACATCATTGGTCTTCTGGAATTATGATAGTCCATTATATTGATCAGTCTTCAGAAGCCTTTCAAGATTTTTTATCTTTATAATGCTGTTGTAATTGTACAAACGACTCTCCTGGTTCTTCTCACTTTACTCAGCATAAATTGATACGTTTTCCAGTTTTCTTTGAAACTGTCCCTTATGTCTCACACAGTACTATTATAGGACATTCACATATCATAATTTGTTCAGCCATTGGGCACCTCCTTATTTCCAGTTCTCTGCCATCACAAAAAGAGTTGCTAGAAGTAATTTTATACAGATGGGTCCTTTTCCTTGACATATTTAAGTTTAAGGGTATACTTTTTGTATTGAATATGACACTGTAAATTAAAAGACTTGTATTTTTCATGAAAAGTATAAAAAGGGTACTATATTTTCTTGTCCAAAATCCAGTGTCACATGACATGCAGTTACTGAGTTATCACTCAATCCACATCATATTCCATGTTTCATAAAGGTTAAGTGCATTCTTCCCCGTTCTCTATAGCATAACTCTGTAATGATATGCATGACTCAACATAAGAACTGATTTCCCAGAGGCCCTGAACTCGTCACGAAACTGTTCTATCTTCTCTTTTACTTCTAAAGGCAAACAAATTGTGTACTCAGAACCAAGCAAAACTGTCCCTGGCAAGAATCGAAATATAGGCTCCATTGTTACTATCCATTGGAGGCTTTGAGTATTTGCAGTACCTAAGAAATTGATTTAACAGAAAATATATGCCTCTGAGCCATAGAGATCAAGATTTTCTGACCTTCAAATGTTTATAAAAAGTTTTTGAAAATGCTACTTGTGTCCTGAATGTCCTACCCTTGATGTGCAAGTCTATCTGCCTAGCAAAACTGAAATGGAACTATCCCAGGTGAATGTCAGAAAAGATGGAGGGAATTGGCAGAAGGAAAACTTCTGCATGAGAACAGATTTTAAGAGAGAGAGAGAGAGAGAGAGAGAGAGAGAGAGAGAGAGAGAGAGAGAATGATGATGAGGCAGAGAAAATAGGCTTTTGTTGTTGTTCATTGAAAAGAGTAAAATGAAATTAAAAAAAGATGAAGATCCTTGAGGCTGGAGAGGCAAAGCTGAGATAGAATTACTGAAGTCCATGTAGTGCAGTGGATAAAGAGAGCTGGGTTCAAGACCCACACAGATGAATATTCATGGATAACTCAATCTCTCAATGTTCTAACCATACTAGTCTACATGAGTGGAGGGAGTTGCCACACTGATGAAATCTCTCTCTTTCTCTCTCTGTCTCTCTATCTCTGTCTCTGTCTGTCTGTCTCTCTCTCACACACACACACACACAAAGTAAATATGGATTATGATAGGGAATGAGGTGGGAGGTTTAAAGTAAAGAAAGATGGACAAAAAGTCCTGTTAGCCAAACCCCAGGATAGAAGTGGAGTACATTTGAAACTCAAGCTGGATAGATTAGGAAAATATTAAAAGCAAATGCCCACTTCATACAGTGGATGGTTAAAGGTGCAATGTGGTGGTGAAGTAGAATGAGGAGAAATCTGGGTTTAGATTCTGCCTTCAGAACTTGCTACTTGCATAATTGTGACAAGCCAGTGAACCACAATTTCTCTCTCTGTAAAATGGTAATAGTACTACTGAGTTAATGTTTAAAACATTGAAGAAGTAGCATTGTGTATAGTATAGTGGTTCTCAAACTATCCAAGGATCCTAGGGGGAACCAAGACACTTTCAGGGGTTCAATATTTTCATATTGATACCAAGTTGTTTTAATTTCTAAATAACTATAGATACAATCCACATAAAAATTCCTTTTAGGAGGTTCCTCAATAGTTTTTAATTTAAAGGGGCCCAGAGACCAAAAAAGTTAGAGATGCACTAGTATGGTGGACAGAGAACTGGAACCAGGTTTTAGAACCTGGAAGATCTGAGTTAAAGACCCACCTCTGATTCATACTTGAACAAGTCACCTAAGCTCTATCTACTTCAGTTTTTTCCATTATAAAATGGGAATGAACAAGATATTATTTATAAAACCTAGCATAGTGTCTGGCATGTAATAGATATTTAATAAATAAGTATTCACTTATATTTCCCTGTATGAATGTCAATTATTATTTACCAAAGTTCTAAACAGGCTGAAAAATGTTTAGATAAATATGTAATGGGAATCTGGCGTATTCACAGACTTCATTAGCTTGCCCCATTGATTCAGCCTTATCACACGGAGTTGCCAGGAAGCTTGCTTTTGGGAGAATTGGGAGGATGTGAGAGGGCAGTGTGTTGAAGAGATGGTGTAGTCTGTGTGGTCAGTCTTGGTTCTGGTTGGCTAAACCACTTGGTTGGGAGAAGGCTTTAGGGATTAGCTGCTTAGCCAGAACTTTAGCATTTTCAGAAGGACCTAAGCCAGATCTATTTGATTATGAGCAAGCTCAGTGGCTCTCTTAGGGTCCAGTAAGTCACAGAGTTGTCAGTTTTCTGCCTTTGTCTTTACCTGTGAGCCCGATTAAAATGTAATTGGGAAATACTTAATTTAATAAATGAAAAGGTAACACAACATAGATAACATTAATTAATAGTTTTCTAATTCAGTATACAACAGAGGAATTTATTTCTATAGATGAGTTTATAGTATATATTATAGTAAGAGACCATTTGGTAAAGGGAAAGCCCTCCACAAAAGAGGAGCTCGATTTTTGCTCTTTTTATTTGTTCTCTTTCTTGGTCAAGAGTGCTAATAACAGGAATCCAGGAGTCAGAGTCTATACCAAGTTCTGTAGACAGCAAAGCCCCAAGGAGCAAGGAGTGATTGGTGGTAGCCTTTGGGATCCCCATTGGACTTATTGGGCAGTAATGGTACATCTGAACATGAATGGGATGGGACCCATGTTGTGTAGGAACTGAGCTAAGATAGGAGGCTAATTTCCCCCTTGTCCACCCTAATCCTCTCATGGACTGAGGTAGAATAGGGGAGATCACCTGCCAAGGCGTTGGTTTGTTCTTGCTATGTCTTGAAGTAGATATCCCCCTGGGAAAACTAATTGATGTAAAGTGGTTAATTGCTAATCATGGCCCCTAACAATGGGGACAATATGGTTGGCAGGGGCTCAAGCCAAGCAGAAATATGTCCCTCTGAAATCCTGAGAGGTAATGTAGTCAGCCTATTCAAGAAACTCCAGTGGCTCCCTGTCGCCTCTAGAAATAAATCTAAAATGTTCTCTTTGACATTGAAAGGCCTTTATAAACTATATTATAACCTATAACCTACATGACCTTTAGAAATAAAAAGGGGGCTCCCTCCTCTCTGGTTTTCTTCTACCTTACTCTTGAACACACTCTTTAAGATTCAGTGACTTTGATCTCCTGGCTGACCCTCCCTTTTTCAACTCTGAGCATTCTCTCTGTCTGTCCCCCATGTCTGACTATTACTCTGCTCTGATTACTGACCTCCCTGGCTTCCTTTAAGTCCCAATTAAAATCCTATCTTCTACAAGAAGCCTTCCCCAAACCCTTCTTAATTCCAATGCTTCCCCCTTTTAATTAATTTCTATTTGTCCTGTTTATAGCTCGCTTTGTGTAATTGATTTGCATGTTTTCTCTTCTTAGATTGTAAACTTCTCCAGAACAGGACTGTCTTTTGCCTCTTTTGGCATTCCTAGAATTTAGTCTAATGCTTGGCATACAGTAGGTGCTTAATAAATGTTTATTGATTGGTTGATGAAAAAGGGAACTAGAGTGAACCCTCTATATATGGATGTCAGAGCCATAAGGTGTTTGGGGTTAAGAACTTGAAGAAGGGCAACTGGTCCCCGGCACTATTATCAGAGAGTAATTCTAGAATTGAATGAACTATGGGACTGATCAAGAGGCCAATTATTTTCATGATTCTAACATTTTGCTTTCAATGATTTTTATCAGGGAGATCAAAGCTGAAAAAAAAAAGAAAGGAAACTGAGGACTCCTTCCAGACCAAAGAACTCTATGTGGTCTTCTGTGGTTTGCTAAGCCTAGTTGGGTACCACAACATAGAAGTGAGCATGGGAGTCATGGACCATTCAGGAATTTGTCACCAGAGTTCAAAACCTTCTAAACCTATTTTTGTTTGTTTGTTTGTTTGTTTTTGGCTGAGGCAATAGGGGTTAAGTGACTTGCCCAGGGTCACACAGCTAGGAAATGTTAAGTGTCTGAGACCAGATTTGAACTGAGATCCTTCTGACTTTAGGGCTGGTGCTCTATCCACTTCGCCACCTAATTACCCCTTAAACCTGCCTTTTTGTAACATTATCCCTCCTCCTTCAGAGTCGTGACAACAGGTTTCCACTGATCCAACTATAATCCAAGCTTAGTGATGCTGCTAATTTTGTGCTAAACTTTCAACTTTCTGGTTATGTTTTCAGCCATTCCTCCACAATAGATCAAAACAGAATTTTGTACTTAGCTGCCTTCTTTCTATTATATAACCTTACAATAAGAACTGTTTGAGGAGATGGGTCCTATCCAAATTCTACTTCTTGCCCTAACCCCTTGAAACCTGTCCAGACTTCACTGAGGAGCTACTCTTTAGAACTCATCAATTAGCAAGCATTTATCAAGCACCTGAGGCAACTGGGTGGTAAAGTGAATAGAGTGGCAAGCCTGAGATCAACAAGATTCCCCTTGAGAAGGAAAGAGCCCCACATGTGCAAGAATGTTTGTGGCAGCCCTTTTTATAGTGGCTAGAAACTGGAAACTGAAGGGATGCCCATCAATTGGAGAGTGGCTGAATAGATTATGGTATATGAATGTTATGGAATATTATTGTTCTGTGAGAAACGACCAGCAGGACGATTTCAGAGAGGCCTGGAAAGACTTGCATGAAGTGATGCTGAGTGAAACGAACAGAACCAGGAGAACATTATATTCAGCAACAAGACTATGATGATCAATTCTGATGGACATGGTTCTCTTCAACAATGATGTGATTCAAACCACTTCCTATTGTTCAGCGATGAAGATAGTCATATACATCCAGAGAGAGGACTGAGGGAGCTGAGTGTGGACCACAACATAGCATTTTAACGCTTTCTGTGAATATTTCCCTGCATTTTGTTTTCCTTCTTAGATTGTTTTTTTTCTTCTTATCTTTCTAGATGTGATGTTTCTTATGCAGTAAGATAACTGTATAGATATGTATACATATATTGGATTTGTCATATAATTTACCATATTTAACATGTATTGGATTACCTGTCATCTAGGGGTGGGGGTGGGGGGAAAGAGGGGAAAAGCTTGGGGAAAAAAAGTTTTTTGCAAAGGTCAATGTAGAAAAATCACTCATATGTTTTGTAAATAAAAAGCTTTTAATTAAAAAAAAAACAAAAAAAAACAAGATTCCCCTTGAGTTCAGATCCAGCCTGTGTGACTCTGGACAAGTTACTTACCCCTGATTGCTTCAGTTTCCACATCTATAAAATGAGTTGAAGAAGGAAATGGCAAACTGCTCCAGTTTGCTAAGAAAACCCCAATTGGTCATGAGGAGTCCAATGTGACTGAAATGACTGAACAATGACATTCTAAGAGGCTCTGTAAGCAGTCTCCTTCTGGTACTGACAACTGAGCCCAGAGCTGAGAATGCCCCTTACTAAAAGAGGGAACATCTCCAACCTCTTGCACCTTAGCAGCATAGTAGTTACGCCAGGCTTGGGGAGAAATCAAATTTTTTTTTCTTGCTATTGTTCACAAGGAGAGAAATATGACTCCTGTTGGGTGAGAGAATTCTGGGCATATAGAACTTGGCAAGTAGTTTCCAAGAGCAGACAAGAGGATACTCGAGAGAAGACTGAAAGATTTTCTTACAGCAGACATATGGGGGAAGCTGGCCCCCTCATGTCACTTTTCTAGAGGGCATTGTTCTTCCTCTTCTGGTTTGCACTGAGCTCCCATCTCACTCCCACCACTCACTCATTCCTGTCTATTCTTTGGCATATTCTATTTTGTATCACTTCCATGATTTCCGCTTGCTTGGACAGCTCCATTTACTTGCAATTTGTGGTGGTCTTTTATGGAAACATCATTCAGAAGGAAAGCTGCCTTCCTGATTGTGTTTAAGGAGAAGGGTTGCCTTCATTTTACACTGCTTATTCCTTCCCACCACATGTGTGATACACTCTCTAGGGAGACACTCATTAGCAGCTGTGGGGTCAGGCCTCTTTCAGGATGTAATATTTGAGCTGAACTTTTCATGAAGTCATGTAGTCCAATCTCCCATTTCCTGGCTGGGTTGCACCGGTGCCATAAAGTGCTTGAATAGAATGAAAATAAACTTTAATCTTCCTTACTAATATTCCAGAACAGCCTGGATTAATTTTTTAGTTTACAAGGACTGAGGAGCATGTGAACTGAAACAGAGGGAGAAGGGACAGCAGGGAGAGATGCTTGTGTTTTCACCTTGTATTTCTGGGCTGTGGCAGACACTATTAGGTTCTTTCGTATACTTTATGCCCCTCTTATCTCTGGCACTCTTAACTGTCTCCTACAGTAGAGAGACAGAGGGGAGAAGGGTCCTAATCTCTTTAGTTCCTGTCCCAGGGGAATGATTTATTATTGTTATCTGGTTCCTGCTGTCTCTGCTATGGATTTCCTTTGTGGGTCCATGAGGTCATGAGGGTCAATAGCTGGAAGTACAAGAATCCTTGTTCCTCTTAACAATGATATTTTTTTTTGTGGCATCCCTATGTATGTGAGCACTTGGTGGAATTCCCAGAACTCAGGACCACCCATTGTCTGTTGGGGTCTTTAGCCCTTGTGACCCTTACTCTTCCATTTCCAACTTCTTATTCTATAACTATTTGAATCCCTAGCATCATGGTATCAAAAGCATGATGAGTAGTCTCCTTTTGAGATTCTCCAGAGCTAGCATCTTAAAGTGGGGATGGGGGCTCTAGATACAAAGAACATCATTTCAAATCCTAAATCTGATGCTTACTTCTCACGTGATCTCATTAAACATTGCTTAATCCTTCTGGTCCCCAGTTTTCTGATCTGTATAAAGCCATGGTTGGATTGGTCCTTTCTGAAGTTCCTTCTAGCTATAGAATTCTGATTCTATGATAAGAGCATTCAGGGACCAGAGGAGACTTTTGCCAGGAAACAGGCAGATGAAATCTCATGTCTTGTCATTCTCTTTTCCAATCCCAGTACCCCTGGCACTGGGCTCCAGTGCACTGGGATTTCTATATCCCCATGCCCACCCGCTTTGGGTCACTGGCCAGGTCCCTTATCCTGGGATGCTCAGCCCTACCTCTTGCCCTGCTGTTGAGCAGAGCCACTGACTATTCAGGACTTTTCAAGGTCATGTAGTCCATCTATGTTTAGACAGGACTATGTGTAATCCCATTGGATATAATATTGACTTTGGCTCCCTGAGAATCACCTGGAAACTATCTCACAAGTACAGAGCAGGAAGCCTGAGGTCAAGCCATGGAGTCAAGTTCATGATGTGTCTTCTGCTACTTCTCATTTTCTCTACAAATCCCCTGCTCTGGTTTCTAAGGAGCTATGACTCTATACTTTGTGTATCTAGCACAACCCATCCAGAGACAAGATGCTCTACATGGCATTGGGTCCTCAGGGTCATGTGATTTCCTACTCATTTCTTAATGAGGTATAGAGTGGAATGGGTTCTTTAATCCAGTCTCCTATCTCCAAACAGGATTGCTCCTAGATTCTGAGAGAAAATGAAGGATCATTATTCCATATACTGCGCTAAATGCCGGGACAGCGATGAAGGGCCAAAACATGGTCCCTGCTTTCAAAGGTCTCATAGTCTAATAGAACAGACAATAGTGAGTGACCCTTCCGTACCTATTCTCTTGTTGTTTAAGATATTAGAAAGCAAGGATACCCCTGAGGGGAAAAAATGCCAGATCTCTTCCTTCCTCTATCAGATCTCAACTATATAAATACCACACTGCTCTTTCCATAGGCTATGCTCAATAGAATATAAGTATGCAACCTTTTAGGAAACAGTAAAAAATATATATATATATGTATATATATATATGTACATATATATATCATGTGTTATTATAATTAACTACAATGTATTATTAATATAACACATAAACATAATATATAAATATGATAATTAATATAAAATATATATTCATATTTTTGGTACTAATATAACAAAATTCCCCCTGAAAACTCTAGTTCTGAAACATCTTATTATTTTACCAGAATCAGAATATGGTATTTTGGAAAATTAATTGTGAAAAATCACAGCTTGACCCCACCATTCATGAACTACAAATCAAATAACAAAGTTGCTGGGATAAAATAACTTGTAACATTAATAACTAGAAATAATTGGGCAACAGAATCTCATCACTTTTTTAAGTCAATACAGGCTCCTGGAGAGCAAAACAGGATTGCTAATATCAGTTTGAGATCTCTTTATTTCCTTTAGATTGGGTTTATCTCCCCTCTTGTTCTGGAGGCAATTAGGTGACAGAGTGTGATAATAGCTCTGGACTTAGAAAGACCAGAGGCAAATCCTGCCTCAGATACTTATTAGTTATGGGGACCTGAGCAAGTCCCTTAAACTCTCGGCCTCAGTTTCCTCATGTGTAATAACACCTACTTCAGAAAGTTGAGAGAATAAAATGAATGACTGTATATACAGAACTTTACAAACCTAAAAGTATTTATAGGGGTTGTTAGGAGGCTCAGTGGATAGAGCACCAGACCTAGAATCAGGAAGATCTGACTTCAAATCTGGTCTTGGACACTTACTAGCTTTGTGACCCTGGACAAATCACTTAACCCTTATTTGCTTCAGTCCTCATCTGTAAAATGAAAGAAGGAAATGACAAAACCCAGTGTTTTTGCCAACAAAGCCCCATGGACCAAGTCCGAAGGTTACATAGAGTCAGACACAAGTGAAAAAAATGCTATTCAAGTGCTAGCTATGATGATGAATTTTTATTTTTAGGAAACTGTCCCAGTTCCATTCCCCCCCCACTCCTCCCTCCCATTATAGCTCTAGCCCTCTCTGAATACTGTACCCAGGAATGTTGTAGCATCCTCTTCCTGCCTCCTGCTTTAGGGCTAGGAAGAAATCTAGAGAAAAGCAAGAATTTATGAACCAGGACAAATAGAACCTGACATGGCAGGATTAGGGGCAGAGTTTGGGAGACAACTGTAAAAGTCTCTTGCCTCTGTTGCCCAAACACTTTCTTTCTTTTTCTGCTGATGCTCATCATATTTTGACATTCTGTCTCCAATTATCCTTATATTTGTCTTTCCTTCCTACAATATCATAAGCTCATTGAGAAAAGGGATGCTATTTAATCCGTAATTGGTGGTTTTGTTTCCCTTCATCCTCCAGTGCCCCGTATATAATATATTGAAATTAATTGTAAATCCCTGTCTCCTCTCATTCCTTTCCTTTTCTGCTCCTGTACTTCTATTTGTGACCTCAGCACATCTGACCAGATTGATCCACTCCAGGACCGATGAGACTGACAACCAGGGCAAAGCCTGGCTGCACATCTGTCAGCAGGTCACACTTGTGGGGGATTGAAATTCTCAGACCATCTTTCCTTCCAAAGTAAGAGTGGGAATAATTAGGAAGGTGTTTTAAAAACTGGGCTGGGAGATGATTCGGACCAGTTCCAATGATCTTGTGACAGAGAGAGCCATTTGCACCCAGAGAGAGGATTGTGGGAACTAAGTGTGGATCACAGCATAATACTTTCTTTTTTGTTGTTGTTGTTTGCTTGCTTTTTGTTTTCTTTCTCATTTTTTCCTTTTTGTGCAGCATTACTTGCCACTTAGGGGAGGGAGTGGGGGGAAGAGAGGAAGAAAAAAAAATTAAGCACAAGGTTTTGCAAGGGTGAATGTTGAAAACTATCTCTGCATATGTTTTTTTAGTTAAAGCTTTTTATTTTCAAAATATATACATGGATAATTTTTGACATTCACCCCTACAAAATCCTGTGTTCTAATTTTTCCCCTCCCTTCCCCTTCCCTTTCCTCAGTCGGCAAGTAATCCAATATATGTTAAACATGTGCAATTCCTCTATACATATTTCCACCAATATCATGCTTGTGCATATGTTTTGAAAATAAAAAGCTAAAAAAAAACCTTGGTTGGATTCATTTTTCAGGAACAAAGTGGGGATAGGGCCAATAGTATGGATAGAACATTGGTTTTAGATATGAAGATCTGAGTTGGCATCTCACCTCAGACATTTACTGGCTGTGTCATCCTGTGCAAGATAGTGATCCTTTGTGGGATCTCATCTGTAAAATAAGGGGATGATCTCTGAAGCCTTCCCAGCTTTAATCTATGTCCATATGGGATTTCCTTGTTCAATATCCAGTCCTGTTTTTGCTTTAGGGCTTTGGAGACTACTTATATCCCAGAACTTGTACTGACCAAATATAGCCCCCAGCTCTGTTTGGCTCCATTAGGGATGCTTCCGATCTTTGGTTTTTCAGTTTGGCAAAAGAGTTTGTGCAGTTCATGGACTAAGTGAGCATTGATGCTTGGGGTCTGACGGAGAAGGATGGATGCTGAGAGCTCAGGAAGTTCATGCCAGGGGAGAAGAGGGAAGAACCCAAACATGTACAGTCCCAGAGGGTCTGGGAAAAGGGGCTTGATAGACACCACAAGATAAAGCTAAAAAATTTTGCCAGCTCCAGGACTCAAGGCTGGACCTGACTACTTGTAGCACCAGAAAAGCAACACTGGAGGGCAGCACCAACACACTTTCCCCAGCATTGCCATTTCATCAGCCTGAAATTGTGGGTAATCCTAGAGAAGAGATGGGTATGAGAGGGCTAGCCCAGTGCAATATTGGGAGGAAAAGTAGGAAACTTTCACTGACCTCAAGTGAGATCCTTGATTCTTGCCTTTGCAAGTACAATCTATCTTTTCCTTCCTTCCTTCTCTCTCTCTTTCTCTTCCTCTAACCACATAGGGAATCATTATCTCTGAGTACTCTCTTCAAAGGAATGTACATTTTGATATTTGAAACCTCACAAGATACTGGGGTAAACAAACTAGATTTCTTTCTTAAAGACCATGCCTTAAACCCAAATCACTCTGGCCCTGATTGGTCAACAATAGGTGCTAGACCAAGCCTTACTTGGTCATTGTACCCTCATAGCTCAGAGTGAGTGTAAAGACAAATCATTTCTGTTTTGGTGAGAAAGCCTGAGGGTCTTACCCTCTCAAACTGATTTTTTTAACTAGGCAAATGAGGCCATTCTTTGATTACCTAGTCTTAGTCACTGAATGGGCTTTGCCTAAAAAGAACTTCCACAGAATCCACAGCCATCTTTAGTCATCCTGATCTATATCTTTCCACTGGATCCAGATGGACTTAGAGGAGAAAGTGAGGCTGATGACTTTGCTCAGCTCTTTCTCATTTAAATCCAATTCACTTGCTTGTCATGACATCACCTTCCTGATGTCATACTCCTCTTGGAGAACAAAGGGTGAACAACAACACAGTCTGTCTTGGTCCCTGACTGAAATTTTGTTGTAAGCTGTTGCATGGATGCAGAGCCTGTCCACTGGGACATACTGACTCTGTTTCCTTCTGCTTGACAACTAAATTTCTCTGAATAAATAAATCAGTTGGTACAACTATAGGAACATAGGCGTAGAACTGGCAGGAATCTTTGAGATCATTGAGTCCAATATAATTTTATAGATAAAGAAACAAGACCAAGCAAGATTGAGTCATTTCTCCAAGTTCAGGAAGTAACTAGAATTCAGCCAGGAAGAGCTGGAATTTAAATGAGCTTATCAATCATTATTTTAAGTTTAGTCTAAGAAAATAGGCAATTGGTTCTTTTTCTGAATAATAATGGAACTGGGTCTCTGAACCTGCAATGCTAAGGCTGGCCCCTGGCTCCTTGACATCCTTACTCAGATACAGACATCCTATGAAAGAAAAAACAACCTTACTCATGAATTCTTAAATGCACATGCATAAATTTTATTAAGATGCTTGCTTTCTCTATGAAGTGGGGAGGAAGGGGAGTGAGAACTTGGAACTCAAAATTGTATGAAAAAAATTTTACATGTAGTTGAGGGAAAAACATCAAATATTAAAATTTAAGTATGCATGGAGAAGGTGAATAGAAAGGAGAGAGACAAGGTAGGAGAACACTGCAGGCCTAGGAGCAGCCAGTGAAAAGATGACAAGTTGGAAGATGAAACAGCAAGATGGAACAGCAAGAAAACATGTCTCACTGACTTCCAGTCTAAGAAGACTGGAAAGGTAGAGAAGGTCAGGCTATGATGAACTTTAATTCTTTTTATTGAAAGCTTTTTATTTTTGAAACATATGCCTGGATAATTTTTCAATATTGACCCTTGCAAAACCTTATGTTCCAAATTTCTCCTCCTTATATATTATTGCAATATATATTAAACATATGCAATTCTTCTATATAGATTTCTACAATTATCATGCCGCACAAGAAAAATCAGATCAAAAAGGGAAAAAAAATGAAAAAGAAAAGAAAATGAGAGCAAACAACAAAGAGTGGAAATGCTATCTTGCGATCCATACTCAGTTTCCACAGTTCCTCTCTCTGAGTGTAGATGGATCTCTTTATCACAATATCATTGGAACTAGCCTCAATCATCTCATTGTTGAAAAGAGCCACATCTTCATATACTCTTCTTGTTGCCATGTATGATAATCTCCTGGTTCTGCTTATCTCACTTAGCATCAGTTCATGCAAGTCTCTCCAGGCTTCTCTGAAATCATCTTGTTGGTCATTTCTTACAGAACAATAATATTCCATAACATTCATATACCATAATTTATTCAGCCATTCTCCAATTGATAGGCATCCATTCAATTTCCAGTTTCTAGCCACTACAAAAAGGGCTGCCACAAACATTTCTGCACATGTGGGTTCCTTTCCTCCCTTTATCTCTTTGAGATATGCCCAACAGAAACACTGCTGGGTCAAAGAGTATGCACATTTTGGTAACTTTTTGAACATAGTTCCAAATTGCTCTCCAGAATGGTTGGATCCGTTCACAGTTCCACCAACAATGTATCAGTGTCCCAGTTTTCCCACATCCCCTCCAACATTTGTCATTATCTTTTTCTGTCATCTTAGCCAATCTGACAGGTGTATAGTGGTATCTCAGATTTGTATTTCTTTTATCAATAGTCATTTTGAACACCTTTTCATCTGACTAAAAATAATTTCAATTTCTTCATCTGAAAATTGTCTGTTCATATCATTTGACCATTTATATGATGAGCTTTAGAAGTCAAACAGGATTTTAACTTTCATCAGGAGTTAATAGGAAGTCACGGAGTTGGAAGAGGACGTAGGGAGTGGTTGCATGTTCTAATCTGTGCTAGGAAGATCACTTTAGCAGCTAAATGGAAGATGGATTGGAAGGAGGAAAAACTTGTGGCTGTAAGACTAACCAGCAGCTATTTCAATAAAAATTCAAGAGATTTGAATTCTTGTCCCAGATCTGCCATCAAATTCTTATATGATCAAATGCAAGCTACTTCTCTTCTCTGGGAAATGAGGAAACTGTTCCAGATGACATTTGAGATTTCCTCCCTTTTTTGTTAGAGGTGAGGAAACTACAGATATGGAATAGTGCAAACATTCCTAGACTCAGTTGATGTTTTGGTTAGTTTTTTAAAACATTTCCCCCCTTTCTCTTTTTTCTTCCTTTTTTTTTTTTTTGTTATGAGGGATGGTTCTCTGAATAGGGCAGAAAGGAAAGATAAATTCAGAAATATAAGTATTGCAAAAACAAATGAGAGAAGTAATTTTAAAAAATCTTTCCATTTTTAGCTCTGCAATGGTCCCTCTTTCTTTGAGTTTGCTCCAAATAAAACAGCATCCCTAAGGTGGAAGCCATCTAGTCTAAGCTAACCCCAAGCAGGAATTCTCCCTACCACCTTCCTGAGTCTTCCTGAATGAAGATCACCAGGGACACTCCTGGGGCAATGTGTTTTGGCAGCTCTGAAGGAGGATGTTTTCTGTGGCCAGTCTTTGCCTCTGAGTGAAGAAATCAGCTTACTTTATCTGAGCTTGAATGATGGTCAGTTCTCAGTCTTATATTGCTTTGGCCACTGGGTGGCAGAATATGACCAACTTATACTAAAAGGCGCATTTTTAGATGCAAAAGAAATGGTTGTTTCCTTGGAGAAGACTGAGATCCCTTCCCACCAACAGTGGTACTTACTCTTCAGTATCTCAGCAGGCCTGAAGAAGTGGGCAGTTCAAAGCTAGGGATGCCCATCTGAGAGAATAAGGATTTTGGAGTCATTCCTAGATAGTCTCCCATGATCCTCTGGTGGTCATGGACAAAATTGGGGTTGCCAAAGATGTTATGGTCCACAACATTTCCCAGTGGTGTGAGAAGCAAGTTAAAATGTAATTGGGAAATATTTAATGAAACAAGTCAAAATACAATGTAACATAAATATTGTTAACTTGTGGCTTTCTGAATCAGTACCTGGCCTACAGGAATACATTTCTCTTTGAGCTCGACAACACTGGGCAAGCTTACTCCACTTTGTAAAAGAATGCTGAGAATTATTAGGGAGATTGTTCCTATTTCACAGCTCAGAAAAGGAGGGCTAAAAAAAGACTGGTGCATTTCACTAGAGACATGGTGAAATAAGAATCTACATTTTAGCTTTTTCAATGTTCCCTTGCTCCCTTCAGATGTTTAGTTATTCCCAGGGAAGGAAAGGGCCAGTGTTTCTTTATAAATATAAATAAATTAACAAACAAACAAATAAATAAATGTATATATGTATGTAACAACTTTTTCTTTTTCAAAATACATGCAAAGATAGTTTTCAACATTCATCCTCGCAAAACCCTGTTCCAAATTTTTCTCCTTCCCCCTCCCATCCCTCCTCCCCTAGACAATAAGTAATCCAATATAGGTTAAATATGTGCAATTCCTCTAAACAAATTTCCACATTTATCATGCTGCAGTTTCCACATTTATCATGCTGTATAATAAAAATCATATCAAAAGGGAAAGAAAATGAGAAAGAAAAAAAATAAGCAAACAAACAACAACAACAACAAAAGGTGAAAATGCTATGTTGTCATCCACAATCAGTCCCCGTAGTCTTCTCTCTGGATGCAGATGACTCTCTCCATCACAAGTCTATTGGTATTGGATCGGTGTTCCTATAAGTCAGAATGCACAAACAATCTTCACTTCAGACATTGTACCTTTGGTAGATAAAAACATAGATATGTGGGAAATGGAAAATTCAGGCAAATTGTAGAATCATTTGGAAAGAGCATCAGACTTGGAGTGAGCTCAACTCCCAACTTATTTAATGTGTGACCCCAGGAGTCCTTGATCTCTGAAGGCTGGTGAGGAATGGACTAGTTTGGGGGATCTTAACCTTTTGGTATCATAGACCCCTTTGGCAATCTGGTGAAGTCTATCAACCTCTTGTCAGAATAATGGTTTTAATTAAAGGAAACAGTAAATTTCACTTAGAGGTCAATGAAAAAATTGAAATAAAAATATTATAAATTGAAAAAAATATATATATATATAATACAAATATACTACATATGCCATAGAAAAATTTATGTAACAAATAATGTATGTGATATGTGTATAATAAATATATGTGTGTTTATATACCTTGATATATTATATGCAAAAAACTCATATATTTTCCCTCATCCAAGTTTACAGAATCCCTGAAATCTATTCACAAAGGCTAGGTTAAGAATCCTTAGACTATATGATCTTTAAGGTTCCTGATAGAACTGATATTCTGTGATTCATACTGATTACACGGACTTCCACAGAGGAAAGTCATTTGGAAATCAGTGGTACCTGTACTTTCAAAGAGGAACCTAGAGACAAATGATACTTAATCCAAAGGAATGAATCAGTAATGGAAACTTATAGGCCAGAATGGAGGAGAAAGCTTCGTTTAAATTAGTTGCCTACACTATGGATTAAAGCAGCCCTGCAAGGGTGTAAAATAGAGAAAGTATTAGATCAGTGACTTGTTCTGTATTGATATCATCTTTAACTTGGGACAGTGCTTGGAACATATTGCTATCCCTGCTCACTCACCCCTTTCTCTACCTGTTGAAATCCTTCAAAGTTCAGTTCAGTTGCCACCTCCTTCTGCAAGGAAGCCTCTGATCCCCCAGCTAGAAGGAACTATCAGTCTTCAAACATCTCATGATAATATGAAATTTATGTCCTTAATAATATTCTTTCTTCTTCACAAGTAACTAATGATTGTTATGTATATATGTCAATAGATAGAAATAAATGGATGGATAGAGAGATAAATAGATGGATAGAGGGGTGGATTAATATACAGATAAGTAGATGTGTTCTACAGAGTAAAAACTGGTTATCTGTCTCATAGGTTTAGCTCAGTTGGTCTAGGGTTGTATGTATACATACATGTATCAACATACATATATAGATGTATGTATGCATAATATGCATTGTATCCTTGCATATAATATATATATATATATATGCACTTATAAATGATGGTATTGACTTATAAGTGTTTCAGTTTATGGGAAACTTTTATGTGCCTAGGACTATGGTTATGGTAAGTTTGTTTTGTTTGTAAGACCCCCAAAGAGCATCAGTATCCACCCAACCCCCATATTGCAGCTCAAGCCCAGTAAGGGATAATACTTCCCTTCTATCTAAAGCAGAGATTTAAATAGATACTGTTTTTTGGTGTACTAGACCCCTTTGGCAGTCAGCCTGTTGAAACCTATGGACCCCTTCTTAGAATAATACTTTTAAATGTATAATAAAAAATACATTGGATAAAAAAGAAAAAAATAATAAAATAAAATATATTAAAATAAATAAATCAATAATACTGAAATGTAACTATTAAAATATTTTTTTAAGTTCTAGATCCCAGATGAAAAACCCACATAAATGAATCAAAACCTTTGCCTAAGTTTATAAACCTCTCTTCACATTATAGATTAAACTGGAGGAAGGCTTGTCAGAGTTTAATTTTTTTATTTGTTTTATAATTGGATGCTAGGCATGCATCATTATGTGCAGGTAAGGGGAAAGGGGATTCAATCTGAAGATAAACAACATGGACAAGTATTGGCTACTTTGGGCTATAGCAGGTAGATCAGGTATCTTTTTCACCTTTTTTTTCTGCCTCACAGTGGGTAAGATCTAGGGTGGGACTATTGGGGGTTTTATCAGTTCCTGTTACCCCCATCTGGTGATAACAATCCCCAAAATCTTAGAGGGTATGAGAAGGGAAGTAAAATCCAGGGATTAGAAACCTTGTCCCAATCTGCCTTCAATCCTGATGGATATAATCAATCAATAAACATTTAAGTATTTATTATATGCCAGGTACTGTGCAAAGCACTGTGAATACAAAAAGAGCAAAAGATAAACCCTGACCTCAAGAAGTTTATAATCTAATGGTAGAGACAACATGCAAACACAAAACAAGCTATCTATAGGATAAATAGGAAATAATTAACAGAGAAAAGGCACTAGAATTAAGAGGGGTTGAGGAAGGCTTCCTGTAGAAAGTAGGATTTTAATTAGGACTTAAAAGAAACTCAGGAGGTCAGTAGTCAAAGGGGGTTCAATAGGGGGAGCAGAATGAATGTCCAGGCCTAGGGATGGACCAGCTTGTTGGTGGAAGAGTCAGGAGACTGATGTCACTGAATAAGTGGGAGGGGGCTGGGCTATGAAGATCTTTGAATGGCTGACAATTTTGTAATTAATCCTAGAGCTAAGAGGGAGTCAGTGGTGGTTATTGAGTAGGGGAGTGACATGATAAGATCCGTGCTCTAGGAAAATCATTTTAATAGCTGGAGGAAAGCCTGAAGTAGGGAGAGATTTGAGGCAGACAGACCTATTAACATACTATTGTGGGAGTTCAACTTCAGCAGAAAGTCATGATCAAAAAGACACCATCAAACTGGTAAATTTGGGACAATTTATCCTCTGTTTCTGGATTCTGGTGTTCCTATGTGCACACTCACAAGGCAGGTGGCATATGTGTCTGATTCTCCAGGTAGACTGGATGTTTCTTGGGGCAGGAGCTATGCTTTTTCTTTCTCTTTCTGGATCTTAGAGTTGGACCTGCACATAATAGGTGTCTTAATCTTCTCCAGGAACTGATCTGACCAGACCACTAGTCTATTCGTAATCCTTTGCTGACTTTAATTCTATGGTGTGAGAACTCCATTTAGCCTTACATTCAAAGTGCCTCACAATCTGCTTCTGGCCCACATTTCCAACCTTGTTTCACATTGCTCTTCTTCATGTATTTATTTCCAACTTGTCAAGGCTCCTCATTATTCCTTGAACTCAATATGCCAGCAAGTATTTCTATGTATTTGTTTAAGTCATTCCTCATGTCTAGAATGTACCTCTTTTCCCTCATTTTTCCCTCTAGAAATCCTTGTTTTCTTTCTAGGTTTATCTGAAGAACCACCTCTTCTTATTCAGAGTCTTTTCTGGCTTCTACTCCATCTCCCCAAGCCCCAGCTATTAGTGTGTATTCCCCCTTCAGGGCATATGCTTGAAGGGGCAGCTCATACCTTCCACCTGCCAGGCTACTCTCCAGTTGGATCTGCTCCTCAATACTCTCTACTGAACATGGTATCTCTTCTCCATTCCACCCACATAACATTGAATGCTGTCTTTCCGGACTCTTAAACTGGATACATAATCCCCACTAGACTCTTCTAGGCATGGCCTCCTTGGGCACAAAGTCCTGGAGCATCTCTTTGCTTCTAGCTGCAGCTGAAATCCTTGGCTCCATTCCTCATGAGAAGAATGGCTCTGCAGTTTTGTTTTGTTTCTTAATTTTGAAAGCTAAAGGCTTTTTATAGCTCTTTTAAGACCAAGAGCAGCCTTATGGAGAAAAACAAGACCCTTTTCCAATTTTTGGAAGAACAGATAAATATTCTTCAGAATCTTGACTTTTAAGACCTCGTATCTTCAGCAATAGATTATCAGTTCTAGAAGCCCTCGTATGACTCCTCACCAGGCTTTTCTAGTTCCCCTTTTTGTGTTGCCTTATCCTATTAGAATGTAAAGTCCTTTAGGGCAGAGACAACCTCCTTTCTTTGTATTTATATCCCCAGCTCTTAACACAATGCTTGGTAAATAGTTATATGCTTTATGAATACTTACCCTGTCTATGCATGTGTCTGTTGATCTATCCATCTTTCTATCAATCCATCCAAATTTCCATCCATCCATCCATCTATCTATCTATCTATCTATCTATCTATCTATCTATCTATCTATC
>JAJPUD010003287.1:121831-134479 GCA_023553655.1 Myrmecobius fasciatus | reverse complement strand
TTCCTTCCTTCCTTCCTTCCTTCCTTCCTTCCTTCCTTCCTTCCTTCTTTAACCTCCCTTCCTCCCTCATACCCACCTCTCTCTCTCTCTCTCTCTCTCTCTCTCTCTCTCTCTCTCTCTGCATGTGTGTGTGACTCTGTCTCTGTCTGTCTTTCTCTTGTTCTCTCTTATCTGTAATGTGAGGGAGTCACACTCGACAACTTCTAATGTCCCTCCCTTCTCTTAACTGAGATCTTCTATTTTTCATTCCACCAAGGTATCTGCATTTACCTTTGTGCCCTTAGTGATATAATTCCTTATTCCTTATAGGCCCTCCCTTCCTACTTTGCCTGTGAATTTTTTTCCTCCTTGTCAAGCACAACATAAATACCATCCCCTCCAGGAAGCTTTCCATGATCCTCTCTTATTAAGAAATGGCTCTTTTCTTCACACCTTTTGTTGCAATATTTGTCTGCCCTTTCAGACATTTAACATGGATTATTATGTTGATACACACAATTATTTATTTTGGCATCTTATTTTCCCACTAGCTTTTCTGGATAGTTTTGGTTTTAAATAGCACCTTTGTTTCTAAATACATCCTTCCCTGTTGCACTACCTGTTGAGCTATCCCTTGTTAACAAAAAGTAAAAAAAAGAATTCTCTGGACTTTGCATTTATCCCCAATGCCTAACATAAGGGTACTCTTCACAAAGTAGGTAGGATTGAATTGAATTTCCCAGGGCCTGTGGGTCTCTTGGGAAAATCCATAAAACAAAGCTCAGATTGCTGTTGCTCAGGGGTGAGAAAATGGGACCATAGTCAATGATGTTGATGAGTTTAGTTTGTCTTCTCTACATCCTCCTAATCGACTAGAGAACTGATAAGGGTCAGATCTCAGAGGGCTGAGGTTCCTGTCCTGAAAACTATATCCACTTTGGGAGAGGGAGGGAAGAGGGAAGAGAGAAAAGGGATTGTTTGATAGGGGAGATCAGATATGATGAGACTTCTGTTCTCTAGCTTCACAGAAGCTGGCCATTCAGGACTGGTGCTTTCTGGAACAGGTCATGCAGTGGTCCATCCTAGGGATACTAAAGAAAGAAACTTGATCATGGAAGCAACTTCCTATCTGTCTTGTGGCTTGGAATGGTGGGATAGTTCTGGATGGGGTGTCCAAAGTCCCAGGTTCTATTCTTAGCTTTACTCCTAGATGAAAAGATGTTTTTTGAATAAGTCAGTTTCACTTTTTCAGGCAAAGTGAGTGTGTTGAACTAGGTAACCTCCAGAGTTTCTTCTAACTAAATGTCCTATGATCTGATAGAACTGACTTATGTTTGATAGCATTTTTTAAAACTCTCAATTCTTTATTTCACTTGAACCCAAAAATAGGCAGGGCAGAGCAGAACAAGCCTCATTATCATCATGCTATAGAGGATGAAGTTGGAACTCAAAGGAGGACAGAAGCCCAAGGTCACACAGCAAATTAGTAACAAAATACATTTGTGAGCCTGTGTGTAAGCCAAAACAGATTTTTTTTTGGATGGACTGGGGAAAACTGTTTGGGAAAAGGCTGAGACTGTAGAGGTTTCTCAGCCTTTTCCAGGGGCCTGAACAAAGATAATATTCTTAGATGAATCCTTTTAAAATGATAGAATTTTTAATTTTAATTAGTTAAATTTAAATTTAATGGTTGCCAACATTGGATTCTATGCCCATGATCCTTCCATTCAGCTAAGGATGTGCCTGATGGTGCTGTCCTGGATCTTTTCTCTGTAATTTTATTTGTTAACTTGGGTTCAATTAGATATCTATCCCTAAGCTATTTCCTGACTCTAGTCCCATACGACCGACTGTTTGTTGGACAGCTCCACATGGAGCCTCCATAGGCAGGGGTGTGCTGGAGCCAGCTCTAACTGGCTCTCTGGAAGTAATTATGAACGCTAGAAATTGGCAAATGCTACAGATCAGAGTTCCATTTATTGTTTTGTTGAATGTCTAGAGTCTAAGTAGTAACTAAAGGTGTCAGACTTATTGGCAGCAAACAGATTAAAATGTAATTGGGAAATGTCTAACAAAATAAATAAAATTACAGTACAAATCAGACAATGTTAGTTTGTCATTTTCTAAGTCAATATGCTGCCCTGCAGTAATACATTTTTATTTGAGTTTGATGCCATTGCCAGACAAAGGAAGAAATGGGAAAAATGTCAACAATAAGGTTAAAACGTCTAAGTATGTACAGCTAACCTGTACCAGCATATCTCTGCCCATGGGCATCTTAAATGCAAAATGTACCAAACAGAACTCATTATCTTTCTCCTTGAAACTGGCACTTCTTTAAATTTAGCTATTTCTTTCAGGTCACCACCATCTATCTAGTCATCTACGTTTGCAAACTTAGTATCATTCCACTAATGGATCCTCAAAGTTTCCCTCTCTCTTTCTCCATCTCCAATTTGTAGTTCTCCATAATTAATATCTCCATAACACATTTCACATCTATCCCTTTCTCTTGACTCACACAAGCACCATCTTAGTTCAGGCCCTACTAACTCTTTCCAGAACTTTTACAATAGTCTCTTTTTTTCTTTCTTTTTTTTTTTTTTTTTTGTTTCTGAAGCAATCAGAACAAAATGACTTGTCTAGGAGGGACACAAAGTACCAAATGTCTGAGACTGGATTTGAACTCAGTTTCTCCTAACTTCAAAACTGGTGCTCTATCCACTGTACCATCTAGCTACTTCTCAATAGCCTCTTAATTGAACTCCTGTCTTCTAATCTCTCTTCCCTTCAGTTCAACCTTTATTGAGTCGCCAAAATAATTTTCCTATAATACAAGTGTGAATAAGTTACTCAAGAACCTCCGGTGGTTCCCAAATACTTTCAAAATAAAACAGACTTTTTAACTTGACATTTGAAAAGTCCCTTAAATCTTTCTCTACCCTGCCTTTCCATAGGCAGCAAGGCATAGTGAAAGAAAGCTGGTCCTGAAGCTGGGAAGACTGGTTGTGTGATCCTGGGAAAGTACAGTAATAAAGGCAATTCATTGCAGAGGAAATAACTCCTACATTGCTTGAGGGAATTCCCTCACCTGGAAGTTCTCTATACCTATGAAATCATAGGTCATTTCTTTCATATACTTTTTATTCCATTAAGTTCACCCTCTTGCTATTCCTGGAACTTAATTGTCCATCTCTTATTTCTATCTTTTCCCTAGGCTGCCCCCATGCCTGGAGTAAAATTCCTCCTCCCCTCCACCACACAGAATCCAGAGGTTTTCTCAAGACTTATTTTATATGAAAAGCCATAGTTGATTTCCCAGATGTTAATGTTCTCTCATCAAATTTGTACATATGGACCCACATACATGTGTGTTTATGTATACATGCTTATCTCTTTATATATTGTTCCCTGCTTTAAAATGGAAAAATAATTTCATTTTCCTTACAATTATCAGCACAATTTTATATTTTAAGTCCTAAATCCACTTTTAAGAACAGATATGCATTCCCCCCTCCCCACCATTGGCCCCTGGTAGAATATAGATCTCTTGAGAGCAGGAATTATTTTTTAATTTTGTCTCTTGGTTGCTAGTGCTTGGCACAGTACCTTACACTGTGTGCTTAATTAATGTAGGTGCTTAAATGCTTGTTAGATTGGAACTGTAGGGACTGGGGATTAGTACACAATATACTGCAAACACTTCAACAAAATTTTGAAATATTACATACACACACACTTGTAGTATATCATCTCTCCATTCCCTAGGTAATTATATACCACTTTTTTCCCCAAATTAAATTATCTAGAATAAGTCATTTAACTCTCAATATGAATCTAAGTCACTGAGTATATTCCTAGTTTAGGAGGCAGGGTAACTAGGTGGTGCCATAGTACACAAAATGAGAGGCCTGACTTCAGGAAGACTCATGTTCAGTTCAAATCTGACCTGACTTTTACTAGCTATGTGATCCTGGCCAAGTCACTTAACCCTACTTGCCTCAGTTTCCTCATCTGTCAAATGGGTTGGAGAAGTGAATGGTAAAAACACCAATATCTTTGCCAAAAAAACCCCAAATGGGGTCACAGAGAATCTGGCGTGACTGAGCAACATCCTAGGAAGCTCTTTAAGTAGGCTCCTTTGGTATTAACAAAGCAGGTGGTCTGCATGAGAGTCAGTAAAGAGGACTGTATTTGGAGCTGGAGAACTGGCATCTGAGTGTATGAGGCTCTTTGGTAGTATGACTGTGACTATGGGAAAGTCCTTTTAATTTTTCTGATTTGTAAAATGCTCACACCACCTTCCTGAGAAGCTGGTAGTTTGTCACAGCACAGAAGAAAACACTTTTGAAAACTTAAAAGGGTCAAAGACATCCCCAAATCTCAGGATCATAAGATAACATAAGAAGGCTAGAAGGCACTTTAACAGACATTTAGTGCAACCTTTTCATTTTACAGGAGGAAACCAAGGTCCAGGGAGGCTGTGACGTGCCCAAGGTCACACAGATGGCAAATGAGAGAGTTAGAATTTGAATCCTTGTCTTCTGGCTCAAAATCTAGGATCCTTTCCATTCTTCCACAGTTCTTCCTCCTCCAGCTGGGACTGTGGTAGGTGGTGAGTGGGAGGAAAGCCCAGGAGGAGAAAGGAGGTGGTGGAGATGATATTCAATCATGGCCAGAAAATTCACTCCAGTCCTCCGTGTTCCCACTGAACTTCCTTTCTTTCCAAGAAGCTGTGAGTAAGGGGGGGGGCTCCTGTTGGCTGCCTGACTTCTCCAGGTGTATGACTTGACTGCCCACATTTTGGGTTGGGGGTAAGGATTACTGGGAAGAAAAGAACTCATCTGAGTTAAATTAGTTTTCTGCTGTGATAGAGAATAAGAAGAGGGGAGGGAGGAGGGTATAGGGGGCCAAGGATCTGACCTTTTGTAGCCCCAAGTACAGACTGTTCCCCATTCTGGCCAGAACATTTTAGTCAGAGTAATCAAGTTTGTTCTCAGAACAACTTGAGGCCCCCCTCCAGTGAATCCTCCCTTCCCCCATTTTTCCCTAAGTCTGATCCCAAGTAGAGCTAAAAATGTATTCTGAACACCCTTTCTTCTCTCCCATTCCAACCCTCAGGAACTTCACAACCTCAGGATTTTTCCATCAACTGTAGTATAATGAGACAAATGCTAACCTGGGGATCAGGAGACCAGAGTCCCAGTCTCAGCTTTACCATTAACTTTTTATGTGATTTTGGGGAAATTATTTGAGCTCTCTGGAGCTCAGGAAGGAAGGAAAAAATGAAAAACAGAAGGAAGGAATGAAAGAAACACTAAGCATCTATATGTATCAGGCAGTGTGTCTGGTGTAAATGATTTTTTCATTTACACACAACAACCTTGGGAGGTAGATGTCATTATTATTCCCATTTTACAAATGAGGCAACTGAGGCAAATGGCAGTTAAGTGATTTGTGCAGGTATGACCCTGAGGATATATAGGGGTCTTTTTCTAATACTGTTGCTTATAGACCTCTATCCGTTGTACTCTATGATTTATTAGCCAGCCAAAGTTAGCTAACTGTAGAAAAAGGTATTTACCAAATATAACAGGGATAATTATTACAGAAAAGTAATTTCTGTAATGACCAGATCAAGAGCACACTCTCTCCTTCTACAGACAAGGCTTCTGGGGGAAAGTGGATTCAATCTTAGACTCTACAAATGGCAGAGGTAATTCTTGGTTCCTCGAAATCTCTTTCTTCGTATAGTCTTTATTCAAGATTTTAATGGAGAATTCTTCTGGGTTGCAACAACACAGGACAACCAAAAGTTGAAGGGATAGCTGATGCAATAAGCAATCCAATTGGACATTTAGGCAAAATCTCCTAGTATTCCTTCCCATACAGGTGACACCAAAACCTTCCAGGTCCGTGAAACAACATGGCACCCCAATTTTCTCCAGGGGTCTCTGTAATACCTAGAGAATTCTACATAGATGTCTGAATTCTTCTCTCACTAGGACAATTATTCCAAGTTAAATAGGAAAGATACACAGAAAGGCCCTAAAGAAATGTGGAGTCCCCAAAAAGGGATTAAATATTTTGGGCTAATTGTTTGAGATCTCTAGGCCACCAGGTGAATCATATCCTATGGATCTGTAGTTAACTAAGGATCTCAGAGATGAAATTTGGATTTATATCACAAAATAAGACAAGTAGTCTAATATTGCTTAACACACATATATATACATATATGATTACATTACACATATATGATAAGCTATCATCATGATCTATAGGCAAAAACCCCCCAGTATTTTAAGATGCAAAAGTCCATGCATCTTCTTGTTTTTGTTTGTCTTTCATTCTCAAAGAGGACAAACGTCATCATGAGAGTCTTTCCTTCTCAGATTTATTATTTTTTCTTTTTTGAACTAGGTGCAAGAAGTCATTCTTTGCCTTAATTGCTACCCAGCCTTAATCACTGAATGGGTCAGTCAAGCTGAATCCTGTTAAAGATTTTGGCTTAAAAAGATCAAGGTCTCTCACCGCATCCAGGACCATCTCCAGCCATCCTGATCTGTATTTTGCCAAGGACTCAGATGGCTCTGAAGGGGAAAGTGAGGCAGGTGACCTTGCACACCCTCCCTCACTTAAATCCAATTCACTTGCTTGTCACAGCATCACCTCTCTGATGTCATGGTCCTTTTTGAGAACAAAAGACAAAAATAAGAACTGGCTTAAAGTGAAGAAGAGTTGCACAAAGTCATTAGTCTTACTTCTCTCTTCCTGAGTTGTTGGAGACCAGTGGCAGGACAAAATTCAAGATGACCAATGGTAGCCTGGCCCATACATCTAGCCTTCATATAAATAAGAATACAGTAATATCATAGATATTTGTACTTATAAGAAATTGTTCTTACTTGTATTGAAACCTACTACCAAATAGACTGTTCAATTACAGTCTAAAACAAAAGGGAAAAATGCTAATTTTTCTTACCAGATCCTGAAATGAGAGTATCAAATAAATAGAGTCCTGAATGGAGAATCTCTCTAGTGGGTTTCCAGAAATGTGAAACATCCACATTTTATCCAAGATGAAGCCTCTATATGTAACATCAGTGATTGTGAGTGGGAGTGTGGAGAGTAGAGTGGGTCGTTCAATATTCATATGCTCTCTATCCCTTTATCTCCAATAATTAACCAGAACAATTTGTTATAATAATATAAATAATTGCAAAGCTCAAGAAGAGGTGACTATGAGCATCCCTTTTTTGGAATAACAGGAATGGCATGCAAATAAGATGCTAATAATAAACTTGATCTCTGTGGTAGATAAAACACTTGAGGCTTGTTGTTGAACATAGATAGACTGAGCATAGGGGAAGGGCTAGCTAGCATCATTAGGGAGGGTACCCTATTGCTAAACCTTGTCTGGGCTTCTAGGGTTTTTGTAGCCACTGCAATATCAAAGAGGGCTAAACAGCCTCAAGCCAGACCCATTTTATGTTTTTGGAAAAAGATCTAGAAAATCTTAAGCTTTCACTGAGCTTCCAAAGAAGCAGCTATATGATTTTCAATACTCAATTTTATGGGGATTTTTTCCAAAGTTCTCAGGGTCTTGTCCAGAGCTCTGATTCACAGCCGCAGGAGGAATCTGAGCCTTATCCACAAAATAGTGTGAGAGGAGTGGGGGTGGCAGAGAGGAACAGGGGATAAGGGAAGGGAAGGAATAATGTCTTACTCCTTGGCTCACCTCTCCATCGTGCAGAAGAGTTTCTAATCAGGGTCTGTCTCCCAAATCTTTCCCCTTTTGGGAGAGGACAGTTATCTCCCTAAAGGGCTTTTCTCCAGACTGTTGTCTCCAAGTGTGGTTATTAAGTTCAACAGGAAATACAGCTTGCCCAGAAGAATTATTGGTTTTCATTGCTCCTGGAGATGTTAAAAGACATTAATTGTTTTGTTTTGCATCCATTAATAATACTAGTGTTGATAATAACATACAGCCTTGGGAATAGAGAGCTCCAGGTCTGAAGAAAAGAAATGTGGTACAGAGGAGAAAGAAACTGCTTAGGGAACTGGAGAATTGGATTCTCTTTTTTGCACCTTTGCTGACCTCATTGTGGGGCCTTCAGCAAGTCTGCTCATTTATCTGAGTCCCCATTTTCATTTTCTTTTTCTTTTTGCTCTACTTGAAAACTCAAGTTTATTGATGTCTTTTGATTTTATAACGGAGACTTTTGTGGAACTCTCTCCCCCTCTTCCCCTGAACCTTAGTTTTTTTGTTTTTTTGTTTTTTTTTTCTGTAAGATGATCAACTAAGGATTCTGCTTTCTTATGGAAATGGAAAGGTGTAGATAAGGTGGCAATGGAGGAAGATCAGAGGGAATGGAATCATTGTTGGTTGCTCAGGAAATTCAACACACACTTCTGAAATTACCCCCTGGGATATTTCAAAGGAAATGATTTTCACTTGTGATTCCATGGTCCATCTCCTCCCCTCTGTGCCCTCTTTTCTCCAAGATTTGAAGCATGTTGTCAGCATGTACATAAAGTACCATAGCTGATGAGTTTCAAACAGTGTATTTCTTTTGCCAGCCAACTGAAGATGCATTGTTTCTTTTTTTTTTCTTTTTTGAAGGTATATATATTTATTTATTTATGTGTGTGTGTGTGTGTGTGTGTGTGTGTGTGTGTGTGTATTTTTCAGGTTATACATGTACATTCATTGTTTCTATATTTCCATATGAATCATGCTAAGAGAGAAAAATCAGAACAAAAGGGAAAATCCACAAGAAAGAAAAAAAATCAGAAGAAAAAAAGTGAAAACAGTATGCTTCAATCCATATTTATTTTCCTTTGTCCTCTCTCTGGAAGCAGATGGCATTTCCATCCAAAGTTTATTGAAAATTGCCTTGTATTACTGGATTGCTGAGAAGAACTAAATCTATCAGTAGATCATTATATAATCTTGCTATTGCTATATACAATTTTAATATTCATTTAAAAAATTTAAGTTCCAAATTCTCTACCTCTTTTCTTCCCCCCACTTATCCCTGAAAAGGCAAGCAATTTGATATACATTATACATATGAAGCCATACAAAACATATTTCCATTTTAGTCTTGTTGTGAGAGAAAACACAAAAAAAACAAGAAAAAAATTTTTAAGTATGCTTTGATCAGCATTTAGGCTCCACAATTCTTTCTCTGGAGGTGGATATAATTTTTCCTCATAAGTTCTTCAGAATTGTTTCCTATCATTGTACTGCTGAGAATAATTAAGTCATTCACAGATAGTTGAGCATTGTACAATATTTTTATTAATGTGTACAATATTCTCCTGGTTCTGCTCATTTGATTTTGTATCAGTTTATGTAAATTTTCCAGTTTTTTTTTCCTGATAGCATCCTGCTTGTCTTTTCTTATGGTACTTATAATATTCCATCATAATCACATACCAGAACTTGTTCAGTCATTCCTTGATTGATGGACATTTCCTGAATTTCCCCTCCTTTGCCACAATAAAAAAAGCTGCTATAATATTTTTTTGTGTATATAAGTTCTTTTCCTTTTTAAAAATAAATATCTTTGGGATACATGCTTAATAGTGGTATTGTTGGGTCAAAAGTATGCATAATTTTACAATCCTTTGGACATAGTTCCAAATTGCTCTCCAAAATGGTCTGATCAGTCCACAACTTCACCAACAATGCATCAATAAAGGCACATTATTTCAAAGCAAAAGATATTTAATTAAATAGCATGACAGGATAAGTGACAAGAAAGGTTATCCTCATACACACACAAGCAAGTTCACCCCATGAATTATTCTATGACAATATTATTCCAAATCCAAGGATTCATGCATGGCCAGGGAACTTGAATAGTGGGGCACATGTAGGAAGCATGTATGATCAGGACATATGCATATTTAAAACAAAACCCACCTCTGATTTTGCAGAGATGCCAGTTTCTTTTAGTGATTTCATAAAGTATGGTGTTTTCTATGCTGAGCAGTAATCTGCTACAATGTTTTCTCTACAGTATTAATGTCTTTGAATCAATCAATCAATAAACATTTATTAAGCACTGACTATGGTCCAGACAAATTTGGTAATAGTGGAAAATAGAAAGAGAGAAAAAAAATATTCCCTGACTTCAAGGACATTTTTACTGCTGGAAGCCTCCATCACTACTGCTTTCGGCTACCATCTGCTGGTTTTATGTACCTATAAAACCTTAGGGAGAATAACCTGCCAGTTTTTTAGTTTAATAGCCCCCGAGGTCAACTTTACCTCTTCTAAGGATTCAAACACTTTCATTAGCTGCATCCATTCAGTTGGCTAAAGAATTTGGAGTCAGAGGCATTAAATATTTCAAACCACTTTTCTTCTTACTCATCTTAGACTATCAATTCTAGTTTCTTTTATGACTTGGACTTAGAAAATTTCAGTTAATACATTATAGGAGTGTAATTTTAGAGTTAGAAGGCCATCTATTCCATGTCACTCATTTTGAGCTCATCAAACTGAGGCTCAGAAAATTTGAGACTTGCCCAAGGTTACCAAATGGCAAGTCAGTCTGTTCCTTTTCAAAACATTCTAGGGATGCCTGTAGCAAAATTGGAAAGGAATTCTATGGAGCTGGGAGAGTAAGATTTTTTTTGCTTTTCATTTTTTTTTTTTTTTGCTTTTTTTTTCTGAGGCAATTGGGGTTAAGTGACTTGCCTAGGGTCACACAGCTAGGACGTGTCTGAGACCAGATTTGAACTCAGGTCCTCCTGACTTCAGGGCTGGTGCTCTAACCTCTGCGCCACCTAGCTGCCCCTGCTTTTCATTTTTTAAAAATAAAATTTTATTTTATCTTCAGTTCCAAATTCTCTCCCTCTCTTACCCATTAAAAAGGCAAGAAAAATAATACCCAAGATATATATATATGTATAAAGATAAAAAAATATATAAATAGACCAATGTGACCAAATGGCAGTGTGTGTGTGTGTGTGTGCATACACATATCTGTGTATATATATATGTAGTTGTGCAAAATAAATTCCAAAGTCTGCCATATTTTTTTTAAAAGCAAAAGAAAAGAAGAAAATATGTTTCAATCTGCACTCTGAGTCCATCAGTTTTTGTTTTTTTTTTTCTTGGTGGTGGAAAGCTTGTGAGTCCTTTGGAATTGTGGTTGGTCATGGTTTTGATCAGAGTTCCCAATCTTTCATCATTGACTATCTTTGCAATTTTGCTGTTATATATATATATATGAATTTTGCTATTAATTATATAAATAGTTCTCCTGTTTTTGCTCAATTCATTTTTAATCAGTTCATGCAAGTCTTCCCTGATTTTTCCTCTTCATCATTTCTTGCTGCACAATTTTATTCCATAGTATGATATATTCAGCTATTCCCCAATTGATAGGTATCCTTAACAATTTCCAATCCTTTGCCCCACAAAAATAGCTATTATAGATACTTTTTTGTGTGTATCTGTAATAGTATTATAGATACTATACATATATATGTGATACATACACACACACACACACATATATGTGTGTGTGTGTCCTTTTCCTTTTCCTTTGGGGATCTGATAGTGGTATTACTGATAAAAAGATGCTTTTCAAAGATTCTCTAATTTGCTTATGATGTCACTTTTCACATTTAATTCTATTTGAAATTTGTCTTGGTTATAATGTAAGATGTTGGTCTCTCTCTAATTTCTGCTACATTGTTTTCCAATTTTCTCATCAGTTTTTGCTCAATAGCTTTTTGGTCATAGTCCAAATTATTTTCCAGAATGATTGAACTAGTTCACAGTTTTACCAATTAGTATATTAATTCATCTTCCAACTCTCCCCTACCCCATCCTCTCCAATATTTGTCATTTTAATTTTCTGCCACCTTAGCCCATCTGATGGGTGTGAATTTGCACCTCAGAGCAGTTTTAATTTGTAATTCTGTAGTTATTAGCAATTGGGAGTGTTTTTTTCACCTGCCTATTGATAGCTTTCATCTCTTCCTCTGAATACTGTCTATTTATGTACATCGAACATTTATCACTTGGGGAAGATAAGATGTTTTTCAAACCTGATGCTGCTATTGCAAGTTTCCAGAGTAACAGGGCCAAGTGAAGCTAGTCATCTCTTCCCTGATTTTGTTTTGTTTTTTGTTTTTTTGGTTTGAACTCCTGCCAGTATCATTATGACTTCTCCTTACATAAGCCTGTGCTAAATGTTACACGTTATATAAACAAAAGGAAAGTGATTTGTTACAACTTAAATACATATGTGTGATTAGAAACTTTCCTTCAAAATACAAACATTAGCATTGCTTCTCTGTGATTTAATTTCCTGTTAAACATGGGATTATATATTTAGAACAAAAGGAACCTTGTACACTCATCAACTTTCCCAGCCTCACCCCATCTCTATCTTTCCTTCCTTCCTTCCATCCTTCCCTCCTTCCTTCCCTCCTTCCATCCTTCCCTCCTTCCTTCCCTCCTTCCTTCCCTCCTTCCTTCCCTCCTTCCTTCCCTCTTTCCTTCCCTCTTTCCTTCCCTCCTTCCTTCCCTCCTTCCCTCTTTCCTTCCCTCCCTCCTTCCTTCCTTCCCTCCTTCCTTCCTTCCTTCCTTCCTTCCTTCCTTCCTTCCCTCCTTCCATCCTTCCCTCCTTCCTTCCTTCC
>JAJPUD010003287.1:86523-116831 GCA_023553655.1 Myrmecobius fasciatus | reverse complement strand
GGGAGGCTTGAACCCTTCTCCTATCTTTAGATAATAAAAGTAACTTCTTCCTTGTTCTTCTAATTTGCTTATGATGTAACCTTTCATGTTTAATTCTATATCTAGAGATATGATGTGAGATGTTGGCCTCTCTCTAACATCTGTTGCATTGTTTTCCAGTTTTCCCGGCAGTTTTTGTTGAATAGTGAGTCCATCTCAGTAGTTGGAAGGGGGAGGGGGTCTTTTAGTTTATAGAAGATGGTTCCATTATGTCTACTTCTGTGTGCTATATTTGTTGTTCAGTTGCTTTGTAGTCACGTCTGACTTCTTGTGACCTCATCTAGAGTTACTTGGCAAAGATATGGAGTGGTTTGCCATTTTTTTCTCTAATTCAGTTTTACAAATGAGGAAACTCAGACAAACAGGGTGAAGTGACTTGGTCAGGGTCACACAGCTAGTAAGTGTTTGAGGCTGAATTTGAATTCATGAAGTTGTCTGGAGTTAGGAAGTCTTCCTAGCTCCAGGCCCTGAACTATTAACCATTATACCACCTCGCTGCACATGGACTGAATGTACTGAATTTATAATTCTGACCAATCTCTCTATTTTGTAAGTAGTACCATATAATTTCTAGTTTTTACTGCTTTATAGTATAATTTGAGATCAATACCAATAGATTTTCCTTCCCACTTTTTCCTAATCCTTTCTATTTTATTGAAAATGGCTTTCCCTGCAACACAGGTAACAAATGAGACAAGTAAGGGGCAGCTAAATGGAGCAGTGGATAGAGCACCAGCCCTGAAGTCAGGAGGACTTGAGTTCAAATCTGGTCTCAGACACTTAACATTCCCTAGCTGTGTGACCCTGGGAAAGTCACTTAACTTCAATTGCCTCAGCAAAAAGAATAATAAACAAAAATTGCCTTAGC
The DNA here is from genome assembly GCA_023553655.1 of Myrmecobius fasciatus. Classification (NCBI taxonomy): domain Eukaryota; kingdom Metazoa; phylum Chordata; class Mammalia; order Dasyuromorphia; family Myrmecobiidae; genus Myrmecobius; species Myrmecobius fasciatus. The sequence continues at coordinate 115,924 of JAJPUD010003287.1, read as the reverse complement.
AAAAATAAATAAATAACCAAATGAGACAGATGGCAAGCAAAAGTATTAAAAAATTTTCATTAAAGTTTTTTTTTATTTTAAAAACATATACATGAATATTTTTCAACATTAACCCTTGTAAAACCTTGTGTTCCAGTTTTCCCCTCTTCCCCCACCTCCCTCTCCTAGATGGCAAGTAATCTGATATATGTTAAACATGGTAAAATATATATATTAAGTTCAGTATATGAGATATATTTATACAATTATCATGTTGCGCAAGAAAAATGAAATCAAAAGGGAAAAAATGAGAAAAAACAAAATGCAAGCAAACAACAAAAAGAGTAAAAATACTATGTTGTGATCCACACTCACTTCCCACAGTTCTCTCTCTGGGTATAGATGGCTCTCTTCATCACAAGATTATTGGAACTGGCCTCAATCATCTCATTGTTGAAAAGAGCCATGCCCATCAGAACAGATCATCGTATAGTCTTGTTGCTGTGTACAATGATCTCCTGGTTCTGCTGATTTCACCGTTCATGTAGGTCTCTCCAGGCTTCTCTGAAATCATCCTGCTTATTGTTTCTTATAGAAAAATAATATTCATAGCATTCATATAACATAACTTTTTCAGCCATTCTCCAATTGATGGGCATCTACTCAGTTTCCAGTTTCCAGCCACTACAAAAAGGGCTGCCACAAACATTTTTGCACATGTGGGTTCCTTTCCCTCCTTTAAGATCTCTCTGGGATATAAGCCCAATAGAAACACTGCTGGGTCAAAGAATATTCACATTTTGATAGTCCTTTGGGCATAGATCCAAATTGCTCTCCAGAATGGTTGGATCTGTTCACAACTCCACCAACAATGCATCAGTGTCCCAGCCTTTCCACATCCCCTCCAACATTCATCATTATCTTTTCCTGTCATCTTAGCCAATCTGACAGGTGTGTAGTCGTATCTCAGAGTTGTCTTAATTTGCATTTTTCTGATCAATAGTGATTTGGAGCGCCTATTCATATAACTAGAAATAGTTTTAATTTCTTCATCTGAAAATTGTATGTTCATATCCTTGGCTATTGAGTAGGGGTGACCTTGGATGGGTCACTTTATATCTTTGTAAATGTAAATGTAAATGAAAAGTTTGGATTATGTTTCTGCTGTACTATTTTGTGATTCTGGGAGGCCACAGAACCTGGTGTTCATCTCTGGTATTAAGATCATGGTTTTACCAGATAGATAACTTTGACTATATTAAGTTAAAAAGTTTTTGTACAAACAAAATCAATGCAGACAAGATTAGGAGGGAAGCAATAAATTGGGAAATCATTTTTACATTTAAGGGTTCTGATAAAGGTCTCATCTCTAAAATATATAGAGAATTGTCTCATATTTATAAAAATTCAAGCCATTCTCCAATCAATAAATGGTCAAAGGATATGAACAGACAATTTTCAGAGGATGAAATTAAAACTATTTATAGTCATGTGAAAAGGTGCTCCAAATCACTATTGATCAGAGAAATGCAAATCAAGACAACCCTGAGATACCACTTCACACCTGTCAGATTGGCTAAAATGACAGGAAAAGTTAATGATGAATGTTGGAGGGGTTGTGGGAGGGCTGGGACACTGATGCATTGTTGGTGGAGCTGTGAACGGATCCAGCCATTCTGGAGAACAATTTGGAGCTATGCTCAAAAAGTTATCAAACTGTGCATACCCTTTGACCCAGCAGCATTTCTATTGGGCTTATATCCCAAAGAAATCATAAAGGAAGGAAAAGGCCCCACATGTGCAAGAATGTTTGTGGCAGCCCTTTTTGTAGTGGCTAGAAACTGGAAATTGAATAGATGCCCTTCAATTGGAGAATGGCTGAATAAATTATGGTATATGAATATTATGGAATATTATTGTTCTGTAAGAAATGACCAGCAAGATGATTTCAGAGAGGCCTGGAGAGACTTACATGAACTGATGCTGAGTGAAATGAGCAGAACCAGGAGATCATTATACACGGCAACAACAGTACTATATGACGATCAATTCTGATGGACATGGCTCTCTTCAACAATGAAATGTTTCAAACCAACTCCAATTGTTCACTGAAGAAAGCCATATACACCCAGAGAGAGGGATGCGAAATGTGGACCACAACATAACATTCTCATACTCCTTGATTGATGTTTGCTTACATTGTGTTTCCTTTATCTGATATATCGTTGTGTAGATAAGATTTTTCTTGCACAACAATGATAAGTTTGGAAATATGTATACATATATTCGATTTGCCAATATTTTAACATAATTAACATGTAGTGGATATCCTGCCATCTAGGGGAGGGGTGGGGAGTTGGGGGGAAAATTTGTAACGGAAAGCTATGTAAGGGTTATTGTTGAAGAATTACCCACGCATATGTTATGCAAATAAAATAAAATTAAAAAAAAAAAGATCATGGTTTTATTTATGGCCATCACCAGCCACACCAGGTGTACTTTGCCACTTGTGTGAGCATATGAGAACATGATATATGCAACTTTAAAGTGTGAGGTGGTATGTGTACATGTTTGCATGATCAATCTAGGTATTGCCTCACCTGGTGACTGATTCCATCTTTTGTGAGCTGTGTCTATTCTTATCATATGAGAGGGTGGGATGTGGTTGGGAGAGTCTGAGATCATTGTCACAATCCCCCAATCACTTTGATGAGATGACAGGATAAAGCTATATATTGGAAATTACCTCCCATGTAGGTAGACATTCATCCCAGCTCTTTGATGAAAAGACACTAGGAATTTGTGATTGGGATTGGGGCTGTCTCCAAGATGATTGATTGGCAATCAAGAGTCGGTGGTGAATGTGGGGGTGGAGATTCCTATTGAAAGAACCATGGTTCACAAAAGGGATTGATGAATTAGCTCCTATCACTTTTCTTTTACTGTAACTTCTTGGGTTTCTAGACCAGAGTACAGTGGGAATGGGCCCAGATTGGGTATGGAGCAAGAGTAGGGGGAGGCAAATTAGAGAGGAAATTTCTCCTTTCTTGACTCCACCAGGAGCAGAAAATGATGATTTTCAAAAGAAGGACACAGAGAGTTGAAAGGCAAGCCCCTAGAGCTCTCATTCTAGACTGGCTGCTTTTGCCCTTCTCTTTTATTTTCAGAGAGCAAATGAGTCTAGAAAATGAATTTTTCTAAGCATATCTGTGAGTCTTCAACAAATTGAAAGTTAGATCTTAAGTCTCCTGGAGAGAGAAAAGGATATACAACAGAGGGGACAAGAGATCTCAATATTTTGCCAACTCTGCTGTTAGCATAGCTTACTCACACAGTGCAAGTCTGATAGAATAATAATGATAATATCAACTAACATTTTTATAATAATTTATATTTCAAAGTACTTTATATGTTATTGATTCACACAATAAATCTGTGAAGAAGGTGCTATCATTATCCCCATTTTACAGAGGAGAAAACTGAGGGTGAAAAAGGTGAAGTCAATCAGGGAAATAGCAAGTGACTAAGGCTACTACTGAACCCAGTCTACCTGACTAAGTCTACTACTTTAGCTATTATACCGCCTTGCTATCTCTGTGCAGGGAAATAGTTTCTTTAGCAACCTTTCCATGGTGCACTCACTTTTTCTGGGAGGGTGTGATAATAATAAGCTGAAAAAGTGTTTTATACTTCTTATATTGGTTCACGGGAATCTCTTAGTCTTTTTGATCTTAGGCTCTTTATGTTGTGGGAGAAAGTGAGGTAGGATCAAAGCCAGTACTATTACTGTTCATTGAGAGCTTCTGAGGGAGCCTTGTTTCTTCTTTGGGGAAAATGAAGCATAAGCTTTACCTAAGCTTTATTCAGGAGATTTTTCTAGAATCAGATTTTCAGGATGGGAGCAAGAGTCAAAGAGAGAAACTGACCTCCTTGGGAGTCTGGGCTCTCAATTTGAGTCAGGATTAATAGGAACTCAGAGGAATCCTGGGCCACAGAAAAAATTATAACACATTAGATCTTTCTACCTGAAACTGAAAAGAAACTAGATGAATCTAGAATGACAAAAGGCTCTCTTCAAACCCCAAAACACTCCTATTTTCATTGTTTATAGGGAAGAACAAAACAAAAAGTTTGAAATAAATACTCTTGGTGGCTTTCTGGCTTACGGGACAGAGCAGCTGGTTCAGAGGATATTTGCTCCTCCTGACTAGTAACTAGCAGGCCCTGTACACAAAAATTACATGTCACTTGGGGCAGCTGAGAAGGATTAAGGAGCTAGTTGGGGAACAACTGTAGGATGAGGCACAGGTGGTAGCCAAATCAGGCGCCTAGGACAGGCAATGAGAGGACACTCTGAGACAAGCTCCTTAGGGCCTGAGCTAGGCCCTGAGAGTGACCAATCCAGAATGGTTACAGCTGGGCCTAAGCTCTGGAAAGTAGATAAAATAATGTAATGCCTTTCCACTTCTATAGCTTTTAATTTTCATCAAAGGACCCTCAGAGAATCCTTTATCTAGGGCAGCTCTGCTAATTACTCTTCATGTGACCTTGAACATGTCCACTTTGTGGATCTCAATGTCCTTATCTGTAAAGTGGTCATCAGATCACACAATCCCTCAATCCACCTCTATCTCTGGTCTCTGGGTGATCCCCACAAAAGCCTAGTGCAGCTAAGGAGTGGGTCACAAGGACTGCTTCAAGTTTAATTTTCTGGGGATTCTTGAGGTCCAGCTCTCTCCTTGTTAGCCTCCTCTCCCTTTTTCTCCCAAATTCCAGAGCTTTGGCCCACCTACTCTGAGCCATGTCACTCTTCTCTTGCCAGAAGTCCTGAAGACCTCAGGTTGCCAACTGTTCTTCCAGTTCAAATAAACCCTTCTTTATGTTTTTCCGGGCTTATTTTATTTTTTAATGCCAGAAGCTGAGGGAGACATGGATTTAAAACAGCAAGGAAAGTCTTACTTTATTTAAAGTCTATGATCTTCCTTGCAATGCCCAGGGAATTTGCATTAGTCAATAGCCTCTTTTCATTGACCCATCTCTTGGTTGTTATTTTGGAAGTGAGCTTCACCCTTCTATTTTATTTTTTGAGAAGGTTCATTCTCCTCATCTTTGGCAGGGTAGGGATAGAATCTTCTTCCCCACTTAGACTCTCGAGGAGGAGAACAGTAGGGAATAAATAGTCTTGCAGCTGAATTCATTTACATTCCTTTCCCAGTAGAATTGACAAACTGATTATCACTAAAATAGTTTCCATTTCCCTTCTTCCCCTTCTCCTCCCATTCCAATTCAGGAACTATTACTGGCTTCTACAGTGGAATATCAATTATTTCTTTCTGTTAATCATTTTCTATTTATCCTGTATATAGTTTGCTTTATAAAATATATATTTTGTTGGACGTTGTCTTCCCCATTAGATAGTAAGCTCCTTGAGGACAGGGATTGTTTTTGGCTTCTTTGTATTCCTAGCACTTAGCATCGTGCCTGGCATATAGTAAATATTTATTTTATATATATATTGAAGTGAATCAAGTTGAAAAATACACAATTCTTAGTTTAGGATTTGAAGTTCTCCGCAATCTGGTCTGCTTAACTTTTCTTGTTTTATTTCTGGAGTAGTTTGCTGTCATGTACAGAAAGCCAGCCTCGGAGTCATGAAGACCTGGGTCCAGATTTTACCTTGGATACATACTGTCTATAAGACCCTGGGAAGGCCATTTAATTTCTCAATGAATCCAGGTGGTGCTCCTCATAACAAGGCAATTTCTTTATTATGATGTTTCTACCACAGTGAAATGAGAGATCTCAACCAAATGCACACAAACACACCCACCCACTACCACCACTACTATACTACTAATACTATAGGTGCAGAAATGTAATGTGGCTTAGCCATAATATGTGCAGAGCCACAAAGATGTGGAAATAACTCCATGACAATATCTCTGCCTTTTTGCTGATATTTTTTGTTTTTTATTTCTTTGATATCTTTTTCTTACATCTCTATTTGCCCTTCTTCCTTTCCTAATTTTCTCTTTCCTTGTATATAGAGGGCACAGTTTTGTGTTCCCCATTCTTATTTTATATAAAACTTACTTTATAAAGACAATACAAATAGGTCATGTTTACATAGTGCTTTTGAATTAAGAAAACAGATCAGTGCCATATTTTATGTTTCTCTTTTAAAAAAAAACCCTCATTGTTAATAGTTAAGTTGATTTTCATGTAGGTGATCCTTGATTGGTTTCTTTTCCCCTTCCAGTTAATTATAATCTCTTCACTTTTGGTTTATAATAAGAAGCCTTAAAAGAAAAATATGAGCTTTCCCTAAATCTTGCATTACTTACTCAACAAACTCTACTTATTCTATTAGATTCCCTTTTTATTTTTCATTTCTCCAAATTCTTCTCCATGTCCCCCAATAATTAGCCTTGCTGTCTTGGAGATACATGATACATCTATAATAAAAGACTTGGCTTTGTTCAGAGGTTCAAGCTATTCAGCAAGTGAAGAACTTTGGAGTACCTTTGTGAGAAATCACTTCTATATATGGTGAGCAAGGAGTCTTAATGGCTGAGCTCATTTGTGACTGAATCAGTCAACAATCCATATCAATCTTGAGAAATGACTCAGGAAGGGAAGCTAGTTAGAAGATGGTTTCCAGTTGGTCCAGAGTACATGGCAGACAAGTTGTATAGGAAATGGTATTGAGGTGGGGGGAGAGGATGATACCCTATTTATTTTCATGATTCTTGGAACCAACCCTCTTTGACTTCCAGTGGTACTGTCTCCCACCTCATTCATCACTTCCCCAACTCCCTCAGTGACACCCATCTCCAACAATGACATTCAAGACTCTCTCTGGTTTTTTAAAAGTATTTTTAATACAGCATGAAAAGGCTATGATTCTATAAGGAAGCTGTAATACGTAGTATCCAGGAGATAAGGCACACGCTGGAATGCCAACCTGTGGACACTTTGGCTGAGAGGTCAGGGCAGACTGGGCCACCTCCTCTGTGCACCCTCTAAGCCTTCGTCCTTAGGTCTTGTTTGTCTTTTAGCTGTATACACACATATTAACAGATACAGAGAGGGGATGGGGACTCAATACATGAAGGCAACTGAGGTTGACAAAGGTCAGTGGGGAACAGATGACAAGAGAGACAGAATGCCCCTTCCCCACCTCAACAACCCCAAGACTAATCATTAGGTTAACTTTCATAAAGCTCTAAGAACTCATAAACTATTGTGTTAGTTGTCTTTCTAGTATAAATGTAGTGATTGTTGGATTAAATATTCATTTAGTGTAAAACTGGAGTCTAACAGAGAATTGGGGTAAGGGCTTCCCTTCAGAATGACAACCACAACAAAATTTGTTACAGAATTAGGCCCTGTGTAATGCACCAAGGGTAAGATCATGCAAATCCTACAATCATGGGCACCCGAGGATCTGAAAATTGTCTTCATCCTTTCTCTTCCCTTGGCTGACCTTATCCTGGAGGTCATCCCATGGAGTGTCCTGTTCCCATTAGAAGAACAGTCTGGACCATGGTTTCTGGCAAGTGGTCATGTGAGACAAATTTGTTAAACAGAGGACCCCACCAGATGCTCCTTCCTTCCCCAACCCCCCTATTAAAATTAAAAATAAAAAAGTTTAAGAAAATGAGAAAGAGAGAGAATTATATTACAGGATAGGGTATGGGTAATCCCAAATGTTCAGGAGCTGGGCTTCCCTCCAGGAACTGGGATCTTGAGTCTGGTCATAAAGTAAAGAAGAATAAAATATTCTCAGTTTCCTTTCTTGCTAACAAATCTAATTATAGCTTTCCTTAAAAGGTAATACTTCCCAAAATACACATATAAATAAACTGCATAAGCATATTAATATGTCTAAACACTTGAATAATATATTGGTTACTTAATACTGATATTTTCATCCAAGGAAAACACAAAACAACAATATGGCTTAAAGAATTGCAAGGATTCTTCTGATCAGAATTATGTACCAACTTTCATATAATATTCTATGTAGACAATATTTCCTTCTCAATGTAGTTCGGTTGCATATTTTATACAGACAAAAAGCATTGTAAAAAATTGAAAAAAAGAGACAATTTCCCATCATAAATATTTTCTTGAGGATATATTCTGAGTTTGCAGAATATTTAAGGAAACTCTTAGCTTGGTTATATTCAATTGGAGAACCAGGCCCTTCTGAACAGTTTAAAATTGTAAAGATGCCTCTTTTTTAAAAAAAAAAACTCAACAACAATAAAAAGCAAGCCATTCCTTTTTTCTTTTCTTCTTCCTTTTTCCCTTTTTTAAGGCCCTCAAATATATACAGACAAAAATTGCAAAGAGTTTCTGGAGAAGAAGATAACAAGTTCAGTATTACAAGAAATATTTGTAATCCTTCAGAAAATTTAACATCTACAAAGTTTTCCAAAATACACACATAGTATTAAAAAAACCCCAAAGGATTTCTATGTCAAGTATAACTCAAGATAAATACAGATCTGCCAAGAGAACTGTAGAATACTTCATACAGGGGTAAACATTAATGATCACTCAATAACATCAATGAACTGCATACGATTGTCCCTTTTCATTATCTTCCTAAAACCACAATCCTTCCTTAAGTCAACCAGGACCCTTGGGGCCCCTTGAGCACTCAAACTGTGTAGCACCAGCCCTTGGACAGCAGTGGTATATATAGCTGAGAAAAAACAAATAAATACAGATACAGGCCAAGGGCAAAGTGGGGAGTGGGGGGAAGATATAAGAGAATGTTTTAGCCAATAAATACAAATTACCAATTGATTGGCTTGAGGGTAACTGAGATCACCAATTGGACATTTGCCACATTCTTCCTGCTGGGATAGCAGGTAGTTCACTGGGCAGAGTAGCACTCGACCCTGGCTGTCACTATGAACCGTTTTCTCCTATCACCATCTTGGCAATTCAGGCTTCCCAGGCCTGGTGAGAGAAGCCAGGAAAATTAATTTTGTAGGGGGAATTTCCATCTCCCCTCTGCCTTACTTTATATCCCAGCTTCTTAAATTGTAGGTCATGGTACCATATGGGGTCTCATAACTGAATGTAGGGATTGCAAAATCACGATTTATTATCAACTAATGTTTGCTTTATATACCTATTTTATATATCTGGGGTAACATACATTTCTTGGGTTAAAAATTGTGAATGGAAAGTTTAAGAAGCCCCGCTTTATACTTTAGCTAATAGACTGTATCCTACAGGGTGGGCAGATAGCAAAAACAATTTTCTGCTTGTGGTTTTCTTTGCATTTCAAGTGAAATTTAGAGATCTGAAAGGTTTGGAATTTGTTCAGGAACCATTCTATGGAGACAGGTCCTTGTGAACCACTGGGCTCAGAACACTGTTGAGTTCTAATGGTTCAAAAGGGCCACACTGCCCTCCACCACTATTATTATTATAATTAATATTATTCTTATGGCTATTATAATCCTGATAAACATTAATATCTTCCCTTTTTCAATTAGAAAATGGCAAGGAAAAGGCCATGATCAGCACCATGCCAGGGCCTTCTGGAATGGTATAGAAAATTGGTTGTAGAAATTCACTCAGTGGTTGTCTCCATCTGGGGGGGGGGAGCTGAGGTGCCCTATCTTTCTACCCCTAATGACGAGGGGAAGGAGAGGTTGTTATAAAAATAGTTAGCTTTTCTATAGCACTTTAAAGTTTGCGAAGCATTCCACATACATTATCTGTTTCATCCTCACAGAAATCCTGTGAGGTAGATGCTATTATTATCCCTACTTTACAGATGAGGAAACTGAGGCAAACAGAGGTGACTTGCTCAGCTAATGGGTTTCTTTCTGACTCCAAGTTCAGCCACTTTTACCACCAGGCTGTTGCTAGTATTCCATTAAGTGCTCAAGGGGCAGCGGCTACCTTCAGTCTAACCTACTCCTCCTTGCTGCATCCATACACACACCTTCTCTCATGACCTGGATCCCCAGTTAAACACTTAACTGTAACTTGTCATCCGCTCGCTACAAATGCATTTCTACTTGAAAACAGATTCTTTTCAGGTCTAATTTGGGTGAGCCATGACCCATGGTAAACACAGAGTTTCAGTCTCATTCCTTGGTCTGATTGGGTTTTTTCAGATGCCCAGGAGCAAACTGAATGAGCTAATTCTGAATATATGGCTATCACCAAGAGATAAAAGTATATAACATAAATACAATTTCATTGCCCCAAGGGAAAGCGTGCACCTGCTGTCTCCAAGACAGCTGGATGCTTGACTAGTGTTCTCTTGACTAGGTTTCTTTGCTCTCTTGGGAAGTAGGAAAACCATCCTTCCCGTTTATGGAGAGGGAAACCTATGGCACAGAGAGAGGCGCAGTGGTAGGTTAGGGTTACCAGACGTCACTGGAAGAGTCAGGAGGAAGGGGTTGAGGGGGGCAGGGACACTGCAGTGAAGAAGACTAGAGGACCTCATGCCAATCCCTTTGTAATGGGCTGTACAATAAACACTGATGAGGACTTCAGATGGGAAAACTATATAGGGAAAAATCACAGCCACTAAAGTCTGGCTTTTTTCTTAGGAAGGGCCCATCGAGGGGGGAAAAGCAGGTATGGGCAAGGAATCAATTCACTGGTCAGTTATTCTTAAAGATCTAAGTGTAAACTCTTTGAAGTTTTATACAGTCCCTCTCACTGCCCTTTCACTGGGCTGAGAAGCAAGAATTAAGAAGATGCTAGAATCTCAGAAAAAAAGTCTTGTTGGATGATCAGCTGTGATTTAGGGCTGTGGGCCTTCCATCCCCTTGGGAATTCCACAGAGGGAAGTGATGAGGAGAGAGATCTGAAAGGGAGCAGCGATTAAAAAAAAAGTCCAGAAGAGGAGTGATGATGGCTGGACGATCTGTGGCCTGATCACTAAAGCCTGGCTACCCAAAAGCTCACAAGGCAGTTCCCAAAGCTCATCTGATACTTTAAGGTATTTTTGTCATAATGTCCAACCCTTTTTTTCCTCACCTCTTCACTCTGGACAGGGAGCTGCCACCTTCCCAAATGCCAGAAATATATCGGGTTGTTTCAGGATAGGAGGCAGAAAGGAAGGGAGTATTAAGAGAGCAGACATGAGTTTCCTCCTACTTTCCTCACTCCCTTCTGCTACACATGAGTAAATGTTTTCTTGGATTAATAGCTCATCTATTGAATAGAAAATAAGATATATAATTTTTCCCATAAAAGTGGCTTTTCACATGATTACAAAATCAGGGTAGCTGTCCAGGCTTGGGGAGAAAAGGGATGCCTTCAGTTTCCCTGTTTTTCACAGTAAATTTAGTGCGTTTGTGGCCTAATGCTGAACTGGACACCCAGAGGGGACCAATGGACAGGGAGAGACCTGAGAAAAGAGCCATGTGCTCATATCCTGTCAGGGGGTGAGTGAAAGGCAAGGGCAGCAATGGCCAAGGAGAAGATACAATACTACCTTCCAACCTTTACCCATATAACTGACAGAAGTCAAGCTTTTAGTTCATCTCAACTGACCCAGAAGGTTGAATGGGTCTGGAGGTCTGGCCACATTCACTGCCCTCCAATGCTCCTGAGCCTCCTGCTCAGCTCTTCCTCCTATCCAAAAGGACCAAGGGTTCAATCCTTTGCCTCTCGTGGCCAGGACATTGGAAAAAACCGTGTAAACAATCAATGGGACAGCCCCCACCCCTTCTCTCCCTCACCTGGCCTGGTGGCAGTCCCATCAGGAACATTTTCAGTAACACTATGTGTCTTTAAACACTAGACAAAAACCCAGATTCCTATAAATATATCTTGCATGTGTACAGGTGCACCAAGAAACACACAGGAGGGGAAAAACCAGACACACACACACACTCACACACACACATACACATAAGTGTTACATTCTGTTAACTGTAAGGCATGTTATTCCTTTATAGATAGGTGATAACTGGTGATATCTTTTCTTCCCAAAGGTTGCATTTAGGTCAGGATTCTCGCAGATTGGGTAGGGGACAAGGAGCCCCATGGTGCTCTGCCTCCAGGAGCTCTGGGGGGGGCTGAGGGGCGGTGGGAAGGCCCGCCATCACTGGGAGGTTTTATTGCACTCGCCGGCAGTAGTAGCCCAAGACTTTGCACTTCTCGCACAGGTGCTGAGGATGCTCTTTGCTTTGATCGGAGACATCCAGGCCATCTGGTTTTTCCAAAGGTCTCTATAAGAAGGAAAGAAGAAGAGAATAAGAGAGAAGAGAGGGAAGAAGAAGAAGAAGAGGGAAGAGAGGGAAGGAGAAAAAGAAGAGAGAAGAGAGGGAAGAAGAAGAGAGAAGAAAGGGAAGAAGGAGAAAAAGAAGAGAGAAGAGAGGGAAAAAAGAGAGAAGAGGAAAGAAGAAGGAGAGAGAAGAGAGGAAAGAAGAAGGAGAGAGAATAGAGGAAAGAAGAAGAAGAAGGGGAAAGAGAGAGAGAGAGAGAGAGAGAGAGAGAGAGAGAGAGAGAGAGAGAACCAGTCAGATTAGCTCTGTTTCACTCAGGTAAAAGTCCCCAACCAAACCACCCTCCCCTTACCACCCAACATACTCTAATTCTTTTGTTCCTCCTGCAAAATGAAACACAACATATTTAACTCCATCGTGTAGGAAACCACAGTTATTATAGCCTATGTAATAGGCTCTCAAGGGCTGGGGAAGAATGTGTCTTGTTAGAATTATCCCACAGTGAGTTCCTTGCAGGATCCCCTATTTTGGGGTGTAGTGAATGGGAGGCTAGACTTGATTCCTAAGTTTAAATCCAATCTTAGAAATTTACTAGTCACTTGACCCTTGATAAGTGTCCTCATATGTAAAAGGGGGATAATAACAGTCCCTACCTTCCAAGGTTGTTGTGAAGACCAAATGAGATACTATTTGTGAAGTATCTGCCACATATCAGGCACTTACTGAATGCTTGAGCAGAGTCCCCTACACTCAGAAAGTACCTAGGAGTGGAGGGACATTGTCCTAATGTTCATTAATAATCAGAGGCGAGAAAGTGGAGGGGGGGCATGGTCTGAGTAGAAAGATTAACTCCACATAGATTTATAAGAGGGATACAATTTTTCAAGTTAATAATAATGACAACAATTCTATATTGGTCCAGATAAATTGCTCATAGAGATTGAGGGCAGAAACATAGGTTAGAAAGGCAGGTAATAGTCCAGGAAATGAGGTCCTATGCTGGGGTGATGGCTGAGCTAAAGGGAAGAGACAGACAGGTGAGAAATGGACAATGATCTCCTTCTTCAAACACCAGGGTTTTGTTTGTTTATTTTTTTACTTCATATACACTCAGAATGTGTTTTTCTTTAAGTCAGACACAGTTTCATTTTTTGTCTTTTATCTCCAGAGCTTAGAACAGTATCTGGCAGAGAGAAGGAACTTAATAATTGCTTTTTGGTTAAAAATTAATTTGATATGAAGGCTGAGAGTAAAGTTTAGGGCCTGTGTGACTGGCAGGGTGGTGGAGTCATTGACCCAAAGAAGAAATTTGGGAGGACTGGTAGGTATGGGGGGGCAGGAGAGGAAGTCACAGAAACAGATTTAAAGCTGTACAGGATTTAAGAGACATCTAGTCTAACTCCCTCGTTCTAAAGATGAGGAAACTGAGACCCAGCCAGGCCCTGTGTTGCCTAGGGAGTGACAAAGGCAAGATCTAAAGTCAGATCCAGGGGAAAGCTAATGGAAATAAGACTAGTGAGATGTGAGTGTGTGTTGGGAGAACAGCATCTGGAGGGCATAGTGGGCTATAAGCATTGGGACTTGAATTCAAGAAGATGTGTTCAAATCCTGTCTCAGGTACTATGAGACTTAATCTTTGCCTCAATTTCCTTATCTGTAGAATAGGATAATAATAGCACCGACTTCACAGGATTGTTGTGAGAGTCTCATGGGACAATATAAGAAAAGTGCTTCACAAAATGCAATTATAAATGATAGTTATTATTAATATTATCATTTATTTGTGGGGAGGCAATCAGGGTTAAGTGGCTTAACTATTATTATTATGAAAAGAGACTTAGTCCATCCACCTCAAGGACAACTACAGTTACCTCTTCCTCATTGTGGGGTTAAGAACACATCACCTCCATGATCTAAAAATTCTGCAGAAAATTTTTGGCCCTTCCTTCATACCAGAGAAATCTGAATTATCTGAATTATTTCGGCTACAAAAGGTAAAATATGTTGACATTATACAACACTATACATATATTTTATACATTTCTGAATATCTAAGCTTTTTTTGTGTTGTCTGCTAGCCTTCAAGTATTATCTTGCAAAATTCCCCCAAAATTCCCATTTAATTTCTTATGCCAATCCATTGTACATCGAAACTTGAGGTGGAGAAAATTGTGACTTTGAAGGGATAACTGCAATCTCCTTGTTCTTTTTTAACTATGAACATGATATGTATTTGGATATTCTAATCTTTAAGCATTTTGAGAACAAATTTTCAGAGTTTAAAGGTAATTTTAATTCAATTTAATAAATGTTTATTAAATACCTATTTTGTGTTAAGAAAAACAACAGTCCTTACCCTCAAGGAGCTTATATTGTCCAAGAGGAATACAACATGTAAACATTTAGCAAATGCAAAGTATAGTCAAAGCAATGTGTACCAGGGCTTTGAGCATGCCCAGATCATTTTTTTGTTTGTTTCTTTGTTTCTTTGCTAATTTCTCTGGGATCTGTGAAGTCTAGGCTATCTAAAATAAAATAAAATAAAAAATCCCAGGCAGAGAATTTCTTTCAGGGTCCCCAGAAATGTGAAAGCCCAATTTTATCCCAGACACAGTCCCATATATGATAATGACTACTCTGACTACTACTACCTGAACCCCACTAATTGTGTTTCCTCAATTTTGCCCTTTATTATTAATGACAAAAGCAAATTTGCATACCTAATAAGATGGATACAGCTATCAGACGTGACAAATGCTAGAGTTCATGAGGGAAAAATTGGTATATTAATGAACTGTTGGTGTAGTCTCAGTGAAATGATCCAAACATTCTGGAAAACAATTAGAAACTATGCCGAAAGGCCCATAAAACTCTGTATACCCTTTGATCCAGAAATACTGCTACTAATTTTGAATCCCAAAGAGAGCAAAGAAAAAGGAAAAGTACTTATACGGACAAAAATATTTATAGCAGCTCTCTTTGTGATGACAAAGAATTGGAAATTGAAGGAATGCTCATCAATTAGGGAATAGTGAACAAGTTGTGGCATATGATTGTAATGGAGTACTATTGTGCTATAAGAAATAATAAAGAGGGGTAGTTTCAGGAAAAAACAAACAAAGAAAGTAATCCAAACATGGCAACATCTATATGAATTGAAACAAAGTTAAGTGAAAAGAAATGGAAGCTCACTGTGCCCAGTAACACCAATGTTGTACTGATGATCAACTAAAGACTTGGCTACTCTGATCAGTAATGTGAACTACGACAATTCTAAAGGACTCATGATGAAAAAAAATTGCTGTGTCCAGAGAGCAAACCAATGAAGTCTGAGGGCAAATCAAAATATAATTTTCTTGCTTTCTTCATTTTTTGGCCTTTTTTATAGTTGATGCTGCATTGTTGATTTACCCAGGAGGTGGGGTAAAGGTGGGAGGGAGAAGTATAATCTGGAATTCAAAATTTTAAAAGAAGAGAATATTTAAAATAAGTTTTTAAAAAGAAAAAAAGAAGTTGCAGTTAAATGGATGAATGGCTTTCCTCAAGAATGAAATAAAGGAATTGATTGAATTGATTTTAGTTTGCTTCTGAGAGAAATGTAATTTGAAGGATATTTGGTCATTTTTGCCCATAATAATTTTAAGCAAATAGACTACTATGAAGATAATTTCAGTTTATGTGTCAATGTCTGTTGTTGATGATGCAAAAGTATAGCAATTCTATGAAGAAGTTAACATAGTCTTTCAAATTAAGTCAACAATCTTCAATGATTTCAACTCAAAGATGAGCATAGGGGAAGATAACATTTTAACATTTTGCTGCCTCTGAAAAATGGGAAATTTATCAAAGGCTTTTATCACCACTACTTAGAGAATTATAACTTGTATAAAATAGCTACCAACAATGAGGAGGCCAAGAGAACCCAAGAATCACCTCTGTCAGAAAAATACTTGATCTCTTCAAGAAGAAACATATAGAAAACATAGTACAAATTCATCTGAAAACCATTACATAAGAGAATGACAGAACATTATATAAGCATCATTGTTTCAAAAAGAAGTGAAAAGCAGTGGGAGGTAGGAGAATTTATAACACTCCAAAGAGGGACTTAGCACAAAACCTAGCTAAGTCATGTTGCCCTTATAACATTTATAGATAAAACTAGAATGAAGTCAACAAATAGATGGAAAATGAAAGAGATTTGTTAAGAGTTTCTGTGATGACTCATTCTAATAATTCATGATAGAGGAACTGCCCCATCTGGATTGTACTTCTTCAGTACCTGACGTGAAAAAGTGAAAAAGGCATTTAAGATGAAGCCAGAAAAAAACAAATACATATAGAAAAAGTCCATTCTGAGTGAGACACATTTTAAAAAAAAATTTCCTCAGTATTTTATTTTTCCAAATATGTATAAAGATAGTTTTAAATATTCATTTTTGTAAGATTTTGAATTCCCAAATTTTTCTCCCTTTCTTCCTTAACTTTCCCTTCCTCAAGACAGCAAGCATATATAAGTTAAACATGTGCAATCCTTTTAAACATAGTTCTATATTCGTCATGTTGTTCAAGGAAAAAATCAGACCAAAAGAGAAAAAACCATGAGAAAGAAAAAGCTAACAAAAAACAAACCAAAAAAGGTGAAAATTTAGTGCTTTGATCCACATTCAGTCTCCATAATTCTTTCTCTGGAGGCAGATGGTATTTTCAAGTCTATTGGAATTGGTGGGACACAATTGTAAAGGGACTCATAAGGCAATTTCCAAGATTTGTCAAGGAAAAGCTTTTCAAAAGAATTGAAAAGATCATAGAAAGATAATGTTGATATTACTAAAAAAAGTTTTGGGTTTTTTTAAAGGTGATTTATAAGAAGATTAGCACCTTCCAATCTTGTATGCTTATTTTTTCATTTTCTTAAAATTTTAAAATAGGATGCAGGCAGCTAGGTGGTGCAGTGAATAGAACACCAGCCCTGAAGTCAGGAAGACTTGAGTTCAAATCTGATCTCAGACACTTAAAACTTCCTACTGTGTGACCTTGAGCAAGTCACTTAATCCAAATTGCCTCAGCAAAAATAAATAAATAAATGATCTATACATATTGAGAGGAAATGCTTGATGGAAACATGAGCAGAGAATAGGAACATTTTTGCAGGTAACAAATCACAGCAGACTGTATTTTCATAGACACACAGTTCATGGAGGCCCTACTAGATTTATTATTTGTTGATTAAAAAAAATTAACTCACTGAAAGTGAAGGTGTGGAATCTCACTTACTTGAATAGGTAAAGATCATACAAGATAGAATACAATAGGTGATAACAAATAACTGATCAAAAGTCTTCAGAGAAGCAACATTAAGAAAGGCATAAAACATGGAGATATATGCTCACTGAAGGTGTTCATCAACATCATGGGAAATGTCCTGAGTAAAGTCCAAGTAAAACAAGAATTCTCTAGAGAAGAATTTCTTCAATTGATCCTATTTGGAAATTACACTGAGCAGCAAAATATTACATGACTTCCTCAATGATACTTACTAACTAATATTATTTACAATTCACATGGAGAAAACTAAGTGGATATAGAATACATATTTCTTAGGTTATGACATGTATCTGGATGTGTAACTTTTGAATAGTCCATTAGTAAGTATATCTTAGATCCTTCTGATAGTTAATGACTTGTCCTCTAATTGAATATAAGTAATCATTTTCTTCATTGGGCTGCCTTCACATGTGGAAAATAACATCCTGTTTCAAAGATCTCAAGGTTTACCCTGCCACAAAAATTATAGAATTTGATCTCAGAAAAATCCAAATTGCAGGATACCTAAATGACAATGGAAAGATACATGATGGGTAGGAGTGGGCTACATATACAGATAATGAATGCAAGGATAGTAATGGAGAGAGAGAGTAGCTCTGGTTTCATGGATAGATGGTCCAAGACCAGGTTGGGCTGGTCCCTCAACCTTTGAGATTGGAACCATACAGAACATTCAGTAGTCCACATAATAATTATCAAGTGGAGGTTTACTTAATTATAGCAGAGGAAGCATATTCAGAGCAGAGAAGGGATGTTCATAGAGAATAGAGCAACACGGTCCTCCCATTTCACTTAAATTGCTTGTGACTTTTTAAAAAATTCAAATGACCAGGAAACTGTCAAGTCTTAGCCCCCTAAGCCAATTAAATCCTGAGGACATTTAAGACAAAAAAAAACTTACTAAAACCTTATGCTGTAGGACTCTGGCCACATTCCAGTAGCCAAGGCCAAATAATTGTAAAGTAGTCATCCCTTCTGTAATGAGCCACTCCATACTTAGCCAGGCTGAGATAAGGTTGGAGAGTACATATGGTCTGCTTTCAGGACTATATTAGAACCTTTTTCAGCTTGGTATAGCCTCTGAGAACTCCAGCTCACCTCTGTTCCATCCTAAGTAGCAACAGAGTAGGAATTTGAAGAGAGATTCCCAGTACTGATAAAAATTAAAAGAATGAGAAAGAGTTAAGTAGATGGAGGATTTTGAGAGAAACATGGACAAGAATCTCAGTGTAAAAAGACATGGCTGGGTTTTGATTTGTATTAGTAGAGAACCCACTGGCAAATAGAATATTGAACTATCAAAGGATAACTTGTTCTCTGTTTACAGGAAGCTGGAGTAAGAAGAGAAACAGGCAAAAATGTCCTTGTGAAGTAATCTTGTTCATGGACCACCTCCAGGGAGGACAGATAGTCTGCCAGATTTCTCCTTAAGTCTATCCCCATTCTCCACCTGGTGTGAAAAAATGCCTTATTTGTAGTCCAAGTCAAAATATTGGTTCTGCAATGTCCCTACCTGTGTGACTCTGGGAAAAGTCACCTGAACATCTTTAATCCTTAATATCTTCATTTGCAAAATGGGGGTGTTGCTCTAGATGGCCTCTAGGGTCTACTCTAGCTAGAAATCATTTATCGTCTGACCCTATGAAGTACCACAGCCTGCCTCCCAATTATATGACCTGGTGGACAGGTCAGGATCTATGGGAGTTTGGGAGAGGATAGAAGTAAGTAACCACAAAAGTTAACCTCATGAATTTTCAAAACCCTGCTTTGCAAAATGTGCTGTAGCTTTGCTCCAGAAATCAGAGAAGAATTCATCAGTTATCCAGCTTGTTGATAGAAGCAGCTCTCTTGCTCAGTCCCCAACCTCCCTCCTTTCTTCCCTCCTTCTCTGGAGCCCTGGGAATCATTTTTCCTGGAAAACTTGCAGAGGATGCTGGGAGGACTCCTGGTGAGGACAGCTTTTTGGCCAGTTGACAAAGACACTACCTTCTCCACAGCCTTGGCCTGCCCCAATCATACTGACTTCAGAAATAATTCTCCTGCAGGGAAGGAAGGGGTTGGGGGAAGAATTGCAGAAGGCAGAGACTCTAACAAGATTAGTAAGGACCATCTGGAAGGCACATGTTATAGCCAATCTAAAGACTTGGGTTCTAGCACCAGCTCTGTCAGCAATTTGTTGTGAACTCGAGCAAATCAGTTAATCTCTCTAGGTCCCATTTTCTTCATCTGTCAAGTAGGGATAATCATTTCTGCCAAAAAAAAAGACCTAGAGGAAGTTTTCCTTTAGCATGTTGGGTATATTGGATCCTTTGTGAAAGATTTATTGGAGGACATGGATAAGAATTGTGCAGAAAGAGAATGTGTGGGTGGGTGAGTCACAGCTTGCATCTCTGAAGGGTGGACTCCTAACAATGAAATTACTAATCTATTGACCTATTGAAGCACCTACTTGCCGTGTCTTCTTCAAAGGAGTATTGTAAGAATCAAATGAGATGATAGATGGGAAACTATTTTGAAATATATAAGGCAATGTCAGTATTATTCTAAGGCTTCACAAGATAAAAATATTAAGATATTCAGCCCACTATTCTAAAAGTTACTCCAAGCACACCATCTACAGCTAAATCATTCAAAGAAAATATATTTCAAAGAATTACAGAATGTTAGAGTTGGACATAATCTAGGCAAATCTTTCATTTCACAGTTAAGGAAACTAAGGAGGAGTAGTCAGTATTGGCTGCTAATAAGTAGGAAATCCAGGAAAAGAACAAAGGTCTTGTGACTTCAACCTTTCCACTATACATACTTTCTCCTTGTTTTCTCACTTGCTATTGGAGACATAGACTGGGCCATTCAGTATCTTAGAATAAATTAAGGAGCATCTTTAACCTTCCCTAAACATTTCACTTTGGTGAAACAGAAGGAAGGAAAATGGAGAGAGGGAGGAATAATTTAATTTCATGTCTCCCTCACTGATAGTTAGCCAAGTCCCATCCCCTTATACTAATCCTCTTGCAATGATTCTGACAGTATACAATCCCTATTCCTTACCCTCTACTCAGCACTATCTCATGACTAACTACCACAACTCTATATTTTAAATGTCCCAATCTAGATTTGTCTGACCCTCTCACTATGTCCCCTGAGAATGCTTGCTCCAAACTAATTCACTTGTTTTCATTTTAAATCTCTTCTCTTTTTACTCCTTCTACCTTCTAGCCTTCAGTGAGACTTGGTTTCCTCACTTCCTTTTCCAGTACTGGTAATACTTTCTTTCAAACCCCATAATTCATTGATTATGGTCGAGGGATCAGAATGTTCTTTATCAAAATCATTTCTAGATTTTTTCCTTCACTTGGAACCTTTCCTTTCAAAGTTCCAATATCCATATTTATTGCCCAATTCAGATCTTTGTAGCTATTATCTCTTTATCTCCAAGATATTCTCCTATTTTCAATGAATTCGGTGCCTGCCTTACAATCTTTTTCCCTTTCCTATTTCCTGCCTTTATGCTAGGGAACATACACACAAATTTGATACTTTCTCAAATATCTGAACTTCTTGGTTCCTCAATGTATTCATTTGCCATGACCTACCTGCTTTTTGACTCTACTAAAGGCACACACAGAAAGATGGTCATATTCTTGACCTTACCCACAACTGTTCTACTTCTACAGTCATCAACTCTGAAATTCCTTTATCTGATCATAATCATTTTTTCCACTCATCTCCCTGTACTTTTATCATTTCCTCTCCCTGCACTTCATTTTCACCATGATCCTCTCCTCAGTTCTTTCCCGGTCATTACGCTTGACCTTTTTTGTTTTGACCCCAATGAACCAACTCAGCTAAATGACACATGGATAAAGCACTGAACTTGGAATCAGGAAGACTCCTCTTCATTAATTAAAATATGGTTTTAGACACTTACCAGTTATGTGATCCTGGGCAAGTCACTTTTTATTTCAATTTCCTCATCTGTAAAATGAGCTACAGAAGGAATAGCAAATCACTGCAATATTTGTGCCAGGAAAATTCCAAATAAGGTTCACAGATGAAGGACTGAACAACAAGAATCAACTCAATTCAATTTCTTCCCCTTGTTTCCCTTACTCCTTGACTTGTCACATCATCCCAATCTTGAATTACTATCACCATTCACTTCTTTTTCTCCTATTTATATGGTGTGGAACAGAACAGAGTTGAAGGAAATCACAAAACTGTGCTGAATGGAACCATTACATATTATCTAATCTCAATTTACTGCAGCAAGGCAAACATTCAATTGTTCTCTAATGGATTCACTCTTCCATTCTGCCCAGCAGCTGGTTCAAACAACTTTTTTTCTCTCCTCAAACCTCCCATGGAGCCTAATCTCCCCAGCCCTGTCAGCAAAGAACCCCACTTCATATTTTACAAAAAAATTGATATTCACTAAGAGTTTTTCTTCTAGCTCCTTACCCCCTCTTTTTTCATCTCAAAACATTCAGACATCTGTCATCATCCTTTCCTTCACTCTGGTCTTGGATAAAAAGCTGACTCTTCTTGCCAAGGCAAACTCTTCTCTACATGTGCCTTTGATCCATCCCCTCTTAATTTCTCCAGCAAATTGCCTTCATTCTCCTTTCCACTATTTCTTTCATCTTCGGGCTCTCCCTAGGTATTGGCTGGGTGACTCAGTGGATAGATCACTGAGCCTGGAATCAAGAAATCCTAAATCCAAATATGGCCTCAGACTATTACTTGATGATGTGACCCTGAGCAAGTCACTTCACCCTATTTGTCTCAGTTTCCTCATGTGTAAAATGAGCTGGAGAAAGAAATGGCAAACCTTGTTGGTATCTTTGCCAAGAAAACTCCAAAATGGGGTCACGAAGAATCAGACATGATTGAACAACAACAAATGTATTGGCTCTTTCCCTGTTGCCTTACGAACATGCTTGTTATCTCCTCCCACATTCTTAAAAAGCCTTACTTGATCCCATTATTTTCACAAGTTATCATCTTCTCTCTTCCCTCCCCTTCATGTGTAAATCTCTTGAGAAAAATCTGGTACATCCAGTGTTTTCACTTCCCTTTGCTCTCACTCATGTCTAAGCCCCTCTACAATTTGACTTTTAACCTCACTATTAACTGAAACTGTCTTCAAAATTACCAGTAATCTCTTAATGGTCAAATCTAATGGTTTTTTTTCTTAATCCTCATAGTTCTTAACCTTTTTGTGACATTTGATGCTATTCATCACCTCCTCCTGTTTTTTCTCTTGTTCTTGAGTTTTTGTGATTCTGCTTTCTTCTGGTTCTCCTCTTATTTGTCCAGTCCTCCTCTGTTTCCTGTTTTGATTCTTCATCTATTTAAGAGTGCCCCCAAAGCTCTGAACTGTGCCCTCTTCTCTTTTTATTTTTTATTATTTCACTAGTATCTCATCAGTTCTCATGAGTTCAACGATCAATTCTATTTATGCAGATGATTTCTTTTTTTATTAATACTTTTTATTTGCAAAACATATGTATGGGTAATTCCTAAACATTAACCCTTACAAAGCTTTCTGTTACAAATTTTCCCCCCTACTCCCCACCCCTCCCCTAGATGGCAGGATATCCACTACATGATAATTATGTTAGAATACTTAAATCGAATATATGTATAGTTATTGCCACATATCATTTTTTTTGTTCAGGAGAAGTTGTATCTATAAGAAAGAATAATCCGATAAAGGAAATACAATGCAAGCAAACATCAATAGAGAACATGAAAATGTTATGTTGTGGTCCACATTTCACATCCCTCTCTCTGGGTGTTTATTGCCTATTTCACTAAACAATTGGAATTGGTTTGAAGCATTTCATTGTTGAAGAGAGTCATGTCCCTTAGAACTGATCCTCATATAGTGCTGTTGTTGCCGTGTACAACGATCTCCTGGTTCTGCTCATCTCACTCAGCATCAGTTCATGCAAGTCCCTCCAGGCCTCTCTGAAATCGTCCTGCTGGTCGTTTCTTACAGAACAATAATATTCCATAACATTCATATACCATAATTTATTCAGCCACTCTCCAATTGATGGGCATCCATTCAGTTTCCAGTTTCCAGCCACTACAAAAAGAGTTGCCACAAACATCCTTGCACACATGGGGCCCTTTCCTTCTTTTAGGATTTCTTTGGGATATAAGCCCAATAGAAACACTGCTGGGTCAAAGGGTATGCATAGTTTGATAACTTTTTGAGCATAGCTCCAAATTGCTCTCCAGAATGGTTGGATCTGTTCACAGTTCCACCAACAATGCATCAGTGTCCCAGTCTTCCCACACCCCCTCCAACATTCATCGTTATCTTTTCCTGTCATTTTAGCCAATCTGACAGGTATGTAGTGGTACCTCAGAGTTGTCTTAATTTGCATTTCTCTGATCAATAGTGATTTGGAGCAACTTTTCATATGACTATAAATAGTTTTAATTTCATCCTCTGAAAATTGTCTGTTCATATCCTTTGACCATTTATCAATTGGAGAATGGCTTGAATTCTTATAAATGTGAGACAATTCTCTATATATCTTAGAGATGAGACCTTTATCAGAACCCTTAAATGTAAAGATGATTTCCCAATTTGATGCTTCCCTCCTAATCTTGTCTGCATTAGTTTTGTTAGTACAGAAACTTTTTAACTTAATATAATCAAAATTATTTATCTGGTGTTCAATTAAGAGTTCCAGATCTTCTTTGGACATAAATTTATTCCATCTCCACAGGTCTGAGAGGTAAACTATCCTGTGTTCCTCTAATTTGGTTATAACATCACTCTTTATATCTAGATCATGAACCCATTTAGATCTTATCTTAGGTGTGGGTCCAGCCTTAATTTCTTCCACACTAGTTTCCAATTTTCCCAGCAGTTTTTGCCGAATAGTGAGTACTTATCCCAAAAGCTGGGGTCTTTGGGTTTATCAAACACTAAATTGCTAACGTTATTACCTAGCTTGTCCTGATATCCTATTCTATGCCACTGATCGACTGCTCTATTTCTCAGCCAGTATCAAATGGTTTTGATAGTTTTAGATCTGGTACAGCAAGGCCACCTTCATCTGTCTTTTTTTTTTCATTAATTCCCTTGAAATCCTTGACCTTTTGTTCTTCCAAATGAACTTTGCTACTATTTTTTCTAGATCTGTAAAATAATTTCTTGGGAGTTTGATTGGTATGGCACTAAAAAAGTAAATTAGTTTGGGTAGTATTGTCATTTTTATTATATTCGCTCGGCCTACCCATGAGCACTTAATATTTTTCCAATTGACTAGGTCTGATTTTATTTGTGTGGAAAGTGTTTTGTAGTTTAGTTCATATAGTTTCTGACATTTTCTTGGCAGATAGATTCCCAAATATTTTATGCTATCATCCGTTATTCTGAATGGAATTTCTTTTTCTATCTCTTGCTGCTGAACTTTGTTGGTAATATATAAAAATGCTGATGATTTATGTGGATTTATTTTGAATCCTGCAACTTTACTAAAGTTGTGAATTGTTTCTAGCAGTTTTTTAGTTGAGTCTCTAGGGTTCTCTAAGTATACCATCATGTCATCTGCAAAGAGTGATAATTTGGTTTCTTCATTACCTACTCTAATTCCTTTTTATCTCTTTTTCTTCTCTTATTGCCAAAGCTAACATTTCTAATACAATATTAAATAGTAATGGTGACAGTGGGCAGCCTTGTTTCACTCCTGATCTTACTGGGAATGGTTCTAGTTTGTCTCCATTACATATGATACTTATGCAGATGATTTCTAAAATTGTGCATCTACCCCTAATATCTCTTTGGAGCTACAACCGTGCACCACCAAATGTTTCTTGGACATCTTGAATTGGATGTAGAAGAATTTCAAACTCCACATGTCCTAAACAGGACATATCATCTTACCCCCCACTTTCTGCTTCCAAACTTTTTCTCATTACTATTAAAGCTACCACTATCCTTGTGGTCAGCCAAACCCACAATCTGATTCCTAGTTATTAACTTTTATATCCATCTCCTATTGGCAAATCTTGTCATTTCTACTTCCCCAACATTCCCCCTGTATGTCTTCTTTCTGCTCAAAAAACCACAATCCTCGTCCAGGCCCTTATCACTTCTCCTTCTAATTAGGTTCCTTGTCTCAAATCTTTTTCTGCTCCCATCTTTCACCCACTCAGCTGCCAAGATAATTTCCCCAAAGTTTAAGTCTCCGTGTTAACTCTTACTTTATGCCTGGAATGTCCTGCCTCCTCCCCTCTGTTTTTTGACTTCCCCATCTTCTTTCAAGATTCAGCTCAAGCCTTACCTTCTGTAGGAGGCTTTTTCCAGTCCCTTCAGCTGCTTTTCCTTCTCAGATTATATTCCACTGAATTTACATCTATCTTCTATGTACTTAACTTTGTGTATTATGTCTCCCCCATTAGACTGTGACTTCCTTGAGGGCAGGAACAGTTGTTTTTCTTTGTATATTTCCAATTTTTGCATAGTGCCTGACACACAGTAGGTACTTAAATGTGTATTAACAAAATGATTACAGTGCCTGACACATAGTAGGTATTTAAATGCGTAGTGACAAAATGACTGCTCTTCTAGTCTTATCAGAGGCTGGAGTGTTTCTGACTGCATTAATAAGGGATCCAAGAAGAAAACCACACAGGAAAAAAAATCAAGAAGCAGAGGATAAGGTTGGACTTGGAATCATGAAGCCCTCTGCTCTAATCCAGCTTTAGATACTTAACAGTTATTACCTGGGCAAGTAACTTAATTTTTCTTAGGCTGTTTCCTCATCTGTAAAGTAGGGATAATGATAGCACCTTACTTCCCAAGCTTGGCGGGTAAGGTAAAATGAGATAAAATTTATAAAGTGCTTTGCAAGCCTTGTCAAGAAGTTGGAAGGTAGAAGGATGTGATATAGAAACAGAAAGGAAATGTCTTTGAAATTCTGGATTAATAGGATTTGGAATTCTTGACTAATAGGTTTTCTCCATCATCCATATGGTCCCTAGAAGAAATGTGGAAAGAATTCTGGAGTTGTGATATGAGGATAGCTAATCCCTGTTCTGCAAGTAACTGTGATGTCACGATCCCTTCTCTAACCTTTACTTTCCTTCATTATATGAGAAGACTAGATGTTTTCTCTTGTTGCATTTTACATATAGAAAGTGCTTAACAAATATGTGCTTTATAATTCATTTTGTCAATCATTCATATATATATGTATATGTGTGTGTATGTACATACACACCCACACACCCACACACCCAACTAAACTATGGCATAGTAAAACTTGGGAGTCATATGCTTCATCGAGTCAGTCTGTCTTAGGCTATAACTGACTAACCTGTGGCGTTCTTTCTGTAAGATGCCCAATCTTTCACTCTTTATAGGTTACAGGTTTTTTGTTAAAGGGCTGAAGATGATTTCAATAACAAAAATGAGGTATGTGTTGATGCTAATAGGAGGTGTTTCAGATCCTGGACTCCCTGGACCTAAGGGAATCTGGGAGGACAGAGAGATCTTGGAGGGTATATGGAATAGCTACTTAGGTTTAGCAAATGCACTGGAGTTTTATTTCTCTAGGGACTGACTTTGATCTTGAGGAATGTCTACCAGATGGATGAATTGGTGACTGGGATCATTGTTGCCCCACATGAAAATTTCATTTTCTTTGGATGTTAGGAGACTGGACTAGATTATATGTATGGTCCAGTCCAGTTTTTTTTTTTTTTGAGTTTCTTTGAATGTAGCAGAAGACTCTAATAGCAACTCATTGAGTACTGGATGGGATGTTTGATGGAGGTCAGTGTAGAATTGGGATTATATATATATGTATATATATGTATATATATATAGTGTGTGTGTATACATATATATATATATATACATACACACATTGTTACATGTAGAATACTCACTTCCTTTAATCTTTTTTTGTTCTTTCTGAACATCAATAGCCCAAGAAATATCTTAGAGCTCAACTGGAAGTCATGGAGTGAGGAGTGGAAGAAGGAGGATCCCTGATCTAGAGCTCCACCTTAGGGTCATTATGACCATTCCCTATATACCTGCACTTAGCATATTCCAGAGAGGTTGTTTTAAAAAAATAGTCTATAATAAAGAATTGAAAGGAAGAAAAAATCATTAAATTGTGTAAATTCTTTGGCCAGTGAGATTTCCATTAAACCTATCACATAAAGAGATCAAAGAAAGAAAAAAAGGTCCCATATGTACAACAATATTTATAGAAGCTCTGAAAATCAAAGGGATGAGCATTCTAGAGTAATGGTTGAACAAATTATGGCATATGAATGTAATGGAAGACTTCTGTTTCATAAGAGATGACAGAAGGAATAGTTTCAGGAAAATCTGGGAAGACTTGTAAGACAATACAGAGTAAACTGAGAAGAACTTGAATAATTTATACAATAACAATAATGTTGTAAAAGCAAACAACTTGGAAAGATATGAGATCTCTAATCAATGCAATGAACAACCATGATTTCAGAGGACTACTGATGGCCTGTGTTGCCCACCTCCTTAATGAGAAGGGATAGATTTAAAATGGTGAATGAGGCATATGTTTCTGGTCATGGATAATGTGGAAATTTTCTTTGCTTGATCATTCACTCAGTGAATGCTATAATTTTTTTCAGTAAAATATAAAGTTGTTATGAGGATTTTAAATTGGAAGGTTGGGAGAGAGAAAATAAAGGACTTGTTCTTTGAAAAAGAAATTTTTTTAAAAAGAAAGCAAAAAAAATTAATTAGGGAAACTGTCAGATTTTTTTTTTTATGCTATGAAGGAAAAGATTCCCCTAGGACTGGATCTTAAGAGTAAATCACACTTAGCTAGCTAGTCATGGCTATACTGGCATGGTATGCTGTTTCTTAGGTTTTCAAAACTTGTTGGTTCATGGATGTCCTTAAGAGCCAGCTCCATAAAAGGCAATTTTTATTTGCCTGGTGCTCCTTCAGAATAGGGGAAGGAGCCAAATTTGGACACCTCTAGACTTTGTCTACTAGACAGAATCCTGGCAGAAGGGAGTGTTGCTTGTGTTGGGCAAGTCTAGGAGTATAAAGAAGCAGTGCTTTGAGGACTAGGAAAAAGTGGCTTTTACACAATCATTAATATATCATTCCTAGTATGTGTTTCTATGGCCAAAGAATTCATCAAATGGACAACCTACTAGTGATAGGACTTTCTGTATTAATCTAGCTTTGTCCTGTGAAAGAAGAACCAGCAACATTGTCAATAGCATCCATTATCAACTTGAAGAACATTTCTAGGGACAGATTGCTCACCATCATACAATAAAATCTGTTCCTTGTTGGACAGCTCTAATTACTAAAAAGCTTTTAATAATAATCCAAATTCTCCTTTGCTATAACTCTTACCCCTTTGGTCCCATCTCTGCCCTCTGGAGCTTCATGGATCAATCTAATCTCTCTTGACACACGAAAGTCATTCATACATTTGACAACATCTACAGTAAATTAACCCTGCTTCCTTTAGTCATTTCTGCAAGTTGGACTAGGCTGAGGTTCTTCTGGAACTCTTTTCAAATTCTGGAATCCTATGATCCTCATAGGAGATGATTTCTAGTCTCTTCAGCATCCTGTTTTTCCTCCTCTGAATATGTTCCAGTTTGTCAATGATTCTTTTACAGAATTGAATACCACACTCAAGATGTCAATTGGCTAGCTGAGAGTAAAATGAGATTCTCTGAGCTAGACCCTATCTTTCTATTAGTGTAGCCCCACAAGATTGTTGTGAGAAAAGCACTTAGCAGACTGTAAAACCCTATAGAAACATGAACTATTACTGTTACTACTACTACTACTACTACTACTACTACTACTACTACTACTACTA
>JAJPUD010003287.1:50523-86513 GCA_023553655.1 Myrmecobius fasciatus | reverse complement strand
TACTACTACTACTACTACTACTACTACTACTACTACTACTACTATTACTATTACTACTACTACTACTATTATGAGTACTACTACCACTACTACTTCCAGTACCATTACTACTACTACTATACTACTAATAAAAAATTCTTCCCCTGAACTCTGAATCTTTTTCATGAGATGATAATAAAGAGATCTCCTCTATCTTATATCTGTATATTTGTGTTTGCCTTTTTTAATCATAGATTTATCTTAATTAAATTTCATTTTGTTAGTATAAGTCTATTATCCCAATCTAGAGAAATTTCTCAGTCCTAATTCTGCCAACAAATGTGTTAACTATCCTTCCTTGTAAGTCTGATAAGCATCCCATCTCTGTCTTCTATGTTACCAATAAAAATATAGCACATAATAAGGCAAAGGAGAGAACCTGAACCTTGACATCACTGACAATCCATAAATAATCAAATCAATAACATTTATTAAATTCCTACTATGTCCAACCACTGTGTTAAGCACTTGAGACATGGCTTCCAGATAACTGATACTTTGAATATGGTTTCTCACCCAAAGCTGTATCAATCTAACCAGGATATTCTTCAATTCCTCACCTCTTCCCATCTTGTCTACATGAAAGTCACCCAGGACTCTTCCCCCAAAGCTTTCATTCCCCATACTGCTCTTCTTCCCTTTATAACATGCTTCAGGAGTGGTCCAACACAGTAGAGTGGGAAGGATCCTAGATTTAGAGTCAGATTTTGACTTTGCCACTAGTAATACTACCTGTCTGATATATAACAAGTCTATGTCTCAGAATTGAGTCTGCTCCTGGACCTTAGTTTTCTCTTCTGTAAAATGGGCTGGTTGGAGTCAATGATCTTTTGGTCCCTTCCAACCCTAATACTATGATGCTATAATCCCACATTTTCATACACAGCAGATAAGTGTGGGATGCCTTGCGGTTCTGGGTGCTGGCCCAAACTATATAGAGACATGCTGAATTAAGAGGAAATTCTCCCAGATTGATTTGTAACTTATTTATTTACATTGTATTTCAAGGTGTTACAAAATGCTTTCTTTTACAACCACTCCATGAAGTGAGTTGTACAAGTATAAAGTTATTCTCATTGAAAAATGAAGCTACTGAGGTTTAAGGAGACTGCATTCCTAGAATTTGCCCATAAAAACCATACAGCCAGTTCAGCATCGGAGGGAGGATTAGAACTCAGGTTTTATTTCTTTGATTTTAGTTGGCCAATGTCTGGGGGTGTGGGAGGGAGCCACCTGTTCTGGACCTGTCCCTTTTCTGTCCTGAAAGGTCCCTCTCTACATGGGCAACTCCATCCTCCCTGCTTTTGTGGAGCTGAGAAGCAGACCAGAGGAAAGGCAGTCTCCATTCTGCATCGGGGAAACATTAAACAGCTGGGATTGATTGACCCAGGAGGGAAACTGGGAGGTGAAACCGAAGTTAGTGTTTTCTTCCGGGAGAGGGAGAGAACTTTGCAGCTGGAGGCTAACAGGAAACACATGTGGAAGGGGGAGGCTTCTGAGGTTGGGGTAGGAGGTGGGAGGCAGGGGGTGGAAGGATGCACTGCTTTCCCAGGAGAAGGATTCCCAGCCAGGGCAGGACCTGGAGAGCCTCGTGGACAGGAACACTTACATCTCTGCCCTTTAAGGGAGAATGCATGAGCTCCGATGGGAGAAAACAAACTTTCTGTCAATCACACCTAAGGCCCTTTGGCCTCTCTGCTGACTGCAATGGGGCAGTGATGGAAAGCAGCCAAGCACAATGGAAAGAGAAGGGGGTTTGGAATCAGGGTCTGAGAGTCTCTACGTCTCTGAGCTTCAACTTTCTCATCTGTAAAATGGATTAATGTAAATCTGTAAAATGGAGTGCAATGTGTGTACCATCTTCCTCCAGGGGTTTCTGTGAGAGAAATGCTTTGTGATCCTTAAAAACTACTCTTTTTCTCTGGGCTGTTAGTATTTATTTATTTATTAGCAAGCACAGTACACCTACCCTTGAGCTAAGCACTGTGGGAAGAGAAACAGAGGAAATATGATCCCTGAAAAGCATGCACTATAGTTGGGAAGAAGAGAGAGAAAGCAATTAGAGAATAAAGGAAGATGCAAATGACCTAAAAGGGCTATTTGCATGCCCAAAGTGATGTCCAAAGTGGGACTGCATCATGAGCCCTGAGTTTTATGTCCCTTCCAGACTGTGGGATCTTGAGCAAGAGACTTCTTACTGGCCTCTGTAAAGTGAAGGGACTGGCCTGAATGACCCATAACTACAGCAAATGTACTGTCAGCTGCCCAACTGTGTGACGTGTACAGATTTCAAATTCAGATAAAAGAGAAATAAGCTTTGATTGACAAGGTCAAGGAAGACTTCCTATAGAAGGGGTGGTGGTGTTTAGCCCTGTCTTGAAGCTGGCATCTGTGAACTCAGCCTTTAAATGTTTTGATAACTGTATTCCAATATAGGGCATCTAGGTGGTCTCAGGCCTTGGGAAGACCTGAGTTCAAATCTAGTCTCAGACACTTACTAGCTGTGTGTTCCTGGGCAAGTCACTTAACTCTGCCTCATTTCCTCATTTGTAAAATGAGTCAGAGAAGGAAATATCAAACTCTCCAGTATCTTTGCCAAGAAAATCCTAAATGGGGTCACAAAAAGTCGGACATAACTGAAATGATAAACAACAAATTCCAATATAATTGTTTCCTTTGTAATCCTGTATATTTTATTTTTGGGTTTAAACACATTATTCTGAGAAAGGGTCCATGGGCTTCACCAGACTGCCAAAGGCACAAAAATGTTTAAAACACAAAAAAATGTTTAAAACTTTTGCCTTAAAGAGTTGTTAAAATTCACAGAGGGGGAGATAAGGACAAAGAGCATTTTGGGTAAGGAACAGGACAAAGAAAGAAAGAAATGAATATGATGTGTGAATGCAGGATGCCAAGGAGACCCTCCTGGCTGACACATTCTAGGAAAGGTCATGGGATCATAGGAATTAGAACCGGAGAAGATGTTAGGTATCACTTGACCCAATCCCTTCATCTTACAGTTGAGTAAAGTGAGGAGGAGAGATGTGAATGACTTGTCTGCTCTTATATGAAAAGTAAGTAGCAGAATTGGGAATTCAACCCAAATCTTCCTAAAACATCTTTGCTTACCCATATACTACTCTGCCTGTCTCTTGCTGCGACAAAGCTTATTTCTATTTTGCTTCTTCATTATATCTGTATCTTGATGGTGAACTGAAAAAATGTTTCTGACTTGTATGCACAAACCTCTGTTGGGCAAAAGAAACTGCTGGACGCCTCTATGGTATCAAAAGGAAGTCAGGCAAACGCGGTGGGACCTGAAACCACCCAAACCCACTTCATTCAGTTGCCACAATCCAGATGGTACAGGTGTCAAGTCTCAGGCCCACCCCTTGAAAGTCCTGTGGTCAGAAGCAGCAGCAGCCAGGGACAGAGATGCATTTGTACCCTTCCTTAGTCTGGGAGAGAGAGCAAGACTTTGGTCCTGGCTCCAGAAATCAGCATTGTGGAAGTCCATTCTAATAGTGAGAAAATGAGAAAACAAGACTAGAGAGATGTGGTGGGAGAAAGTGGGATATTACAAAGATATTAAATACCAGGCAAAACAATTCATGTTAGTTGTTGTGGAATAGATGGGAAGTTCTTTGAAAACAGATTCTGTT
Source organism: Myrmecobius fasciatus (assembly GCA_023553655.1). NCBI lineage: Eukaryota > Metazoa > Chordata > Mammalia > Dasyuromorphia > Myrmecobiidae > Myrmecobius > Myrmecobius fasciatus. The sequence continues at coordinate 82,812 of JAJPUD010003287.1, read as the reverse complement.
GTATTTTGTCTTTATATCCCTAGTGTCCAGTCCTGTGCTAGGAACAAACTTAATAAATGTTTGCTGAATGTAATGGAATGATGTAGGTAATGGGGAGTTACTGCACGTTTGTAACTTTTGTGAGGACAGTCTTGGAGAGAAAGAGGAATAAGTATTTGTATCATACAGACTATGTGCCAGGCACTGTATTTTTTTATAATATTATTTCATTTGATTCTCACAATACCTCTAGGAGGTTCTAACATTATTCCCATTTTACAGATGAGGAAAACTGAGGTAAGCAGAGGTTAAGTGACATGGTCAGGATCACACAGCTAGTAAGTATCTAGTAAGACCAGATATGAATTCAGGTCTTCTTGACTCCAAGCTCAGTACTGTGCCACCAGTTGCTTCCCTTAACCCCTTATGGAATATAGTCATAGGGCTGACTAGTGACTCTAGACAGTGACAAGGATGCCAGATACAGACTCATTCATTCAATAAGAATTTATTAAGCACTATTATTATGTAATACATAAGAGACAATGAATATAAAGATTTTGGAGAATCAGAAACTTGTAGGAATTGATGTAGAATGAAATGAGCAGAATTTGGAAAATGATAATCAAAATGGTTACCACAATGGAAACAGAAAGAATAAAAAAATGAAATGGAAACTGTATAATTATAAGGACTAGGAAATTTGATCCTGGAGAATTATAGAAGAAATGCACTAAGGTGGGAGTATGAGAATTTTCAACTATGCTGACAGATTTAGTTGGTATATTGATTGGTTTTGCTAAATTGATTTTTTTTCCTATTTTTTTTAACATTCTTTGTTATAAGGTATAGCTTACTGGATAGAAGAGGTGGGAAGGACATACCCAGAAGCACAGGTGATGTAAAAACAAAAGACATGAGTGAAAATTAATCCAACCAAAGAATTTATCCTACATCTGCTACGCATCAGACACTGTTCGAGGCTCTGAAAATTCACCAACAAAGTTAAAATGGTCTTTGCTCTCCATAAACTTGAATTCTAATTCTTCCCAGTAACCTTACCAGGCAGAAATATACCCTACTTGTCGTCCCCTGAAGTTATTTAGTTTGGCCTCTTAGCCAAATCCTCCATAGGAATCTTTTCTATATCATTCCTGACAGATGGTCATTCAGTATCTCGTTGAATGCCTCAAATAACAGGGAACTCACTACTTTACAATGTTGGGATGTTGGGAAGCTCTTCCCTTTGCAATTCTTGTCCATATTTTCCCAGAAATACTGTGCAGAAGTTTGACCTATTGTATTGGAAGCCTTCTCTTGGTCCTTTTAATATTTCATCATCAGTGGAACACTCACTGTGTTCGACAATATGTTGGGATAACTCTTGCTATCTGCTCCATCCAATTCTTTTTTCCAGGGACACAGCACTTCATTTATGTCTTTTAGGTTACATATTGTGGGCAATCTACTTAAATGCACCGGGTACCTCTCCATTGCCCTACAATTCATCTACAATTGTTATTCTTTTGAGATTACTGTGTTTCATGACCTTCCGTCACAAAGCACTGCTGGAGAATTTTGGTCTTAAAAAGATGTTTTTGTGGCAGGGAACAGCTTGCTAAGCTGCAATTATCTTCCTGGTGGTCTGTTTGCTTATACTGATCTGAGCAATGCAAACCATGATGATCAAGTGTTCTAGGAAATGATGTTTCTTGTTGCCCTTGAGTGCACAATCAAACCAAGTCCAACAGCAAGACAACCAATTGACTCCTTCAATCATTTCTCCAAGAAAAACCTGTGAGCTGCCTCCATTTTATCTGTAACTTTTTGATGTCTCCTGGTTTTGTTTATGGTGAGAATGTTAATACAGGCAATAATGTACTAATTAATAATGCTCTCACTTTGCCCTGAAGTGAGCTCCATGTTGCCCAGGAAATAAGAGGAACTGTGGGATGGCAGAAAAAACATTGTATTTAGAACTAAAAGACTTGGGTTCAAATTCCAACTTTGTAATTTATTAGATCTTGAGTAAATCTAGAGGATAGATTCAGAATAAGAAAGCCTGGTTTCTTGTCTCTTGTCATTTGCTATCTGTGTGACCCTAAGCAAATCACTTCACAAATATGGGCTTCAGTCATATAACTAAATGTAAGGGTCATGAAATTGCAACTTATTATCAGTAAATGTTTTATTTGTATATCTATTTTATATGCCTATATACCCAGGGTCATGTAAAAATTTTTGAGTGAAAAGGGGCCACAAGTGGAAAAAAGTTTAAGAAGCTGGGCTAAATATTTGGCCTCTATGAGTTTCAATTCCTTCATCAGTAAAATGTTCTCTAGGGTCCCTATGATCCTTTGCTGTTGAAAATTTTATATCTCAATAAATACCAAAGAATCTTCTCTCTCCATCACTCAATTGAAATTATCTTTCTCTTGTAATATCTTTATCTAAACCTTCCTTTCTACTGCCAAGGTCACCAATCTAGTTTAGGTCCTAATGATCTTTCTTGAACTATAACAAATATATTTGATTGAAATCTTTTGTTTTTCTATTGTCTAGATTTTCTTCTGAATCCTTCTCTCCGTCAGGGAGCCATTCTTTGTGACAAAGCATTTTTATAAGAGAAAATAGGAAAAAGAAAGAAAAGAGGAAAAAAAGTCATATACCATATATATGTATATATATATATATATATACACATACATATATATATATATATATATAGTGTCATCCATGACTCCCTTCCCTCAATCTGTGTATAGGAATGTGGGGGATGTCCTTTCTTACAGTTCTTCTTTGGGTCAAGTTTATTTTTTTTATAATTTCACAGCATATATTTTGGATAATTTTATGGATGTTCTTTCCACAGATGTAGTAATTTTGGATTTTTTTTGGCCTGTGCTTACTTCTTTTGCATCATGTTAAGTTTTTCCATGTTTTTTGTATTTATGTTTGCTGTTTCTCACACCATAAGAATTATGTTGTAATTGGAGTATAATACTCCATTACATTCACGTACTATAATTTGTTTAGACATTTCCTAATCAATGGACATGTACTTTGTTTCCAGTTGTTTGATACTACAAAATGTCATGCTATAAATATTTTTGTTTGTATGTATAGAGCAATCTTTGGAGATTCTCTGGGTCAAAGGGCATAGAAATTTTAGCCACTTTATTTGAATAATTTAAATTACTTTCCAGAATGGTTGTACTAATTCAGGATTTCACTTCTAAAATGCACAAGTATGCATCTCTTTCCACAATCTTCCCCAATACTAACCATTCTTGTCTTTTGTCTGTTATTTGACAAAGTAAAGTAAAACCTTGGGATTGTTTTGATTTTCATTTTTCTTATTAGTGATTTGAATCATTCTTTTCTGTGGCCATTAATAGTTTTCACTTCTTCTTTAGAAAACTGTTCATATTTTTTAACCATCTGTCTAGTAGGAAATTTGCCTAGACTATTTAAATAGTTATCTATCTCCCATCTTTTCCCCTATTTCAATCTATCCTTCCTACTTCTGACAAGTAATACACTTCAATTATCTTTGATATGATTGATCCTAAGATCATAGAGTTCTAACTGGAAAGAAATTTTAGAGGCTATTTAGTCCAATAACTCCATTTGACAGATGAGACAACTGAGACTTGTTATGATCCCCCAGCTTATATCAAAGACAAGAATTGAATCCAGTTGTTGACTCCAAGTACAGTATTTTAGCTATTATATTTACTATGTAAAGCAGTTTGGGACCTCAACAGAAGAGCCTGAAACCAGATGAAGATCACGGAATATCAGAACTGAAAGAAACTCTGGTCCAATCACCTTACTTTATAGATGAGGAGACTAAAGTCCATTTAGGAAAAGTGACTTGACATACACTCTCAATAGAAGGAATTTTCTTCATAGGAGAACTTTATAGATTTTGGAAGTCATGGTCTCATCCTGACTTCTTCCTATTCTCCCTATTATATTAAAGACTGAGGAATTATTAAATTAGGACTAGGATGTTTTCAGAAGCCTGTAGGGTATTCAATCTCTGAACAACAATTCTGATAATGAGATTGAATTAACTTTCTCCTCAATCTTGTTCAGATCCCATCCAACCTTATGAGGAATTTACTTTAAGGTGAGGAAACCCATTGGGTTCTGAGGCACAGTAGGAGTGGAAATAAATTCTTTGATTAGATAGTGCAAGACTGGTCAATGTAGAAGTAAAAATATAATCAACATTACATTTCTTGGCCCCTCATTGTAATATTTATTGTCTCATTAATAACAAATCAGAGTTGATTGTCAATCTCAGGAACACCCATTCTTCCAAGGGCATATATATTATGAGCCTCCATCATGATGGGTGTTTGCCATTTAACAGTATCACTGACCCTTTTACTAATAAAATGCTAGCATTATTAATAAAATGATCAATTACCCAGAAATTATATCTCAAACTTTTAAAACATCACAAAGTCCTAATCAATGTCAAGAGTCTGAATCTCATAGGGAATTCAAATTCTACACTATTATTAGTTCCCAATTTCAGCAAATATCTAACTTTTGTCCTGGACTGAAAGTGTGACAATCTACTTTTAGCTTAAACTTCCCTATCCCCAACACCCACACATAGATACACTCATAGACATACAGACACACATGCACACCTGCACACATACACCTCTCACCAGACAGATAGCCTAGGATCAGAGGGCAGGAGAAGGCAGGATTCAAACCCAGGTCCCTATTGTCCCTTTTTTGGGGGGAGTATCCATCTTCTCTCCCAGCCTGTCTAAACTCAGTCACCGGGAAGATTCATACCTAAAAGACTCTAGGTGAGCTGTATTTCTGACACTATTGGCTCAGGTTTTAGAAAACCTGGATTCAAGTCTGGCTTCCACCATGTCTTGTTTGTGTGGCTCTGGGCAAATCCTAGAATCTCTCAGTGTCTCAAGCAACTCTCTTGAGACCACACCATGGGAATGGTGTCAATCTGCATCAGTGGAAGGCATTCTCCCACTGGGAGTAAAATCAATAGTCCAATAAAAAAATAGCAGCCTGGAGGCTTGAATTCATCCTGTATCTCAATGGTTTATATTTAGAAGCTCATGTTCATAGTCCTGTATTTGGAGTTTACAAAGCATATACCTTATGAGAGAGGCAGTACAAGTTTTTGCTCCATTTTCTACATGAGCAACCTGAGTTTCAAAGACACTAAAATGCTTGTGGTTGTAGGACTGATGGTTTAACCAGAGGCTCTTAACTCTGGCTAGTGCCTCACCAAGTTCATAAGGGATGCTCCTTCTATTCATGCAGGATCTTAAATCCCAGTCCCCATTTTCTTATACCCCAAATTCAGGTGTCATTTGTAATGCATATATAACTTCTTAAGATGGCTCTTTCCCACTCCAGTTCATTCAATAGTGAAACATCATCTCTTGGGATTTTGTAGAAGTTTGATCTCTGTTATCTATTCCCAAGTTCATTGTGTTCTGACAGATCAGTAGCATGGGAGAGAATTATTCTCTCTAAGGAATCATGGAGCCCCAGGGGAAGTCAGGACCTTGTCCCAGATTCTTCAATAAGTCAAGAAGCTAGGTGTCACTTTTTTCCTTCCCTTTCCCCCTCTTACCTGTTTGTGAGGATACACATTGATGTGGCACTTGATACATTCCTGTCCCATGTTGGCCCAAGAGTTCCCACTCATCCATTTTCTCTTGCATTTTGGGCACTTGTACTCTCCAAAACAACGCTTCTTGCCCTGGTATGGGGTCAGTCCCTCACCTTTGGGGCGAGCCTAGAGGAATAGAAAGAAACAGGAGAAAGAATGGAATCCATCTGACCACTTTGACATCACTGTTTCTACCACAGTCACAAGTACCTCCCCTTTCAGTTGTCAGCTCTCCTTTCTCCTTCTTTCCCTCAATACTTCTGAAAGAGAGGGTTGGGTTTTCCCCTCACTGAGCTCTTCAAGCAAGGACCAATGACCATCTGTTGGTCACTGTAGAAGGAATTCACGTTTAAGTCCAAATTCAACTATACTAGACTTCCTGAATTCCTGTCTCTCAGATTCGATGTTGTTGTGATCTTTGTAGTCATTTCTGTGATCAGAGGCTTTTGGGGACAGTAACTGGCCACAAATTGGACTCTGGGAAGATTAAGAGCTAGAAGAATATAATATGTAACCTGGATCCATACACATGGTGATTTCAGGCATTTGCTCATTTGTCAACAAACATTTATTAAGGGCATCTTATGAGCCAGATATCATGCTAAGGTAATTTAGGCTAAAAACATCAATTGCATAATTACAAGATAGTTAGGCTTCATTTAAATCCACATGCAAAGGACCAGAGGGTTTTAATTGACTTCAAGCTCTTCAGTGTGATGTGGCAGCCCCCCAAAAGATAATTTTATCTTATGCCAAAGTAACAGAAGTATAATGATCAGACAGGGGAAACCATGCCAGACATTCAGTCCTGGTTAGATCACATCTGGGGTTGTATGTCTGGTTCTGCTTGCCACTATATTTTAATTGGGACATTGACTAGCTGGAAAGTGTCCAGAGGGTGAAGCAATATGGAAAGCATATCAGAAGGAAGAACTGAATTAAATGAGATATTTAGCTGAGGTAAAACTAAAAGGGAAAGAATAGATATCTGAAAAAAAAATCCCCAAATACCTGAAAGTCAGCTGAATCGAGGAACTATTATAACTCTGGCAAGCAGCAGTAGACCTACTAATAAGTGTGTAGAAGGTATCAGATTTCAAATAAGGAGAACTTATTGAGAGTTTGAACTACCCAAGAACAGAAAGGGTTCCCTCACAAAGTGATGAGTTCCCCATCACTGGGGGTGTTCACACAAAGAACGGATGGCCATAGTTAAGGATACTGTAGAGGAATTCCTGCATTAGGTGGGAAGATGGACTACATGACTTCCAAGATCTTCTGATACAGAGGGTCTATGGAAGTGTTATCCAGTGGGGAAAAATCAAACCAAGAAACACTGAAAGCAGAGCCACAGGATCTCAGCTCTGCCTCTTCCTGCCTGTGCAACTTTGGGGAAGTTATTAAACTCCTCCAGACCTCGTTTCCCTTCACTGTAAAATGATGTGATGCAAAGAGGTGGCTTCTGAGGCTCAAGATTCAGATGCTCTGCAGAAGCTTTGGACGGCAAAGTTTTGCCAGTTTCCATCATTCTCTGCAGCACAGAACTACTTACCTGGGATTCTGATCCAACAGCAGGAACCCAAAACCCACAGACTTTGTGCTTATTTTTCTGATTTTTCATCCTCCAGTGGCTCACACGTGTCCCCAGGGCACACAAAGCTACCACCCACATGTGTGTACATGCACATATACACAGACACAAATGCACATACATACATATATTGATATATACAGGTGTACATATACATTACAACACATACAACAGGGTACACGTGTGCACACATGTACATTTGCACACATGCACAATGCACACAAACCTAGAAATACACATGATCACACACTTGTACACACAGAGACATGCATACAACATACAAACACATATACACATATATGTATGCATGGTGTACACACAATACACATGTAAACATGTAATATAATGCATATGTACATTGTAATATACACATATATAGAATACACATGTGCATAACACACATATTCACAGTTACAGATGTGCATATATATATCACAATATATACATATAGAATACATTTACACAACATAGTACACATATGTACTTATGGAAATATAAGTGCACACAATACAACATAACCACACAATACATATATGCATCACAATGTACATGTCTATATATAAAATACATGTGTGGATAACATACATTACATACAGTTATAGAAATATATACATATACACATATACACCACAATATACATATACAGAACACACATTTACATAATACATATGTGCATGTGCACACACTTATAGAAACACACAATAACACACACATACATGTATATATCATAATATACATGCATATAAATACACATTTGCACCTGCACAGATACATATAAATACATATATATATATATTTACAGACAAGCATATACACACATATATATGTGCACAACACATATACACACATTCACACATATATGTATAAAATTTTCAGGGTGTCCTGGTAATGATTGATTCCTTTCTTCTCTCTCCACATCTAATAATTGGTCTCTGTCTGCCCTTCATTCTGGAGTACTGGGTAATATCACTTAAGCCAGAGCTTTCCACAAAATTGTGAAATAATCTATGTTTCCCAGTGGCTTGGTGCTGGTGCCATGACAGAGTCTCAGCTTGCTCCCAGCCCTGACTCTGTCACTCACTGACCCAGGCAATGCTGGGAAATTCCTTTCATCTCTTCAGGCCGGAATAGCCTTAGTTGTAAAATTAAAAAAAAAAAAGTAGGTCTAAGCTCTCTTCTGGCTCTAGATTCCATGATCCTCCCCATGGAGCTTCAGCCGGTGGGTCACATCACTCCCAATTACGTACACCAGACTCATGCTCTTCCCTCACTAAATGGCAGGTGAGACTAGATGTACTCCAAGTCCGCCTAGGGATAAGGTGGTTTTCAACAGTCTCACACCCCCCCCCCTTCTAGAAGTCTTTGTTCCTTTTAGGAACCAGTTGTTCCCAGGTTGCCCTTTTAGGAGCTTTGTCCAGAGCCTCCTAGGTTCATGGTACACCACTGTATCTCATCCTAATCTCCCTCCTGCTCCACACTTGCAGAATTTCAGAAAGGCCACGGCTGTCCAACAGGGAAAAAAGGATGGAATATCTCATTTTTACCAAGGCCAGCATGGTGCTACATGAGGATCATTTGGAGGAAGGGTGATATTTGCCATGAGCAAGAGAAGACTTAAAGGGAAAAAAAGATAGCTGAATCCAAGTCTTTGAAAGGTTATTATGTGAAGAGGGATTAGGTTTATTCTGCTGTCCCCAGAGGACAGAACTTGGAACAATGGGCAGAAGTTGCAGAGAAGCAGATTTAGGCTTGAACTGAGGAAAAACTTGCTGTTTGGAAGTGAAATGGGATCATGCGGAGGTGATAGGCTCTCCCACACTTGAAATCATTGGGTAATGGGTTGGACAGCTACTTGTAGAGGAAGACCAGGAGCTTCTGAGGGCCTTCTGCCTCAGAAAGTCTGTGACTTTTAATGCATTTCTTTTTGGGGGTATCATCTACGGTTTTAAAGAGGAGTTTGGAGAAAGCAACAATTGGTCCAAACAAGTCACTCTCTAGTGCTGGTATTTCAGGTAGTGCGTGAGAAACACAAAGGAGAGAGATTGTGACAGAAAGGTCTTTGCCAGAGTTTTTCACACACATCACATGAACTGCTGCCCCTTTGCTGACCATGCAAGGTCATCCCTTGCATCCCCACTCACTGGTCAGCCAACAGAGCCTTCAGAAAAGGCCAAAAGGCCAAGGCCAAACTTAACCTGGCCAAAGAGCAGGTTTCTGCTTTTGACCTCCATCAGCTGCAGCAAATGACAAAGGTCCTCTCCCTCTGGGACTTACCAAAGTTTGAGAGTTTGGAGGGTGGAGTAAGAGTGCATATGGCCTCTGGGAACTTATTTACCAATATTCCACTGTGTAGAGAAAGGAAAAAGAGAAGAACAAAGGGGGAAAGTGAGGAGAGAGAAAAGAAGAGGGGAGGAAGGACAGGGATGGAGAAAGAACAGAAAAGAGGAAAGAAAGAGCCAAAGAAAGAAAACATATACAGCAGGAGAGAGATAAAGAAGAATTTAAGGAGAGACCAACAGTGTGTTTTTATACTGTGAAATTAGAAAACGCCTTTGCCTGAGTTCATATTTATTAAGAAAACCTTGAGTTGGACAACTTCTCCCAAGAGAAGTGTGCCCCATCATCAAGCAGCCATCTGGTCAACTGTGGAGCCTAGCAGTTATTTTTATTTTATTTTATTTGCATAACATATGTGTGGGTAATTGTTCAACAATAACCCTTACATAGCTTTCCGTTACAAATTTTTCCCCCAACTCCCCACCCCTCCCCTAGATGGCAGGATATCCACTACATGTTAATTATGTTAAAATATTGGCAAATCGAATATATGTATACATATTTCCAAACTTATCATTGGTGTGCAAGAAAAATCTTATCTACACAAACGATATATCAGATAAAGGAAACACAATCTAAGCAAACATCAATCAAGGAGTATGAGAATGTTATGTTGTGGTCCACATTTCGCATCCCTCTCTCTGGGTGTATATGGCTTTCTTCAGTGAACAATTGGAGGTGGTTTGAAACATTTCATTGTTGAAGAGAGCCATGTCCATCAGAATTGATCGTCATATAGTACTGTTGTTGCCGTGTATAATGATCTCCTGGTTCTGCTCATTTCACTCAGCATCAGTTCATGTAAGTCTCTCCAGGCCTCTCTGAAATCATCTTGCTGGTCATTTCTTACAGAACAATAATATTCCATAGTATTCATATACCATAATTTATTCAGCCATTCTCCAATTGAAGGGCATCTATTCAATTTCCAGTTTCTAGCCACTACAAAAAGGGCTGCCATAAACATTCTTGCACGTGTGGGGCCTTTTCCTTCCTTTATGATTTCTTTGGGATATAAGCCCAATAGAAATAGCAGTTATTTTTTTAAAAACTATTTAGTATTTTATTTTTCCAGCAGTTGTTTTTTTTTATTAAAGCTTTTTATTTGTATAACATATGTATGGGTAGTTCCCCAACATTGATTTTACAAAGCTTTCCATTACAAATTTTACCCCCAGTCCCCTCCCCTCCCCTAGATGGCAGGAAGTCCACTACATGCTAATAATGTTGAAATGCTTGAGAAGTTATGCAAGAAAAATCCTATCTACAAGAAAAAAAAGAAAATCAGAGAAAGGCAACACAATGCAAACAAATGTCAATAGAGATCATGAAAATGTTACGTTGTGGTCCATATTTCATTTCCCTCTCTCTGGGTGTATATGGTTTTCTTCAGTGAACAATTGGAACTGGTTTGAGACAATTCTTTGTTGCAGAGAGCCATGTCCATCAGAATTGATCATCATGTAATACTGTTGTTGCTGTGTATGATGATCTCCTGGTTCTGCTCGTTTCACTCAGCATCAGTTCATGCAAGTCTCTCCAGGCCTCTCTGAAATCGTCGTGCTGGTCGTTTCTTACAGAGCAATAATATTCCATAACATTCATATACCATAATTTATTCAGCCACTCTCCAATTGATGGGCATCCCTTCAGTTTCCAGTTTCTAGCCACCACAAAAAGGGCTGCTACAAACATTCTTGCACATGTGGGGCCCTTTCCCTCCTCTAAGATCTCTTTGGGATATAGGCCCAGTAGAAACACCCAGCAGTTGTTTTTTAAAAACTATTTAGTATTTTATTTTCCCCTGTTACATATGAAAACAATTTTTAACATTCATTTTTAAAGCTTTGACTTCCAGATTCTTTTTTTCTCCCACCACATCCTCTCATTAAAGAATACAAGCGATTTAAAATAGATTATACATGTGTATTTATGCAACACATTTTGATAATAATCATGATATGAAAGAAAACATAAAATTCCCCCCCAAAAAAAACCTTCAAGAAAAATCAAGAAAATTTTTTTAAAAGTGTATTTAAATCTACAGAGAACATCAATTCTTTCTCTGGGAATGGATAGCATTTTTCATCATGTCTTCAGAGTTTTCTTGGATCACTGTATTGATGAGAATAGTTAAATTATTCACAGCTAATATTGCTGTTACTTTATACATAGTACATTTTGCTTTGCATCAGCTCGTGGAAGTCTTTCCAGGTTTTTTTGAGAGTATCCTTCTCATCATTTTTTATAGCACAATAGTATTCCATCGGAATCTCATAGCACAATTTGTTCAACCGTTCTTCAACTTATGGGAATCCCCTCAATTTCCAATTCTTTGCTCCCAGAAAAGAGCTGCTGTATGTAAATGTTTTTGCACATATAGGTCCTTTCCCTTTTTTTATATCTTTTTGGGGATATAGACCTAGTGGTAGTATTAGCATGATTTTCTAAGATTCAATCCTAATGAGGAGTTCCCTGAAAAGGAATCTTCTAGATCAGACTATAAAGGAAATGCTTTTATTAGGTGGACTCTAGTTCAGGATTAGGTAGGTACCAGGAACTATGGGATCTCAGGCCAGAAGAAAGCCCCAGGAAATTAACTAGATGAGGTTATATTTATGAAGTTTGAGGGTTGCCTCATTACGTACTTTCTTTCCTATACACCATGAGAACAGCTGATCACTAAGTCTCTAAGTAAAGCCATCTCTATCACCATACAGTTTGTGTCAAGGGGAAAAGAATGCTAGGTCAAAGTCATGTGTTGTCGGGCAGAAAGCAAGCCTCTGCATTAGCTTCTCTCTAGCAAATGGCAAAGGTCTTGCCTCCCAGGAACTATTGCTGCAAAATTAAGTTTCAGGGAATGTGAATATGGACTCTGAGAATTTAATTTTCATAGATTAAATATATTGGAGAATAGGAACAGAGAAAAAAATTATCTGTATAGAACAGATAATTTTGCTAATAGTCACAATCTCCATATAAAAATGTTCATTACTATTTTCTCGTATAAGTAAAAGTAAAAAAGAGTGGACTGTGGTAGGAGAATAGGAGAATATGTGGCATTAAAAAGGGAGAAGGAGCTGGAAAGAGTCATAGATACTAGATTGTGAAACATCAGAAAGTAGGATTGGGGACACAGCACCAGAGACCTAGGTATGGCAGGGTATTGGGTTTGAGCAGAATAGGAGATATTCTTGGTAGATCAAGCTCTTGAGATGGATCAAGCTAATATCTGAGTCTCTTATGAAAGCTAGTAAAGTCCCAAGGAATGTTTTCATCAATCCATAGCCAAAGTTTTCAAAGTTGGGCTGAGATCTAGAGACCCACCTCTTCTATTAACTTGCTTTAGAACTTTGGTAAGTCATCACATTCTGAGCCTTTGTTTCCTTCCCTACAAAATCTTGAAGGTCCCTTTCAATTCGAAGAAATTGTTGACCCTCTGGGCAAGGGAAAAGTTCCATGACACAGGCTTCATAGCCCCATGCTGGTTTCAAGGAAGAGCCATCTTGGATATTTTTTTCTCACTGATTCTAGCTCTTATTGCCTTCTTTTGGCAACACTAGCTTTGGTGTTCCTTCCTTGCTCGATTACCTTTAATAGCTCCCTATTTCCTGTAGGTTCAAATCACAAACTTCTCAGCTGGGTGTTCAGATTCTCCACAATCCTGCTCCAAAGCCTATTTATGGTCTCATTTTCCACTAGCCCCAAACAAGAATTCCCTGCTTCTCATTGCATTTCAAGTTCATTCTCCCTCCTAAAAAGCCATTTCTTCTCTCCTTCATGTATCCCAAATCTATTTAACTTTCAGGCTGTGTTTCTGTGTTAACTTTCTCCATTGTGTTCCCTGATCAACACAGCCCATGATCTCTCAAAAGCATTCAGTGTCTGCACCCTCAAGTTTTGGCAACTAGATGTACAGTAGATGGTACAGGTCTGGAATCAGAAAGATCTGAGTTCAAATTTGGCCTCAGACACTTATTAGCTATGTGATCCTGGGCAAGTCACTTAACCCTGTTTCCCTCAGTTTCCTCTTCTATAAAATAACTTGGAGAAGGAAATGGCAAACCACTCTAGCATCCTTGCCAAGAAAACCCCAAATAGGGCCATGTGGTTCTGGACACAACTGAAATGAATGGAGAACAGCATTCCCAAGTCAAATATTTAAATTCTATTCTACCCTGTGCTGTTTTGGAATTGTTTCATGAGTATATTGCCTGTCCAACCAGACTCTAAAGGATCATGCATTTTATTTCTCTTGTCTCACAGGTCAAAGAGGATTAGAAAGGATTTCAGGGAGAACCGTCTGGTTTAACTTTCTCACATTTGATCCAAGTCACAATTATGAAAGTGTGGGGGGAGGAAAGGGGAGTTGGAATTTGAATCCAGGTCTTGCATCTTCAAATCCAGTTCTACTGCTATTCTACCAGGTGGCATGTGTCAATACCTATTAACCAACAATCACTCTAGCTCAATGGACAATAAATAATTGGTTATAGACATGATATCTTTTCAAAAGTAGTTTTTGGTGTATAATCAGACATTTGACTTAGAACTAAAACTAAAAACTGATTAGAGAAAAATAAAAATGAGAAAACAATGTGTCAGGTTACTTTTCTAATCTTTACTCATTCTTAGGTACAATAATATAGTTGTTATAAAGACATGGACTCTACCTCTACTTAAAATAGTCATCCTAACAAGGGAAACAAATTGCTTTGGCTGATAAACACTTAATATCCTTGACATTGGTGAGTTATGACAAAGGTAATACCAATCAAAGTACAAACTCACTCAAGAAATATGATTAAGAGGGAGAATGGAAAACTATGAAAAAATATTATCCTTCCAAACAAGAAGAAGCAATTGATGAAACAGAAAGTGAGCAGAGAGCTTGGTATAAAATTCAGTCCAGCTTGATCATTCCAAGAGTATTTGCAGATGAGTTAGGAAAAGTACAATAAAGAAATACAAAATGGAACAGATCCACTGACATTTTGACAGTGATCTATTCCAATTTACCATGGTAGTAAATGATGTGGCAATGGTGATTAAGAAGATGAAATCAGGAAGAATGGTTGAACCTGATTAGATATATACACAAAAATTCCTCTGGACATGACACAATTTTAAAGATACAAAGACCAGTTTTTAATATATCTTAAACAGGAAAGAGTTCAAAAGAATAGAAAAGGTCATAAATGGTATTAGTAACCCCTCTCAGAAATATTAAGAAGACATAGACAACTACCAATTCATATATATAATTTATCATCACTATAATAAATTAAGGAGTACATTGAAGGAATCTCAATGAAAATACAGGAGTAAAAAAAAATCAAAAGCAGGCTTTTGCAGCTGATATTCTCAAAGAAATAACATCTTTATAGTTACTCAAGTGATGGAGAGGTCTAGGGAATAGAAAAGTCCACTGTATTTATTGCTCATTGATTTTTTTTTAAAAAAGCATTTGACCCTGTGGGTCAATAAAGCCTCTTTTCTTCAAAGTGTCTCTTGTGTATACATTAATCTTAGGAGAAATTCTATATGACATGTGATTACAAAGATAGCTTTTTTTTTCAGCAATGTGCTATGTAATGACATCAATCAATCAACCAAATATTTATCAAGTTCCTACTATATGACAGGTACTGTGCTAGAATTACAAAAATAAAAAATGAAACAGTCCTTGTTCTCAAGGAGATGACATTATATCACAGGAAATGAAATATATGAAAAATAAATAAAAAGTAAATAATCGTTAGAGCTACCCCAAAGTGGAAAGAGTTGACTCAGCAGCTAGTGAGTTCTCTCTCATTGGAGGTCTTCAAGTAGCAGCTTGTTGACAAATTGATGGTTATATAATGGTAGATTTCCTTTCAGGTATTGTTTGAGTTAGATTGCCATTGGGATCCTTACAGCTCTTAATTCTGATACATGTTGATTTTGGGGTGGGGTGAAGGAAGAGGGCAGGAGGTACCATCAGCAGCTGCAGGGATTGAGAAAGGTTCATGTAGGAATTTGTGTTTGAACTAAGCTTTCAAGGTTGGAAATTCAAAGAGGAGGGGGACAGGTTCACATTCCAGGAATAAGGGACAGTTTATGCAAAAGTAGAGTGATAAGAGATAGAATAAAAATTAATTAATTAATAAAATTTAAAACATAGACTATCACATGTGAAAGATAGCAAGCAAATAAACTGGGAAAGATTGGATGAAGGCAGAATGTGGAGAACTTTAAATGAAAGAGAAAATTTGTATTTGGTCCTATTGGCAATAGAGAGACATTTCTATTAGTTGAAATATAAAATAGGTTGAGTTATGAAAGTATGTTGAAGTATAAGATAAGAGGATTTAAAGTATTCACTAGTATCACAATGGATACTCTGTACAACATCCAACAAAGGAAGGATTTCCAATCAGTAATGAGGTTCTTAGAAAACTATTTGCATGTGATAAAGTACTCATAGCATTTAGTCTGGAAAGGTCATAAAATCCCACCAGTGAAATCCACCATAGCAACACAGAAAGATGTGTCTAAATAGGTATATTGTGGAAAGAAAGGAAAAAAATTAAGTGAAAAATTTATGTTGCTCAGGAAACACCCAGCAGTTGGATGAGCTATCCATAAATTTGCTCATCAATATGGATATTTTGTTTAGGTGCTGCATATGGACAATGAACTGGTTCCAGAATTGAAGAATGGGAGAATGAGTTCTAGGTGGATCAAAAATAGAAAGCTGTTGCTTGCTGTTGTCATTTAAATGATCCCAGACCATCAAAGCCCATCTTCTTCTTATCAATATTTTCTAAATGGTGCTGACTAACTGCAAATCTGGAATCAAGATCAATGAAAAATGAAAATTGTAAGTAATTCAATTCTGTTGATTATCTCCAATTTACCCTTGTTTGTAGAGTTGTTTTCATGCCGTTGTCCCCATTAGCCTGTGAACTTCTTAAGAATAGGGATCATCTTTCTTTTGTGTTCCCACATACTTAGCACAGTGTTTGGCACATAACAGAAATTTAATAAATACATATTGACTGACTGACTCAAAGAATAATAGAAAGATGCAGGGGATAATGCAAGTGGTCTGAAGAAGATTATAAAAGTTACTTTTATGCACAGGTTACCTGATAGTCAATGTCAAAGATTTTCATGATTGGCAAATGAAGTGGGTTAATCATATAGAGAAAATGGCAGATAATGAATAGACAGACTGGGGGATATCCTGGTACTTAGAGACATCAAAAGAGCAAGAAGACTTAGAGATGGTTGGGTAGAATCTATGTGGAAGAGCTCTGAAAAGGCATGGAAAGGACGAAAATGTTACCGTGGAAATTTATTTATGACTTGGGCAAGAGATCTCTTTCAAATCTCAAATCCAATGATTCTGCTCAGGGGAATCATAATTGGCTATATTGATGGGCCATTTATATGCCATTATATCAAAGTAAGATCACATGGAGTTACCTGCATGATCTCAGGCCAATTACTTAAATCCTGTGAGTGTGTTTCTCTGGAAAGTGTGGAGATTGAAGGAAATAATCTCTAGAGCTGATTCTGGTTCTAAGGTTCTACAATTCAGTATATAGATGGGGCCTGAAGTTCAAGGGATGTCTATTTTAACCCCTTATGTCATCAACATGATCAAAGGCAATACTGCATGATAGAAGAAGCATCGGTGCTGGAGTTTTAAGTTTCTGGATTTGATTCCCGGTTCTATTATTGATTGATTACATATATCTTGGTTACATGTCTGTTACTGATTCATGTGTCTTAGTTAGGGGCAACTAAGTGGTATAGGATAGAGTATCAGATATAGAGTCGGGAAGACTCATGTCCTGAGTTCAAATATGGCCTCAGATACTTACTAGTTATGTGACCCTGGGCAAGTAACTTAACTCTACCTCAGTTTCTTCATCTGTAAAATGAGGTGACGAAGGAATGACAAATCACTTCAACATCTTAGCCAAGAAAACCCAATACGGGATCACAAAGAGTTGGATCCCACTGAATAACAACAAAAATCTTGGTTCAATTTCACCCTTTTTGGTCCTCTGCTTGTTCATCTGTAAAATGAGGGGTTTGAACCAGATGACTTCTAAATTCCTTTCCATTTCTAAATCCTGTGATTGCTAAAGGGAAATGACATTTTCACAACTTACTTTGCTGAAGTGATGGACGGAAAGAGAGTCAAGTGGAACACAGACATAGGATAGTCTATGGGCAGTGAGATGGCTCTAGAGATGAGTGTGGGTATCAGGAAGACTTGGGTTCAAACCTCCCATCAGACACTTGTGAGATCCTGAGCAAGTTATTTACCTCCTGTCCCCTTTCATTTCCTCATCTGTAAAATGGGGGTAATAATTTTTTCAAGGATTGTTGTGAGGATAAAATGAGATAATATTTGCATGTGTTCAGGGACAGAACTTGAATTCTAGTCTTCCTGGTTCCAAGGTTAGCAGCTTTAATCTATATACCAGTGATGTCTAAATCAAATAGAAATGAGGCCATTAAGCTACACATGAAGATCCCTGAAGACTATATATTGACTTGAAAAAACATACATGTTTACATTTTTTTTTGCTTTTTTTTTCCCCTGAGGCAATTGGGGTTAAGTGACTTGCCTAGGGTCACACAGCTAGGGAATGTTAAGTGTCTGAGACCAGATTTGAACCCAGGTCCTCCTGACTTCAGGGCTGGTGCTCTATCCACTGCACCACCTAGCTGCCCCATGTTTACATTTTTAAAGTTAAGACACCAGCATATTAAAATCAGATAGGAAAAAAAAATTCATACAAGATTTAAAAATTTTTAAAAGATGAAAAATCCATCCATGCTACCAGACTCTGATGTGTTTCCAACAAAAAGTTATGATTTTATTAATAACAGCATTTCAGAAAAAAGTTTATTTTATTTAGCTAAATAAATCTAACTTATGCATTTAAATAAAATTAATTCAGGGCTACTCTCAAAAAAAAATCAGATAGGAACTAGCTACATTTTTAATCTGCTTTGGGCCAAAGATGGAATGTTGAGGGCCATGTGTTTGATACCACATTTGTCTCCCTAAGCACTGAGGATAAAATAATAAAAGTAAAACAAGCCCCTTTTCTTAAGAAACTCACAAATGACAGAGTGAATAAAATAGAATCAAAAGACAATATACACACTGGTTCCAACTGTGCAAATAATAATAATAATAAAATTCAGAAAACTATAGAAAATGAAGAGGAATATCCCTGTTTGTAATTTTTATTAAACTTTTGACAGAAATTTTTAATTTTATATATGATCTTTGCTTTTGTTTTTATTTATGTGCTTCAATGTTAGTATTTGGTTAAGTTTATAATAAAGTGTTTTTAATTTAAAAGTAAAGAAACAGAATTGAATGATGTGAAATTATAATGACCAAGGCTGCCCCATAAAAAGGGATATGAAAATGAGCCTCTTTCTCTTTGCAGTGTGGGAGATGGGTTGGTTAGATTTTCCTGAACTGTAATTTTTTCCTTCTTTGTTTAAAGGGATGACTCTGGGAGGGGAAGCATGAAGGACAGATATATTGGGAAATGTAGGTGACATAACATCAAAAATAATGAAAAAGATTTTTTTTGGAGGCAATCCAGGGCTAAGTGATTTGGTCAAGGTCACACCATTACTAAGTATCTGAGACTAGATTTCAAATGAGTTCTCCTAACTCCAGAGCTGGTGCTGTATCTATTGCTCCAGGTAGCTACTCCCTGAGGTTTTTTTTGTTGTTGTTGCTGTTGTTTTTAAGGAAAATGGAGAAGAATTTGCATGGAAAAGAGAAGACAGGAAAGAATGAAGTCCATTTGTTCCTGGGAAGACTTAACCTCAAATCTTTCCGTTCAACAGACATTTATTAGACACCTACTGTGTACAAAGCACAGTGCTAGGCAATAAGGATCCAAAGATTTTTTTTTAATGGCATAGTCCCTTTCTTGAAGAAACTTACATTATACTTTCTTTAATGATAACTCACATTTCTATTGTGAACTTCTATCGCAAATGTTTCTTTGGCAAAGTTTTCTTCTTTAATTCAAAGGCTTCCAAAATGCTTTCTTTCAATGCCTCTACAAAACAGGTGTCATAAATATTATCACCCAAATTGTACAAATGAGAAAATGAACCTGAGCACAGTGGTTCAAATTCAGATTTCCTGGCAGAGCAGGGCTATGGTCTTTCCATTTTTGTGGGCTCGGAGAAGACTCAGTTACAAAATAACAAAGGAGGTTCTGATTGATTCAAGAGCCCTAAAGTTCTAGCTGAGCAGAGGTTATCCAGCTGTGCTGTTTCAGTGGGAGAGGTTTAAAAAGCTTAGGAGGAGAGAGGAATCTTGTGCTGAATTGGAAAAGTGCTTTGAAAGTGTTCTGAGACTGTTCTTTCTCTTCCTCCTTTCCACTAGGGAAGCTGATTTTTCTGTGGCTTTTTGTCCACTCCTCCCAGCCCTGAGATCCAGAAGGATAGGGAAAAAGCAGGAAGATAAAGGAGCAACTCAAAAACTGCTATAGAGACCAACATAATATAGCAGGCCAGAAAGGTCTGGGAGCAGTTCTGTGAGATTTGGGCGAGGTAGTGGGTTGGTGGGGGGTTGCTGAGGGATGTTGTCAGACAGACTCATGGATGAGAAACAGATGGAATATTTGGGAAGGGTTCAGAGTCTTAGGGTATGGGGTGGAACAACAACAAAAAATATGACTCTGGGGAACTCAGAGGGAGGAGGGAAGGAGGCAGGGCCATGGAGAATGTTAGAGAAGGAGAGAGGAAGTCAGGAAAGTGGAGAAAACCTGGTAGGGGAAGAAGCAGGCTTTGGAGAAGCTGGTGGATTAGGGGAGACACTCTGACAGAAGTGGTGGGGGGGGGGAAAGAAAGGATAAGAAGAAGAAATGAGTAAGGAAGGGAATTTCTTCCTGAAAAATATAGGGATAAAAGCCAATGGACTCAGCTAATGAGCTGCATCAGCAAAGATTTCACTTCTTCCTAGAGGATTTGACCAAACTGAAGGAAGCATTACTTGGGTTTCTGCCCCTGAACAAGGATTTGCTGGTGTCTCTGTTCTCCTTCCTCCCAGTACTACCTTGCCAAAGTCCAAGACAAGACAAATAACATTTTTTTTACCCCACCTGTTTCTTTAGGATCCACTTGGGAAAGAGAACCATTCTGAAAAGTAATTTGGAATTATTTGAGGAAGTAATTAAAACGGCCAGAGCTTTTAACCCATGAATTCCATTTCTAAGTATATATCCTAAGGAGAGTAATACAGAAAGAAAGAACCAGCATACAGCAAAGTATTTATGGCAGCACTTTTTTGAAAAAAACAAAGACCTGGAAACAAAGTAGATGCCTATTGATTAAAGAATAACTAAACAAATTATGATATATAAATGTAGTGAAATCCTGCTGTGAAATTTTTAAAAAGTGATGAATATAGAGAAGCTTGAAAAGATTTAGGTTAAGTGATGTACAATGAATGAAGCAAGCATAACCAGGAAAATAATATAGGCAATGACTAATAACAATGTAAATGGAAAGACTAAAAACAACAAAAGTAGCCTGAGGGAAGACTGAAAAGTTGGGTGGAGTCACCTTGTGAAGTTCCTTGAATGCCAGGCAAAAGGAGCTGGAACTTGAGTAGGGAGGAAATAATGAACTATGGAGGATTTTTGAGCAAAGAAGTGATGTGATAAAATCTTTGGATGTAAGAGATAAGTGTGGCAGCAAGTGAAGGATAGTTTGAAGAGAGTAGAGGGTATTCTATTCTCACACTCAATACACTAACCAGGAATCCACGGAGGGCAGGAACTGAGCACATATATGTAAGATTGGCAGACTAAGAGGGAGAAAGTGGCACTGAAGAGTCAAATAGCCAATAAGTTTGTAACAAGTTTTTTCCTGTCACTGATCTTATGTTGGGGATGGAAGGAAGGAAAGAAGGAAGGAATGAAAAAAGAAAGAAAGAAAGAAAGAAAGAAAGAAAGAAAGAAAGAAAGAAAGAAAGAAAGAAAGAAAGAAAGAAAGAAAGAATGGAGGGAGGAAGGGAGGGAGGAAGAAAGGAAGGGAGGGGAGAGGAAGGAAGGGAAGGGGGAAGAATGAAGGGAGGGAGGAAGGAAGAAAGGAAGGAAGGAAGGAAAGAAGGAAGGAAAAGAGGGAGGGAGGAAGAAAGGGAAGAAAGAAAGAAGGAAGGGAAGAAGAAAGGAGAAAGGGAAAAAGAAAAGAGGAAAGAAGGGAGGAAACAAGGAAGGGAGGGAGGGAGGAAGGAAGAAGGAAGGAAGGAAGGAAGGAAAAAAGGAAAAAAAGAAGGAAGGAAGGAGAATGGAAGGAAGAAGGAAGAAAGATTTTGAACTTTTTGAAGGTTTTGAACTCTGATGAAGAACTAGATTGGCTGAGTGAGGACTTGAAGGTATACATGGGGCAGATCACAAACAAAGCTGTGTTGTTGGGAATTAGTACAGTATATTCAGGTGCTGGTGAGAGTGACTTAAGACTCCAGACCAGTGAGAAGAATCTTTTTCAAATTTACTATCTCTTTAGATTCTAAGAGTAGGGACTTTCAAGACAGAAAAATCCTGTCTTTTAATCCTATTTTATAGACAAGGAAAAAGGTTCAAGATGTAAAGTGACTTGTTTATTGCTCAAAAAGCATATTATTTGCAAAGTTGGTTATCTCTCATGTCTCCTAATTTTGAGGGCCATATTTCTAGTGCCCCACTATTCTATTCTCTTCCAAGCCTATCGCCCCACCCCATTCCCTACAATTCTGAGACCAGAGTAGATAGAAGGAAGAGAACCTGGTACCTGTTCCTACATACCTGTATGTCTTCCCCCGCCTCCCTTTTAAGACTGTATCCTGGACCAAACTGCCCACAGAGCACACGAATCCCGAGATTGAGAGAAGAAAGGAGAGGCAGAAAAAAAGATGGGGGCAGGGTGCAACTAGCTCAATGGGGGAACTTCTCTTCCCCCAAGTGATATTGGGTGGCTGCCTCTGACCGTCTCAGAAGAGGGATGACTTTGAGGTGGAGGGGGGAGATGGAAGGGGGACTGTGTTTGTTTGGTCTCTGGAGTGAGTTCCTGGAATTGCCCAGCATGCATAGTTTATGCCTGTAAATGACGCCAGTGGAGAAAGAAGGAATTTTTGTCTCCAACAAAGGGTTCTTCCCCCCAACAAACCCTCCCACTTGCTGCCTCCCAAAAACACATGGTCTTTTCTTGCAAGATTTGAACATAAAAGGGTGGTGGCAGGAGAGGCTGAGTGACTTACAATGGCAGAACTGGAATAAGAGCCCAGGCTCTTGCCACTGGGCCACATCATGGGTATTATTAGACAGGTAGTATGTGGGGAAATCCAACCCATTTCTACCATCACTACCATCTGGACCACATGGCATGGGAGAGTGCTGATTTCATGGGCATATCTGCCTCCTGAAAGAGTTCTGGGTTCATCATAGCCATGGAGGTGATACCCTGAATTCCTGACAAACCCAGAGGCTTAATTTATTGATTTATTTATCAATCTGTCTGTCATGATTATTATTAAATGTGCTAAAGAGTTGCAAAACAAACTTCTCATTTGAACTATATTCATTAATTGGCTAACAAAGTATTTCATATCATGAAAAGTATAATTGAAATGATTCAGCTTACTCTGGCTCCTGTTCCCATCATCTCCTTTCGCCTGATATCTCTTGTTTACCTGACAGTTCTTGCTCCTCCAGGCCAATGGGACACAGTGGAAAATTGAATTAAGCATTTTGAGTGCTGGATGTTGGTCTGATGCTGTTATCATCTGGGTGACCTCAACAAAGTCTTTACACTTAATAGAGGTTCCATTTCCTCATCTATAAATAGAGGGAAAAACACCTTCTATGGCTACCTTGTAGAGGTTATTATGAGGCCCAATAATAACAATAATGTGTAATTAGACACTGTTTGCAAGCTTACAATGGAAGAAACAGATTTCTTGACCAGTTTGGCTAATGCTCTTTCTACTACATGGAGAAAGGACCTTTTTTTTTAATGCAGCAAAACAAATGAAAATGGTTATTTTTCTACTCACTAGGCAGGAGCAAACCTCCAGCATGTACCTGAAAAGTTCTCAATGTGCTTCTTTCTTTTATCTAGTCTTCCCATCAGCAAAGGTTAAAAGGAGGAGATCCAGCCAAGAGATTTCTTTCTCTTTTCTCAATATCTTCTCCTTTCCCTACTTCCTCTTCCCCTTTCTTCTATTTTCACAATAAATTTCTGGCAAATTAACAATTTTTTGCAGGGTTTCCCCCCCACTAGAATGTGGGCTCCTTGAGGGCAGAGGTCCAGTATTTGCCTTTGTATTTCCAGCACCTAGCACAGTGCCTGGTATATATTAAGTGCCTAATTCCTGCCCAAGACACAATCAGTAGAGGAAGCAAGGTAAGACATTTCTTCTGGATGAGAATATTTGACTCTAGTGCCTGAATCTGGTGCAGTGAAAAGTTATACTTTTCATGATATGAAACACTTTTTCAGGCAATTAATAAATATAGTTTAAATGAGAAGTATGTTTTGCAATCCTCTAGTACATTTAATAATAATTCTGATAGGTAGATTGATCAATAAATCAAAAACAGACTTTAGTAAGAGTCAAATGACTCAATGGATAGAGTGCAGGACCTACTCAGGAAGACATGAATTTAAATTCTAGCTGCATGACTCTGGGCAAAATGATTCCTCATGTTTAATATGGGAATAATAATAGCACCTACCACCCAGGGTTATGGGGAGGACCAAAGGAGTTAAATGAGAGGTGATTAGCAGACTGTAAAAATCTATAGCAATGTTAGTTATTATGATGAAGCACTTACTAGATCCCAGGTATTGGGCTAGGAAGGAAAAGCAAAAAGAAATGGTTCTTGGACTCAGGGAACTTACATTCTAATAGGAGAGGCAGCATCCACCTAAACAGACATATATAGGCAATATACAGAGTATATGGAAAATAATCTTCAAATAGATCATCTTCTTTGTAAAATGGTAGGAAACAAGGGAGGAGTTTGGACTAGATGTCTTCTGAGGCTTCTTCCTACTCTGAATCTATTTTCTGGTCCTCAGTTTACTGTGGGTCTAGATAAAAGTTTCTTAAACTATAAGGTCATGTAACTGAATGTGGAGGTCATGAAAAATTTGGTAACAGAAAAAGCCATCAAATATTCCACCAAGATTTAGCTCTTTATGTAAAAATAAAGAAGCACATCCATCTCATTTGTTTGCAGATTTGCTTTCATATTTAATAAATGGTAAAATTATTTGTATTACAAAGAATTGTTTTAAGATATACATATATAATAGGCATACAAATTAAACATTTATTGATAACAAATCATTAAAAATTTATCTTGGTGGAATATTTGATGACTTTTACTAATAAATATATACACACACACATACACACACATACATGAGGGGTCATGTAAAAATTTCTCAGAAAGGAGTTTTGAGTGGAAAAAGTTTAAGAAGTTCTGGTCTAGATCACTGGCTCTCAACCTATAGTCTTTACTTGGAGGAGGCCACAAATTCATATGCCTTTTTTAGATTTAATCAATACCTTGCACATAAATGTTTTCTGATGTATGTAATTATGTTGTGATTAATAAAACAAATTCAAGAATAGAATGTATACAAATCACAAGATCTTAGGTCTAAAGTTGTAAAGGACCTCAGAAGACATTTAATCCAGTCCCCTTGTTTCACAAATGAAGAAAGAGAAGAGATGAGGGAAATGACTTGACCAATATCATACTGGTAGGATCATCAAAGGCAGGATTTGAACCATGGCCCTCTGACTCCAGAATGAATGGTGCTCTTCCCACTAGACTACCTTGCTTTCAAAGCATTACAGATTTCATAATAGCTTTTCATCATTATATACTTTCTCAATCAACAGATAATAATAGAGTCACTATTACTCAATATGTTACAAAATTTTGTGATGCTAAAAGTGTTTTTGCACACTTGAAAATGTTGAGAACCATTGGATTAGACAATCCCTGAAATCTCTTCTGGCTTTAAATCATCAGAATTAGAATTTAAATAATTAGAAAAATCATCCCTTTAGGGTTAAGAAGTGTGTCCAGGGGCAGCTAAGTGGCACAGTGGATAGAGCATCAGTCCTGAAGTCAGGAGGATCTGAGTTCAAATCTGGTCTCAGACACTTAACCCTTCCTAGCTGTGTGATTTAAAAAAAAAAGTGTGTCCCCATATAAGAAGCTAATTATCAACTCAAGTTCATATAGCAGCTTTGATTGATTTCCTCATTTGCTGAGAATGAGATAGATTAGAGAAGAATTTTGATGGGCAGTGGGAGAGGTGTTAAAAGGTACAGAGACAGGTGTATTACCGAGTCCCTTTAGATTGTGAGGTCCCTGAAGGCAGATACTGTCTCTTTGTGTATCAGAGTCTGGTGCATGATAGGTGTTTAATAAATATTTACTGGGTCCAGAGTAAACAGTCCAGAGAACTAGACAGTCAGATGGCACCATGAGCGGTGGGAAGAGTCATTAGATGAGTAGGTTGGGGGGCAAACTTGCTAACTCAACAATGCAAAGAACCCTGGGCTGGCTGTCAGGATTCCTGCTTGCCATTCTCAGGTATCAGTAGGAAGCTGTATGGTTCACTTCCCTATTCGGAGCCTTGGTTTACTCATATGTAAAATGAAGTTAATGACAACTTCCAACTCCAACATCCCGGATCCAACGAACCTTGGAGTCCTTTACCTGTTACAGGAAAATTCAACCACTGAGGAAGTGCTTGGCTGTATCCTTTCTGCATCCCACTAGAGGGAGCACTGCATCCTCTACAAACCCTGGAAATCGAAATGGGATTGCTTTTGTCTGCCTCTGTGGATCTCAGAGTATTTTGGGGTCCACTTTTCAGATGGGGAAATGGAGTCACAATGGCTCTGCATCCTGGGTAGGCTGTTCACTAACCCACACAAGTGTCAGTTCCAGGAAATAGGGCATTTTATAATTTCCAAAGCACTTAGCTCACAATAAATCTTGTAAAGTAGGTTAGGACCAGTGGAGGAGTCCATCAATGAAGACACTTCTACCTGGGGAGATTAGCAAGTGTTTTGAAATGAGAGCTGCCTGGGGCACTGAGAGTGACTAGCTTAGGGTCTCACTGCTAGTTCATGTCAGAGGTGGGGGTTGCCCTAACTTCCAAGTTGTCTTTTCACCATTCCATGTGCTGCTTTTTCTTTTCTTTCTCCTTCCTCTTCCTCCTCTTCCTCCTCCTCTGCTTCTTCTTCTGCTGCTGCTGCTGCTGTTAACCCTCCTTTTCCTCCTCCTTCTCTGCTTTTTCTTCTGCTGCTGCTGCTGCTAATCCTCTTCCTTCTAATCCTCTTCTCCCTCCCTCCTCTTTTTAACCAAAGGAGAAACTGAGTTTCCATAGATTAAGTGACTTGCCATTGTAAATGGCAGACTCAGGCAAACCAACATCAGATCCAGCATCTTTTCTACGCTAGTATGCTGCTTCGGAAAGAACTAGACAAGTCCCCATGGGCCCCTCTGAATACCAAAGACAGGAAAGAATGGGGCAGAATTGGGAGGCTTAGTGGAAAGAACCCCGAACACAGAGTCGAGCCAGAAGACCTGGACTCAATTTGGATTCTGCTTGGGCAAGTCCCTGCCTTTCTTGGACCTCTGTTTTTATCTCTATCCAGTGGTGAAGTCTGATTCCTTTTCTAGCAGGGTACTTGTGAGGCAAACTCTGTAAGTTATGAAAGGGGACAGACATAACACAAAGAACAATGTGAGCTTCTTCGCTTCAGACTCAAACTAGCCTCACAACCCCCAAAAAGGGATGAAGAAGGAGCCCCGCTTCTCTCCTTCTCTCCCACCCAGCCTTTAAGTCTGTAAGTGAGACAGGGTCACAAAGGTTCTAAGTGGCAGAATTGGGATTTGAACCTAGTTCTTTTTACTTCAAATCCAAAATTTATAGCACTGCATTACCCTTAGGAAGAATTAGATCCAGGAGGGAAAAAAGAGTTAGATGCAGGGTTTAAAGCCAGATCTTCTAAGATCCAGTGTTCTTAGCACTATTTGTCTTCAATGTGGGGTTCTTCCTGGGGTGCTTCACATTAGGTGAGTACTTGTGGATTGAGAAGATGGCCCGTCTCTCTTGCTCCTGCTCCTTGCTCCTTGTCACTGCCTCCTCCAAGGCAGACACAGCCAGAGGGGCTGACCTGGATGGAGAGCTCCAGACAGGCCCCCAGCAAAAGCAGAGGGGCCAGCTCTTCCAAGAGACCACAGCCCACTGCTGGGCGGTCATTGCTTCCAGCTGGAAGGAGCTCTCTAACTGTAGCTATTAAGAAACAAGGAGAGGAAATAAAGGCCAGATGGGGGGGGGCCTTTCTTTCTCCCCTCCCTCCTCCCTCCATGTTATTTCTCAGCCCTCCTGCCCTCCAAACAGTTTCAAGCTTCCTTTGCTCTAGAACAAACATTGTGGTGTTCTCAAGTCAGAAGCGATAAAAAGATACTGGATTCTAGTCTCATCTGTGTGACCTTAACAAAGTCATTTCTCTCTGTGCCTCAGTTTCCCCATTTATAAAAAGGAGGGAACTGGCTTAGAGTCCCTTCCTGATCTAACTTTCTATGACTGGGATGGGATTCTTCTCCATCCTTCTTCCTCTTAAGGTCTCCACTCATCTAAAGTTGGGACTGGTTTGGCCTCTAAGTGAAAGAGTGACCCTCTTGACAGTCCTAGGGCCTGAGGAGCTCCATATCCTCCACAAAGCTTGTCCAGATTAATCTTAACTAGCTCCAGTAGTAGCAAGCTCAGGGCTTGGGTCTAGGGCTTTACCAATATGTGATGATGGAGGCTGGTGCTCTGAGGACAGATACAACTTATTACTAACCCAACCTCTTTCCTATTGATCAGACATACCACAGGCAGACCCCGTGATCACACCACAGTGATGGGTCAGAGTAGAACTTGAATAGAGACCCTATCATCCATATTAGACTGAGTCCCAGTTAGGACCTACCCTCAGGGAGCTTATAGTCTAATGGACAGACTTGGATATTATTCAAGCCAATTTCCTCTTCTTATGGGTGAGTTAACTGAGGTCTAGAGAGGTAAATAAGCTAGGTCTGAGAAGTAGAAAATGGCAGAAGCAGTATTTGTGTTCAGGACCCCAGATTCCTAAGCTGGCTTTCATTCCAATTGACCATAGACTTTGGGGTAGAGGCTGTTAACCTTTTTGGGCCTCGTGGTCCCTTGATAAGTCTGGAAAAGGCTTTGGACAGATCGCTTCTCAGAATCATGCTTTTAAATGTGCCCAATAAAATTCACAGAATTGCAAAGTTTAGTGAAAATAAAGAGGTTAACTTTCCCCATCCAAGTTCTCAGATCCCCCTTGCCCCGAGACCCAACCACCAACTCTCTTGGGGACAGGACCCCTGCTCTAGAGGACACTGCACTGGTGTGTACAAACCTGCCCTCCCGCTGCCCTTGAATGGTTTCCCTGACATGGGCCAGGACACACTCTTTTTTCTGTGACCCCTCATCCTGCTCCTTCCATCCCCCCCTCCTGCCTTTTCCTTTAAAATCCCCACTTGGCTTTCTATAACCTCTTGAGGCCAGGCTGGACTCCAGCCCAGATGCCTCTTCCTGTTTTAAATAAACACATTCCCCTATCAAAGAGATGTGAAAACCCAGTCAGAGACCCAGCTCTGCAGGAGGATTCTGGTCCCCCTGCTTTCTTTTCCTCACCTCCCAACCAAGAGCAACAGGGCCCAAGCGTGAGCCGCCTTTCATCTTCAGGGGCCAATTCCCAGGGGCCCCAGGGTCAGATCGAAATCTAAGGCTCATTATAACTAACCAGTCTCCTGGGATACTGCCCAGACCTTAGCCACTCTCAAGAAGGTGGGACAGAAATTTATTATCCCCATTTTATGAGTAAATGGGGCAGGGACCAGAGTATCTCAGGTCATGCAATACCCATAGTGACAAGTTCTTCATCCCAAGTTCTTCAGTAAGAAGTAACTTTCTACTAGATCCCATTGGATCCTTTATAATCTAAGGGGCTCTGAAATCCTTCTGGGATTCACGAAGGAAGTCCACTCAACTCAGATTTCATCTAATATGAAATGATAGAAAGAATTATTACACCAGAAGACACAAACCTCAAATTCCAGTTTCCTTATTCGTTTTCTTAGTCAATCAATAAACATTTATTAAACTCCAACTATGTTCCAGATACTGCACTTAAGTGGTATACAAAGCAACAGGACCACAGGGAAGTGATTTTACTTTTCTAAATCTGTTTCCTCATCTGAAAAATGAAGATAGAGACTTTTCTTTCTGCACAGGCTGTCTCATAGGAGTGCTGGGAGGATCACATGAAATGATGTAGAATACTTTGAAAGTTTAAATCATTTAATTAATAAAATTTCAAGCATTTAGTTACTTAAATAATTAGGTTTTGAGTGTTTAATTAAATGAATGAATTTTAATTAAAATGATATATACTGGGAAGGGGAAGGGTAGCACTTTTTTTTCCCTCTGTTGATTTTTCCTCTCTCTTGCCAGAAGGTAAGTCCTCTGGGACTTGCTGAGCTGGGCTAGGAAGCTGTCGCCATGAGTTTCACTCTGCTTTTCCTACAATTCAGACTCTCCAATTAGGATATCAATGCCAAGAGAATTCTTGAACCAAAATACAGCATTGTGGGACTGAGGTTTTTGCTGTAATTGATTTATTAAGTACTGGAGTATGAGAATGAACAGATACTCCTAAAATCACCTTAAATTTGTCTCCTTGGAATAAATGAGGAGTCCCACATCACTCAGTGGATTTAAAGAAAACATATGGAATTTGTGAGTGACATAGAAGTACAGGATGAATATATGACTAGATTCTAAAAAGGTTTGATAACAATAATAGTGGGCACTTATGTAATGCTTTAAGGTTTACAAAGTACCATAATAATAATGACTAACATTTATATAGTGTTCATTGTGTACCAGGCACAGTGCCAAAGGCTTTATAATTATTATCCCATTTGATCCTCACAACAATCCTGGGAGATAGATGCTATTATTATTCTCATTTTACAGATAAGGAAACTGAGGCAGACAGTTAAATGATTTGCTCAGTATTATACAGCTACTAAGTATTTGAGATCAACTCAGATTTTTCTTACTTGAGGTTTAGAATTCTATATATGGCACCAACTAATTGTCTCTAGCTATAAAGGATAAATTCCTAGAGCATGAAACTATAATTTTCTAGGAAGGGACATGAAGTTAAATCGGGTTACACACTTCTTATTCTCAAGACTATTAATGAAAACAACTGCTTCTCAGATCTCCCATTAGAAACATGCAATTGTCCTGGAGGAATGAGAGGGCTGACCCAGAAGGATTTTGGCTAAATCACCCAATCAACAAGTATTGAATGCTGCCATATGAGAAGAAGGAGGAGAAAGAGGAGATGATCACAGTGATAGTCCCTCAAGGAGCTTATAATTTAGTTGAGAAGACAAAATACTAAGTACAGCAAAAGAGTTAAAAAGCAAATAATTCTTAGGATTGTAGCTTCATTGCTACTGACATCTAAAGGTACCATTCTCTCCATTACCTTCATGGGGGCACTGTATGTCTCTTATGAACCCAAAGATTATAGTCACAGAAATATACACACAAACCTATCTATACAGTCACACCCACAGAGACATATAGATATACCTCCTTAATATACCATTATTCTCATTATTATCAAATTACTTTAGGACCTAGGAGATTATACTCATTATTATCAAATTACTTTAGGACCTAGGAGATATACCTCCTTAAAAGCACCCAAACTTAATGTACCTACACACAGATACATATACAGAGCAACACACACACACAGGGACCCATAGACATATACATATGCACACTCATTGGACACGTTATCAGCAGCATGGGATGGAGAAACTTGGATTAATTCAATAACTATGTTTTAAGTGGCAGCTGGTGATGCCATGGATAGAATACTGGTCCTAGCGTCAGGAAAACCTGAGTTCAAATTTACCTCAGACCCCCCCCCTTTTTTTTTACCTATGTGATCCTTGACAAGATACTTAAGCTGTATGCCTCCCTAAAATGGGGATGATATAGCACTCCCTCCCACAGTTGTTGTGGGGAATCAAATGAAATAATTGTAAAGCACTTAGCACAGTGCCTAGTTGATAATCACTATATAAATGTTAGCTATTATTATTATTAGGCAATCTACTATGTGCCAGAGTTATAGAGACCAAAAGGAAAGACTTTTTACCTTTAAGAAGATCGTATTCTATTTAGGGTGTACACAAATAGATATAACACAAGGAAAATTGAGGCAAGAGAGAAAAAGAAAGAGACAGAGAGATAGAGAGAAACACAGAGAGACACAGAGAGAGTGATAGAGGAAGAGAGAGAAAGAGAGGAAGAGAGGGGGGTGAGAGAGGGAGGAAGAGAGAGAGAGAGAGAGGAAGAGAGAAAGAGAGAGAGGGAGGGAGGGAGGAAGAGAGAGACAGAGAGGGAGAGAGGGAGAGAGGGAGAGAGAGACAGAGACAGAGAGAGAGAGAGAAAGAGAGAGAGAGAAAGAGAGAGGGAGAGAGAGAGGAAGAGGGAGAGGAAGAGGGGAGAGAGAGAGAGAGAGAGAGAGAGAGAGAGAGAGAGAGAGAGAGAG
>JAJPUD010003287.1:26480-40757 GCA_023553655.1 Myrmecobius fasciatus | reverse complement strand
TAGTACCTATCTCATCCAGTGCTTAAAAGGCTTAAAAAAAGACTTAATATAAACAAAATGCTTTGCAAACTTTAAAATTCTATTGAAATGTCAATCATCCATTGTGGCTCTTTTCAACAATGAGATAATTCAGGCCCATTCCAATAGACTTGTGATGAAGAGAGCCATCTGCATCCAGAAGGAAGACTATGGGGACCGAATGTGGATCACAATATGACATTTTCACCTTTTTGGTTGTTTTTTGCTTGCTTTTTTTTTCTTTCCTATTTTTTTCCTTTTTCATCTGTTTTTCCTTGTGCAGCATGATAATTGGGGAAATATATATAGAAGAATTGCACATGTTTAACATATATTGGATCACTTATCATCTAGGGGAGGGGTTGGGGGAAAGGAGGGAGAAAAATTTCAACGCAAGATTTTACAAGAGTGAATGTTGAAAACTTTCTTTGTAGATAATTTGAAAATAAAAAGCTATTATTAAAAAAGAAATATCAATCATCATCTCCAGAAGTTAATGAGGTAGAAAAGGAGAACAGAGATTATAAAAGCACCAGAGTTTTGGTGGTTGTCTACAAAGAAGGGGATGACCCGATGTTAGTGCTAGAAGGGACTTTCTAATCTAATTTAACGCTCTTATTTATTGTTAAGGGAAACTGAGGTCCAGAGTAGGGGAAGGGGTAGTCAGTTAGTAGAAGAATGGAGGTCTCTTGCCCCCAGTCCCAGACACTGCTCACACCATCTCCTATGAGCACGGACAGCTTCTCCCTCCCAGACCCAAGGCCCGCTCCTAAGAGCATAAACTGTTTTTCCAGATGGTGAATGTTCTCAAGTTGCTGTCAGAGTTGGGACTCCCTCTGCAGCCTGGTCTTCCATCACCGTACTGAGTTGTTTCTAAGATTAACTCAGCTGCCATAGAGCTTCTAATCCAGCAAGAACCTGCATGGCCTCCCCTACCTTACTCCCACCCCAACCCAGGGCACACACCCATCCTGCAAGAATATCTCTCGTGAAAGTTCTATTCAATCTCTGCTTGCTCAGGAAATTCGTACATTCTTTCTGGGGCTCAGACCAGAGATTGTGTCAAAGCCCTTATTTGGAGCATGTTAGAGGCAAGATCCGGCCTCAGTGAGGGATGGGGATTAGAGGCCTGGGCCCTCATCCTAGCTCTGCCTTTTACTGGTATGTGACCTGCACAGCATTACACAGTTTTTAAAGTATCTGAGGCTGGATAATTTATCTTAACCAAGTTTTTTTTTTCCTTTATAGGCTTCATTCCCCACCCCACCCCACCCCTGGCCAAATGGGAATAATAATAACTCCTGTTTTATCAATCCTTACCAATTATTTTGAGGATTAAATCAATCAATGCATGTAAAAGCACTATAAGAAAGGGAATATATAGGATTAATAATATAGACCCTAGAATCAAGGCAAGAGTTCAAATCCAGCCTAAGATACATACTAGCTATGTGATCCTCCACAAATAAGTCACTTAAATTCTGTCAGTCTCAGTTTATGCTGAAATACTTATCTGGAAAATGGGGATAATAAGAGTACATGCTTTCCAGGATTGTTATCAAGGATAAAATAAGATTTCTAAAGTGCTTTTCAAACCTAAAAATGCTATGTCAGTGCAAGCTATTTTTTTTTCAAACCAAGAGAGGAAGCATAAGAAGTATTGTCTTGCAACAAAGATGACAATAATCAATCATGATGATACTTTAAAATGCCCATGATTTAATCAGAAGGGGTGTTCCCTCCACCAATGTAATTTTCAATTCCCTCCACACCTTAGTACCACTTTATAAGTTTTTGTAGGATAGGGATAAATCAGATCTGTGATTTCATTGACAAAGAGAATCCCCAGATGAGGGAATTTCCTTCTATAAATGCAGGATGGTCCTTTCTCCCCAACTTTGAGTCTTAGCATGATCTAGGGCATGTCAAGGATTAGATCTAGACTTGCCAAGGATTATACTGACAGTATGCATCAGAGACAGGATTTGAATCCAGCTCTTTTTTTGGCTCAGATGCAGTTATCTACTATTCCATGACTGCCTCCCCTAAATTTCTGTGGCAGCAATGATCATCACATGGTGATATTAGTTGTAATTTCTGCATGTGAAGCTTGGTTAAATCCATTATCTCATTCTCTGTGAGGGAGGCAAGGTCAGTAAGTATAAACTGCCCCATTTTAGAGATGAAAGACCAGACTTCTCTTGGGAGACCCAATGTACCTTGAACTTGGGATAACAAATGGAATAGTGATCCTAGCAACTTTATCCTAGCAATACTACATAAATTTCTTAACCTCTCTAGGTCTCTGCTTTCCAATCTACATTTGAGCATAAGAATCGATAAAATCACTATGTTGCAAGATCAGAGATTGAGATCCAAAAGGGGAGGAACTCTGAAGCCATTATGAACAATTAATTCTATAAATGTAGAAACTGAGAATTCGAGATATGGAATGACTTTCTGAAGATCACAGAAAGTAGTAAGAGTGAGAAAAAAGATTTGAGTTCACATCCTTTTATGTGAAATTCTGGTCTTTCCACTGCATCATATAGGCTCTCTGAGAAATTGAGGTCATGGCCAAGACATGTTTCAGTACATTAAAACTCTGTGATTCCATCAATATAAGTACTCCCTCTACTAATGTAGATCAAAGCTTGTTTTTGTGAGTTGCTATCACTAAGGAAAAAAGAGTTACCTTGTGATCAACAAGCTATGATTAAGCACCTCATAAAGAGTTGATGGGCTTTCAGTATTTTGTACTGATTAAGCACCCCTAAATAACTGTGTTCAGTTCCAGGGGACACAATTCTGGCAGAGAACTGATATGCTAGAGAGCATCCAGAGGTGGCAATTGGGATGTTGGTGGACCATGAACCCATGTCAAATAGGAAAGGTTGAAGGAACTGGCAGTGTTTAATATGAGGCAGAGAAGACTCAAGCTACGATAGCTGTTTTCAAGTACATGAAAGAAAGGTTGTTCCATGAAAGACTTGTTCTTTTTGGCCTCAGGGAAGCAGTACCAGGAGCAAAGGGTAGATGTTGCAAAAGATCAATTTAGGTTTTATTCCCGGAAGGACTTCCTGAAGTGTCATGGGCTGCATTGGGAAATAGTAGATTGCTCCTCAGTCTTAAGATGCTGGATGAACATTTGTTGGACTAGCCCTCAGAAGACAGTCATACACAATCAGTTGCCTGGTTTGTCCTTTTTAACTGTTTGTCTTGGCACTATTCCCACCACGAGACCTAATTCTCATGAATATCCCCCTACAGCCTCTCTTGCTCCTTCTCACACAGGTTTTCTTGGGCTTCTGGGGAATGAGTCACAATCCCCAGAATGGATAACCCGTCATCTTTATCTTCAGAGCTCTGGAGTCATGTAATCCTAGTCCTGGGAGATACCTTAGAAATTCATAGTGGTTAGGAAAACTGTTCAAAAATAAAAGTTTATGGGGCAACTAGGTAGACAGAGTACCAGTCCTGAAGTCAGGAGGACCTGAGTTCAAATCTGGCCTCAGATACTTAACACTTCCTAGCTGTATGATCCTGGGCAAGTCACTTAACCCCAACTGCCTTAACCAAAAAAAAAAGTTTATTCTGATATTGAGGTGAAGGAAGATGGGGATGAATGTTTCTGAGGGCATTTATCATTTCTATTAGTTCAACTGATCTCTCATAGGAGGGCATAGTTTATTTTCTCAAGCATTAGAATGATAACATTACTTCAGCTTCTAATCAGGATGGGTATTGGGGTCTAGAATGAATTCTTACTGGCCTTCACCTACCCACGTTGATGGCCCTAAATAAGATTGCTCCTACAATAATCCTGCTGATACATATAACCAAACTTCATTCTAAAGCCACAAAATCTTGCTGGCCCCTGGACTCCATTCATTGGATTATCTAATAAACAAATGATGATTGTGATCCACTGCAAAATAACTTTTACAATCGACTGCAAACTGCACAAGTAGACAATTGTTTGAGGAGACATTTCTCTGCACATAAAAACTTTGAAATAATGGATGTCCTGCTGGCAGCTGCAGCACCCTCATCAGTCCTGCCAAAAAATCAAGGGCTGTGGCCCGGTCTACCATGGTTCTTCATGTGGTAAGATCTCTCCTTTTTCTCTGCCTTTGAGTGACTCTACCAATTGTATTCCCATTTAACTCTAAGTGTTTCCAAAGTATTTCAGCTTAATTGCTGCTCCTACTGTAGGAGCTTTCCCCAGGTAGGATTCACTATGCCACCAAAGCCAGGGAAAGAAGAGAACCTGTCAGGTTCCTTCCATTACTAAGATTCAATGGTTCTTTGGTGTGGAAGTTCTGAAAAATGGAGGCTAGATCCCCCAGTCAAGGGGCCATGGCTCTATTCCCATTGTTCTTAGGTAAGGTTCCATGAGAGGCAAGAAGAGATTAAAATCTTCAAGGGAGCTTTCTGAACATCTGGGCCCTATTGCGAAAGTGGCTGGTCTTTGCCAAATCAAACAGCACCTGGCTAGGCACACGTATTGGTGATCTCCAAACAAATGGCCCCATGGAATCCAGCAGCCATGTTCTCATGCTGTCTTGAGAGAGCTCCCTAGGGAGCTGAGTGAGCAGTGAGGTTCCAGGCCCTCACACTCCATTGTTTATACTGATGGTTTCCAGATGCTAGAGAGGAAAGTCAAAAGTTTGGGGCTGAGCCAAGAGGAGACCTCTGCACTTCCTCAACCCCTCCCTCTTCCCAAAGCTCCAGCCTCCCTCTTTCCCAGTTCTTAAAGATACAGGCCTTTCTTCATTTTCTGGACAGAGTAACTACAGGTGGTATAGAAGCTTGGGCCATACTAAATAGGATGTAAACCAAATCCTGGATCCAAAAAGCCTAAAAAAGCAGGGACTTCCACCAGTTCACATTTCCTTCTCTGGGTCCTTTTCCTTACCCAACAAGCAGATTCTGTGCCTCGGTGCATGTTAAAGGCAGGCTGGTGTGGTGGGTAGAGCACTTGAGCATCAGTGCTGAGTCCCTCCAGTCTCTGGTGACCCAGCATCTGATTTTGAATTCAAGCAGCCAAGCTGGGATGCTGGGCACCCTGGGAAAGGGGTCAATAAGAGAGAGGAACAAGGGAGCTTCTTCTTGGATCCAATGTATCCAGTCACCAAATCAGAGACTAAAAGAAATACTCATCTCATAGACACATGGCTATATCTGGTTTAGCTTGCCCAGAATCCAAACAAATACTTAATGTCTTCTTACCAAGTAGGCCTGTTTTGTGTCTTTGACTTATGACTGATGGATGGGTTCAGAAAGCTTGGGACAGAGAAATGGACCCACAATCAAGCAAAACCAGGATTTATACCCGTTTGGACTAGCAACAAAACCAATCTTAAACACCAAACGATATTTGGGCTCTGAAATGAAAAGGGGCTTTCCTAAACAAGTGAACTGCAGCAACATGATTGTAGGGGTGACGTTCAATCTACTTAAAAGAACATTGGGTATACAAATGTAATATAATAAAATTGTGACATAAGAAATGATGAAAATGGGGAATTTGAAGAGGCATGGGAAGACATGTACAAGCTGCTTGATGGGAAGTAATATAAACACAAGCAAAAGAAAAATATACACAATGGCTACAATGATGTAAATTAAAAGAACACTAAAAATAAGAGGAACTTCATTAACTGTATTAATCCATCTTGATCCTTGAAAGTAGATGGTAAAACACATCTATCTCCCTGCTCTTGCAAAGGGTAGAGGACCATGGTTCTGGAATATTGCATAAACTTCTACTCACTCGCTCAATGTTGGTTTTATTCAATGTTCTTTGTGAAGGGAGAAGCTAATGGTGATGGTTGCAGGGAGGGTAGGGGTTTGCTACATTGGAAAATGACTGTGATGTAAAACCAAAGAGAATCAAAAAAGCTTTTTTTTTTTAAGAACTATATTACACTTATGATGGAGAGAGCCATCTGCATCCAGAAAGAGAATTATGGGGACTGAATGCAGATCACAACATAGTATTTTCACCTTTTTTGTTATTATTTGCTTGTTTTTTTTCTTTCTTTCTCATTTTTTTCCATTTTTGATCTAATTTTTCTTGTGCAGCATGATAAATATGGAAATATGTTTGGAAGAATTGCACGTATTTAACCTATATTGGATTACTTGCTATCTGGGGGAGGACAGGAAGGGGAATGGAGGGAGAAAAATTTGGAACACAAGGTTTTGCAGGGGTGAGTGTTGAAAGTTATCTTTGCATGTAATTTGAAAATAAAAAACTATTATTAAAAATTTTACAAGAACTATATAGGAGTCCCCATATATACCTAAATATTTGTAGCAGTACTTTTTTGTGTGTAATAATAAAGATTTGGAAATAAATTAGATGCCCATCAATAGGGGAATGAATAAATTATGGTATGTGAATGTAATAGAATATTACTGAGCTTTAAGAAATGATGATGTATGAGATTAACATAGAGAAGCATGGAAATATCTACATGACCTGATGTAGAATGAATTAAGTGAAGCCAAGAATACAATAATTATAACAATGTAAATGGAAAAAACAACCACATTAAAAAATTAAAAGGGAATATTGCAAAATTATAAAAAATAAGTATGGCCCCAAAGAAGGGATAGGGGAAGATACTCCTATCCTTTCCCTTGGCAGAGGGTTAGAGGTCTACAAGTGCTCTGTCTTGAACATATTTTCATGCTTTTTTCAATATAATGAGCAATGACTCTGATATTTCTCCCTTTTTTGACTTTTAAAAATAATATTTGTTAAATGAGATGATTCTCTGAGAAAGAGTAGGAGAAATTATGATGAAAATTTTTTTTAAAAAATCAGGCTTATTTTTTAGATAAACTGAAAAGAAAGATTAGGAAAAAAAACTCTAGAGGAAGCCCTTTGAATCTAGTTCTTTCAATTAACTAAGTCATCTACTTAAATTAACATTTATTGAACTCTTAATGTATAAAAGGAATTGTGCTAGGTGCCAAGGAGCCTAAGTTTAAAAAAAATTACATAGATCTTATACATGAAATCAATGTCCTATTAATGAGGATATGTCATGTATCTTTGTACTTTTATTACAAAGTAGTAACTAGCAGGAGGAAAAGAATGGTTCAGTGTGCTAGAAAAATTTTAAGATGGAGGGAACAATTTCAGTAAATCATGATATCTGTTCATTAAAGCAGGCCCTTCAATACTCAATAATTCTTGGTAAACATAGAAGTAACTGCATGCACTTGAAATAGTAACAGTACAATTCTTTTAAAAAATCATTTTATAGTTTAGAATTGTTGCCAATTCACAGTGGGTTTCATCAGATTAATAAAATCAGCCGTGTCCTTTTATTTTTCCAGTAACGGAAGCATCAACATTTCATTCATTTGTTTAACAAGTACTTACTGAGTATCTACTCTATACCCAACCTTAAAGTAAATGCTATGAAGCATACAAAATGAATGTAATATATAGTCCCTACCCTCTCATGACTTATGTTTGAGATGGAGAAGCAAGACTGTAAAATGTGAACTAGCTCCAAGTAATCATATACAACTAATTGTAATTAGGGACAGAATTACATGATATAAACAATATGAGTTACCAGACATTAGAGAATGGTGGGAAAACTTCAAACTGTGGTGATCAGAGAAGGTTTCCTGAAGAAGATGGGACTTGACAGATGAATAAACAGGAAGAGGCAGACCATTCTTGGGATTGGAGTGAAAATGGTGGGAGCATAGACAGGTAATTGGGAATGAACATGGAATAAGTGTGCAATAGCCATATCATCTCCTGCCAAAGTCACAAGCCCAGCACTTCCCCTCCTTATGTGGTTCCCAAGCAATGGTCAAATCCTTCTCCTTTCCAGAGACAGTTGCTATAATTTGACACTTGAACTGTCTCTATCAATCAATCATTATTATCATCAACTATAACAATAGCTAACATTTCTGTAGCTTCTATGTGTCAGGTACTATGCTAAGTGTTTACAATTATTATCCTATTTGATTCTTACTACAATCCTGGGAGGTAGTTACCATTATTAGACCCATTTTATAGGTGAGGAAACTGAGGCAAAGGTTAAGTAGATTGCCCAGAATCACAGAGCAAAAAAGTCCCTGAAATAAAATTTGAACTCACTTCTTCCTAATTCCAAACCCATTAATCTATCCATTTATATGGTGACTGTTATATGATGGGCTCTGTATCAGGAAGTCCCTGCCCTCAAAAACCTTGCATTCTACTGGAAAAAAACAGTATGTTCACAGATATGTGAATGGAGCATAAGTACAAAATTAATATTCAATGATTGCCTGGGATTGAGAAAGGGAGCACTAGCAAATGAGGAAAATTGACCTTGAAAGTGAATTTCAGAAATTGATTAAAAAATGTTTTGAGGCTCTTCAGCAAGGGAAGGCAAAGTTAACAAGAATCTGCCTGTTGCTGCTGTTCCCTATCTCCTAGTGGTATCTCTATCAATCTGAGGCTCAACTTAGCAGGAGACAGAGAGACTGGTTGAGACAGAACCAGCCCCCATCCTGTCTGAGCCCAGCATTCTGGGGTCTATCCTCTTCCTCCCTTCTGGCTTCCTCTTTTCTCTCTTGGGCACAGCATCTGGATAAATTGTTCTCTGCCTTTCTGCATCTTCAATCCCTCTCCTTCAACCTTTAGCTTTACTTTTGACTCGTCTTCCATGAAGTCTTCCCTGACTACCCCTGGCCAGGTCTGAACTCCTGCAATCCTTGGAACCCTTTGCTCCCACTCAGAACTTATCACCCACTGCTCCGAATTATTAGTTATCTTTTCATAATAGAGTTTTGCAG
This sequence comes from Myrmecobius fasciatus, assembly GCA_023553655.1. Taxonomy (NCBI): domain Eukaryota; kingdom Metazoa; phylum Chordata; class Mammalia; order Dasyuromorphia; family Myrmecobiidae; genus Myrmecobius; species Myrmecobius fasciatus. The sequence goes on along the minus strand of JAJPUD010003287.1, from coordinate 31,919 downwards.
ATTATGAAGTGCTTTCCTCTTGACAGCCCTGAGAGATAAGAGAGTGAAAACATTCCCCATTTTAGGGATAAGGAAATGAGTTTGGAGAAATTAAAAGACTTCATCAGTTTTCTAGGAAGCAGTGGAAAGAGTATTTACTTTGGGATGAGAGGAATGGGGGTCAAGTTGCTATCTGACACTTAACACTTATGTGGGCATAAACCACTGACCCTTCCTGGGCCTCAGTTTCCTCATCTGTTAAATGAGAGGATAGTGCTTGAAATCCCTTCTAACATTAGATCTACAAATCTACAAATCTTTTAAAATCCCCTAGAAGACAAGGATTGGATCCTTCCTGCCCATGTGACAACTCCTCCTCATTCCACAACCCCCTGACATCATCCTACCATTATCTTCCTTTACTTTGGTTTTCATCCCATCTACTCCCCTCCTATCTTGGCTATCTGATTGCTTCCATTATCATCCCCTCTTCATAATCTTTAATTTCTCTTTATCTACCAGTTCCTTCTCTGGGGCCAACAAGCACAGCCACTCCCCCTCCTCAAAAAATTCTTATTAGATCCTACTTTCCTCACTAACTATTCTCTTGTATTTCTCCTCCTTTTCTCAGCCAAATTCTTTTTTTTTAAATCTGTTCACAGCTGATGCCTCAATTTACTCTTCTCTCACTCTCTTCTTAACCTCCTATGATCTGACTTCTGGCTTTATCAGCTGAATAAAAGTGCTCTCTCCAAAGTTGTTCTTCATCTTAATTGTCAAATCACATGGTCTCTTTCCATTTCTCACCTTCTTCACCTTGCTGGTGCAGGCAACATCACTGACCACACTCTCCTTGAAACTCTCTCCCCTCTGAGTTTTTGGAACATTGCTGACTTCTGGTTCTCCTATCTCTCCCTTCTCAGTCTTATTTGCTGATTCATCATCTATTTCATGAATATTAATTGTGGATTGAATACTAGGCCTGGAATCAGAAAGCTTGACCTCAAACCTGACCTCAGACATTTACTATGTGACCCTGGATAAGTCACTCAACCTGTCTGCCAAATTCTGTAAAATGAAGTGGCCACGGAAATGGCAAACCACTGAAGAAAACCCCAAATGGGGTCACAGAGAGTTGGAAATGCCTGAAAAATGACTCATCAAGAATAATCCCAAGTTTCTTCCCTTTTCTTTACATTAACTCTTTCTCTTAATGACTTTATAAACTCCCATGGATTCAATAATGATTTCCATATAGATGGCGCTCAGATTTATGTAGCCTGTCTTGGTTTCTCTCCTACTCAGTTTTGCTTCACTAAGCTCTTAGTAGACATTTCAAATTGGATGTCCCAGAAGCCCCTCAAAGTCAACATGTATAAAAAAGAACTCATTATCTTTTTCCCCAAACCCACCCCTCTTCCATAGTTCTTGTTTGGGTCAGAGGGCACCACTATCCTTCTAGTCACATTCTCAACCTCAATGTCTCATTCCACATGAACAATCAATTGGCAAATCTTGTTACTTCTATCTATACAACATTTCCTCTCCACTCCTAGCTTCCGCTCCACAATCTAATTCAGCACCTCATTCTTTCTCATCTTGACTCAGAACTAATCTCCTTTTTATTCTCCCTACCTCAAACTTCTCCCCCCCCTCCAAACCATCTTCTGCACAGTTGTCAAAGTGATTTTCCTAAAGTGCAGGTCTAACTATGTCACCTCCTCCCCACTCTGAATAAACACCAGTGGTTCCCTATTACCCCTAGTATCAAATATAAATATTGCTGATTTTTAAAGTCTTAACAGTGGGGATATTTCCTATTTTTCTGATCTTCTTACATGTTACTTACACCCTCTTCCCCCATTTCATTCAAGCCATATTGACTTACATGGTGTTTCTCATATGGGATTTCCCCATCTCCCCCAGCACTGGCTGTCTCCCATGGCCTTCACAATTGTACAAGCGCCTCACTTCTTTTACCTTAATAAAGCTCCCTTCCTTCATTAATTCTTTTCTGGTCCCTTTAGTTGGCAGGTTTAATCATCTTATATTTATTTTGCACACATATCAATCCATCAATTAGTAAACATTTATTAAGCGCCTGCTAATGTATATACCTCTGTGTATGTGATTTTTTTTAAAATTTATTTTCTTTTTTTTAATTTATGGAGTAAAACAAGGATTTCCATACCATGATGACTCTTTCAATATAATGTAAACTTGAGAAGCAGGACTATTTCCCTTTTCTTATCCTTGGTGTTTAGTGCAGTGCCTCAAACATGTAAATTCCTTAATAAATGCTTACTGATTGATTGATCCATTGATTAAACCCCAGTAGATGTTTGAACACATTTAACTAGACTTGAGGTGGGCCCCTTTTTTTGTCAATGAGGATGCTTCCTTCTCCCACTCCCAGTCCCTCAGGCCCCCTAGGCTAGCTAGAATAGGGAGCTGGCCAGACAGTGGGAAAACAGAGTTTCCACACCGAGTAATAATCACCGTTATCTAACGTGTAGGGTGCTGTATACTTTGTGAAGCATTTTCCTCATAACTTATCTCCATTTTAAATTTGAAGAAAACTGAGACCACTGATGTCTAAGGTCTTCTCTGTTTACACTGGAAAGCTGTCACAAACTTTCCATTTGTATGGGGTTCGGGGTTTGGGGAGCACTTTCTCAGTCATGACCCATCTGATCCTCTAAGCACCACCCCCAAAATGATAGAGCTGATCTTTTTATTACTATTTTTTATCAATAATACACAAACAGCGAAGTTAGGATTTAAACCTAACTCTTGATTTCTTTCCACTATGCCCCAATATATCTAGACAGGGAACCCTTTATCACCTACCAGGACTTGGAAATCTCTGGTAGAATGTGAGCATCTCGAGAGTAGGGATTGTCCCCTCCTTTGTATTTGTACCCCAAGTGCCTAGTACAGTGCCCCACATACAAAAGATACTGAATAAGTGCTTGTTGATTGATTAAATAGGTGTTGGCTACAGTACCCACTTCTCCCCCTCCCACCCAATCCTACCAGCACTGCCATCCCTCACCCCCGCCATGACGACAAGGATTTGGAGTCCATGACCTTGGTCCTGTTCCTTGACTGGCTTGCCTCATTGTCTCTACCCCCAAGATTGCACAGACCCAGGCTGAAGAGGTCAAGGAGACTGTGGAAAACAAGAGTCTCCCTTGTCTGAGCTGTCCTGTGCCTAGGGACTGGAAAAGAGAGGACTTGTTGATACCCAAGGAATGTCAGCAAGAGATGGGGCTGAGTCAGAAGAGTCCAGAAAGGAGGAGGAGGAGAGGCACGAAAGAACTTCCAGATCCCAGGAAGGCCAACACATAAGGCTTCTCACATCCCAATTCAAGACCCACCACCTCCACGAAGCCCCCTGCCTCCAGTTTTCATCTGTACCTCAGACCATCACACTAATACCGGGCTTTCCCCCCATTGTAGCTGTGGTTTCACTCTGTAGGGAGTTGCTGGTAAGGAGCTCATTCTACTAATGGAGATTATAGTTAGGTAGCCCAATAGAGAGGGTGATGGATTTGGAATCAGGAAGAAGACATGGCTCAAATCCTGACTCAGATACTACTAACTGGGTAAATCTAGCAAGTAATTTAACCTTGAATGGTCTCAGTTTCCTCATCTGTAAAATTGGGATAAAAATTGCACCTATCTCAAATGAGATTACATAAATACAATGTAATATAAATGTTAACTATTAGGACTAGCTGGTCCTAATCTAGTCACTGAGATACTTTGTGTCACAGTCTGGAATTGAACACAAGTCTTAACTCAGAGCATCTTTTATGATGCGTTGTATCTCTTAGGCTTAGTTAATTGTATTATAGTATTTGGAGGCTTACAATGCTTTTATGTGTATCACCTGTACTTTTTTATACTGTATGTGTGTGTGTGTGTGTGTGTGTGTGTGTGTGTGTGTGTGTGTGTGAACAGTCATACATAGAGCATAAGCTTACAGGACTTAGAGCTGGAGAGGGTCTCAGAAACACTTTTATCTGCCTCCCCGAACCCAATTTACAGATGAGAAAACTGAAGTAAACAAATCTTCAAAATTATATAAGGAGCATCAATGATTGAGTTAATCAGATTTAGGAGTCTTTCCACATCTCAAGCTGTGAACGAGCATTTTTTTTAGACACCTACTATATGCCAGGGCTTGTGGTAAGCACTTTATAAATATGATCTTATTTTGAACTTACTCTCTGAACTTTTCCTCTTTACTAGCAGCCATCTGACCCACAAGTACCCTCTCCTTCTTCCCACTACCATCTCCCTTTTATATATATTCTATTCCTCATAAGTTATCTCCATTTTACATTTGAGGAAAATTGAGACCACTATATTATTTCCTCCCCTTAGAATGTAACCTCCTGGAGGGTAGGAACTATCTTATTTGCTTGGACAGTGTATAGCACACAGTAAGCTGTTAATAAATTATCCTTCTACCAACATATTTATAGTAATAGGTTTAGCCTGGATAAGACCTTCTCTTAGTCCCTCTCTTCTTCTGGTAATCTTTGTACTCCTTATGTAGACTGTTTAGAATAGACTGTTTAGAACCTTCATTCCCTAGGACAGTGACCTTACCACACCTCCCAAGGACCATGTGATGTCTAGACTTAGGAGGATTTATAGGGTCTCTGCAAAAGAGGCTGACTATAGAAAGGCAGATCCTGTTCAAAGATCTGTCCTCTTGAGTTAGGAGCAGAAACAGAATGTATTGATGATACAAAGGAACTCTGGGTGCTAGGGTGAGTGTCATGATGGTTCCCAAAGAGAAGAGAGCTGGTGGGAAAGTGTTGGAGGCAGTTACAATTAGAATAGCTTCCAGAGGAGCTAGGATTTGAGATTTGCACCCCCAAAAAAACTTCTTTTCCTGAAGGGGGGAGGTGAGGAGAAGGAGGTGCAGAAAAAGAGGAAGAGACTCCCTTGTTTAGAGTCATTTTCCTATTTTTGCAGAGTGGGGGTAGGGAAGGCATGGGACCAGGATCAGCACTATCAGTGGCTCCCATTGTTTAAGAGACTGGGGAGAAAAGGGACCCTACTCAATGAGGCCTCTGTCAGGCCTTGGGACAGCTTGCTCTTCCTGCTGGGGCACTACACAGGGTGTGTTAGACAAGGAGGGCAGCTGGGATGGGAAGCTCAGAAATTTCCTGTCCTGGGCACCATGTGTCTAGGATAAAACTTGGGGAGGCAGAGGAGAGGAGCAAGTAGAGTGACTAATGGGGGAGGGGGGACACCAAAGACAAGTGCCCATCTATGTCTCCTGAGAAGAGAAATGCCCAGCTGCTCAGAGTGGGAGGGAGGAAGGGAGGGAGAGAGAGACAGAGACAGAGACAGAGACAGACAGAGACAGATACAGAGACAGAGAGACAGAGATAGAAAGAAAGAAAGAAAGAAAGAAAGAAAGAAAGAAAGAAAGAAAGA
>JAJPUD010003287.1:13117-26470 GCA_023553655.1 Myrmecobius fasciatus | reverse complement strand
GGAGGAAGGAAGGAAGGGAGGGAGGGAGGGAGGGAGGAAGAAAGAAAGAAAAAGAAAGGAAGGAAGGGAATGAGGGGAAGGGAGGAAGAAAGAAAGGGAGGGAGGGAGGGAGGAAAGGAGGGAGGGAAGAGAGGAAGGGAATGAAGGGAAGGGAAGAAGGAAGGAAAGAAAGAAAGAAAGAGAGGGAGGGATGAAGGGAGGGAGGAAGGAAAAGAAAAAAAGAAAGAAAGAGAGGGAGGAAGGGAGGGAGGGAGGGAAGAAGCAAGAAAGGAAGGAAGGAAGGAAGGAAATAAATCAATCAAGCAAGCAAGCAAGTATTGGAGTAGGAGAGAAAGAAGGAGGTGGAGGGGTAGAGGAAGGTGTATTGGACACTGGTTCACTCCATCTCTGTCTCCATTACCTCATAGTTAGATGGTTACTGTCTGTGTTGAGTCTGGGAGGAACACAGAGGAGAGAGAATTAGGAGCTTAGTCCCCAGACAGCTTAGGCCCTGTATACTTGCCTGTACTCAAATACCAACTAAATTTAGTTGCTGGTTGTATGATCAGTGATATCAGTTGCTGCTGAGTGTATGCTTTTGGTCCATCGATGTTGTGTGATTGTGTTTATATATGTTAATTACTCAGAGCTAATTATTGAAACTTTTTCAGGGTAGAACTAAAGAACTCACTCCCCAGCATGGAGGAAATAGGATTCCTCTGGGAAAAAACTATGAACTTGGCATAAAATAGAAACATGGATATTTTCATATAAAAAGAACAGAAAAGGGGATTATCTATGAAACAGTACATGATAAATTCATGTACTGTTTGTTGGTACCACTGGGTTCTTAAAGTCTCTGAAAGCAGAACCAACCACCTGGAAACTCTTGAATACTGGCATCTAAAGATGCAAGTCTCATTTTGGGTTGCAACTTATGGTTGGGAAAGACTTATCATGATTTCCTTCGCTTTGGCTATAAGGACTCATGAAGATGATCTATAGAGGTGTGAAGGTGGTGAAAAGATCAGAATCCCATGTGCCCAGGCAGAAGGCAGGGGATAATTAAAGAGAGTATGGGGAGAATTCATTGGAATTTGCTTACCAGGAACAGATCAGTTGCATGGGAAAGTAGGAGAAAAAGAACCTAGGCCAGGAACAAATATGAGGAATGTTTCCCCAGCTGGATGAGAGTATGAGGAGGGGGAGTGGCAGGCTTGACTAAAACAGAGGGAATTGGGCTTGAGGGGATTGGATTGGAAATTGTTTGGTCTCAGAGTGCTGATAGAATGACAGAAGCAGGACTGGAACCCTAGCATCTTTCTTGCCATATTTCAACAGGGAACAGAAGGAAAGGATTTCTCTAGTATCGGCAAGATTATTTCCTAAAGTGGTCTCTGCCTGTTCCCAGCACCTATGTTGGTTTAATGATCTTTCTGGATAGACTCAAAGGAGAGAGATAGGACATAAAGAAGTAAATAAGGCAAGAAGAGTCTTAGGTAATGGTAGCAAAGAAAAAGATTTGTGTCAACCCTCACTTAGTTAATTAATGTGTCTATCTTAAGGATGGTCTATTGTGTAGCTCTTGCCCTCTGGGCCCTTTATAAACATGCTATGCTCTGGCACTAAGGGAAGGAAGGAAGGAAAGAAGGAAGGAAGGAAGGAAGGAAGGAAGGAAGGAAGGAAGGAAGGAAGGAAGGAAGGAAGGAAGGAAGGAAGGAAGAAAAGAAAAAGAAAGAAAGAAAGAAAGAAAGAAAGAAAGAAAGAAAGAAAGAAAGAAAGAAAGAAAGAAAGAAAGAAAGGAAAGAACAAGAAGAAGAGGACAAGGAGGAGGAGGAAGAAAAAGAAGAAGATGGCAATGAAGAAAAAGAATATAATCTGATATATATAATATTGTGGAGGACTTTTAATGCCAGGTTATAGATTTTGTATTTTATTTAAAGGGCAATAAGGAATTGTTGAAAAATGGTGTGTGTGTGTGTGTGTGTGTGTGTGTGTGTTGGGGAGGTGGAGCATTGTCAGATCTGTGCTTTAGATCTATGTCAGATGTTAATATGAACTAAGTTATAGATGTACTTATATATGATGCTAATGTTTGGTCCAGGAAATTAATGCCTAAATTAGATCACTTCCTGAGTCCCAAGAAAGGAGGCTAGAAGTTCCAGGTTGATGCCACAAAAAATGAGGGCTCAATTTTTGTAGTTTGTGGAAAAACTGCAGGTAGAGAGAGATCATATAACTCTATGGTGCAGTCCATGAAAATACAGGTGAATTTTTCCCCAAAAGAGAGACTTTAGAACAGAGAATTTATAAACAGAATTGAGGTTAATTGCTGAGTTAGGGTTTAGATAGTTTTCAGAGAAACAGTCTTGGTCCAGGACCAAGAAGAATGATCTGAGATTTAGACTCAGGAGATCTTATTTCCTTGGTGGCCAAGAGAATGATGAAACGGGTGTGCTTTGGCATAAGCAGAGATGGAACTGGAAATAGTTCCTAATTTTTACCCAGTTTATCTCCTGTGACTCCCTTGATTGAAGGAGAGCCTGTGCTCTGTAAACATAAATGGCCGTAAATTAGGTAATGGATCCCAAAGCCATCCTTAGTCATAGATATGTAAACTCTTAGATCTGGACAGCATCATGTGGATCATCCAGAGATTGGTCAACAGCCACAGAGTTAGTCAGTAGCAGAATTAGGGCTAGAGTTCAAACTTCCTCATTCCCATTTCATTGGGGAGAGTAAAACTATCCAACTGTCACAGACAAAAGGCAGGTCAATAGTCAATAAACCTTTATTAAGTACTTACTAGGCGCCACACAGTACTAAGTGCTGGGAATATAAATAATAAAAAAAAGTCCCTGCTCTTAAGAAGCTTACCATTCAAATGGTGGAAGACTATACACAAAAGGAAGCTGAAAAAGGAAGATGGGGGTAAAGAGTACCCATTTCTGCAGGGAGATATAGGGAAGAATTCTTTGCTCAACTACTACCCAGATCAGTCAATAGCCATCAAAACTGAGGCAAGACTCTCCACCAATAAAAAAATTATGACTTGCTATTTGTTTAGATGATTAGAATTGATTAAAGCATGAAAGAATTTTAAAATTAATATCTGTAGCACCAGCCCTGAAGTCAGGAGGACCTGAATTCAAATCTGGCCTCAGACACAACACTTCCTAGCTGTGTGGCCCTAGGCAAGTCACAACCCCAATTGCCTCAGCAATAAATAAATAAAATTAACATTTGTGCATTGTTTTTAGACAATGTACATAATATTATTACATATTTAATAGACAATAATATAGTATATGTATAACTTTCATATGCACCAAGAAACCAAAAAATTGTGGCTTGCTTTATTGAGATACTCACTTTATTGCATTAGACTGAAACTGAACCTGCAATATTTCTGAGATTTGCTTGTATTATCTCACAAGGTAGTTGTAAAGATCAAATGAGATGTGTTGTCTAGGAGGTGGAAATAATGACAAACCAAGTAGATGATGAATGATCAAGAAATATCTTAGACACTGAATAGAGACAGTGATCTACAGGTCTTCATTATAAACCTTTCTAATAATCATCTTAATTTATAAGATGAAGAGCATTCCTTCCTGAAATTCCTACCTGTCAACAAACTATAAATCCATCCCCTCAATTTTTCTCTGCCTCATTCCCCATCCACAGTCTCTACCTCGCCATTTCCAGTTCCCTGTCAAGAATTAGCAGTGGGAGTAGTGGAGTGTGTGGGGAAAGCTAGGCTAGATTGATCACTTATAGTCAGATATCTTATAGAAGGAGGCACTGGCTATTAGTATTGGCATCAATTCAGAGTCATGGGATCATAGAATTAGAGTCGGCACAAATTTTAGAGATCATCCTGTGCAATACATTCACTTTCCAAATGAAGACACTTTACGTCTATTTTCACCTCTGTACCTGTCATGTCACCCAGGAGATTTTTGACTCACAATTAATTCATAGACTTTAGTCATAAGAACTATAAGCTCATGGAGGACAGGGACCATGCTTTACTTATCTTTGCTTATTTCATGCTGCCTAACACTGGTCTTATACGTTGGAGGTGGTCATTAAATGCTTGAATTAAATGTGCTAAAAAAAAAATCGGTTCGGGGCAGCCATGGCACAGTGGAAAAAGCACCAGTCCTGAAGTCAGGAGGACCTGAGTTCAAATCTGACCTCAGACACTTAACACTTCCTGGATGTGTGACCCTGGGCAAATCACTTAACCTCAATTGCCTCAGCAAAAAAAAAAAATTAAAAATCGGTTCATATAGTAGTCATCATGATGATGCTAAGAAAGATGATACAAAGAGAAGAAAGAAGAAAACACAGAGTAGAAACAATGGGAAGTGACTATGCACTTAAGAAAGGGAATATCAGACAATATGAAGTGAACCTTAGACTTTGGGAAAGTGGATTTCATCTGTGGATGGGCAGAAAGTAGAGTAAGCATGGCATAGTAAATAGAAGGCTGGTTTTGGAATCAGGAAGACCTTCAATAAGGTCCTCTCAGTAACCAAGGCAAACTCTAACAAAAAAAAAAAAAAAAAAAAAAAAGGTATGATTTGCACAGGTAGAAGGAATTTCCTTATCATCCCCACACTAATGAAATCATGGGTCCATTCCCTATCTTTATTCCCTGAAATACTAGCAGATCAGGGAGCATATTATAGCTTTCCTACACCTAAATTTTAGCAAGATATTTAAGAAAGACTTTCATGCTATATGGCACATATTAATTAGTTGGTGTTATACTAGATAATAGTACAATCAGTGTTCAAAACAGATTAAAGGATGGAAGCCAAAGATCAATGATTGATTTGGGAAGACAGTTCTAGTATAATTCCAAAGGATTCTATCCTTTTTTCTAAGCTTTTTATTTTTAAAACACATTCATAGTCTTCAGCTTTTATTGCAAAATCTTGTATTCCAAATTTTTTCTTCTTCCCTCCACTCCCTCCCCTAAATAGCAATCTAATATGTTAAACATGTGCAATTCTTCCAAATATATTTTCACATTTATCATGCTGCACAAGAAAAATCAGGTCAAAAAAGAAAAAAAAACGAGAAAACAAAATGCAAGCAAATAACAACCAAAAAAAAAAAAAAAGAAAATGTTATGTTGTGATACACACTCAGTCTCCACAGTTTTCTCTCTGGGTGCAGATGGTTCTCTCCATCACAAGACCATTGGATCTGGCCTGAATCACTTTGCTGTTGAAAAGAACCATGCAAAGGTCTCTATCCTTAACACTGAATTTCTCCCAATATTTTTACTAATGTGTTTGATAAAGACATAAGATATAGATAGTATAATTCTAAAATTTTCCAGTAGTGAAGTTGAGAGGGAAAGCTAATATATTGAATAAAATGTCTTAAAAGATCTGGTCCATATGGAATAATGGACAAAATCTAATTATTTTATTAGGTATATATGTAAAAACCTACCCTTAAGGTGAAAAAATTAAAATGCACCTGCATGTTTTAGTTTTTTAAAGCTTATTAAGAATAAACAGTGTGATGTGGTAGCCAAAATAGTGAGGTGATCTTAGACTACCCTGTAACAAAGGCACAATGCCCAGAATAAGGGAAATCATAGTCCTCTGTTTGTCCATAGTTAAACCACATTTGGATCATTGAGTTCAGGACTGGGTACCACATTTTGTGAAGGACATTGACAAGCTGTGCAAGTCCAGAGAGCAACCAAGATGGTGAAATATCACCATGGAACATCATTGCCCCTAGTTAACTGAATGCTGCTCTCTAAGAGAATAGAGTCTTACTTTGTCCCTGGAGATTAGTCAGATGTGAATGGAGTGGGGTGTTCCAACTGATTCTGGGAGAGGCCAGGTTGGAGACTACACTGCAGTATTTTGTGGGCAATCATCAATCCCAAGTCTAGACCTTTACTAAATCAAGAATATTCCATAGAGAAGAATGGGCGATCTTAATAATTTGCTGTACCAGAAGGTCCTGATAATATGTTATGACCTCTAAACCCTAACTGGCCCTAATGATTGAAAAGGCTACTCTGGAAGCTGGGCAGCTTTGGCTGAATAGATTTGATCTACAAATGCCATATTGGCCTAGAAAAGTCTTGTCTTGCCAGCTAAAAGAGTCAGGAAGTCATTTCCTGGATGGCCAGGTTTGTTTTTCAGATTAACCAACAATATGAGGACACATTGGTAGGGGCAGCAAGGGGCTGCTGAGGACAGAGGGAAAGAGCCACATTTTATCTGGTTATCATTTTTCCTGCTACTAAATGTCGCCCCTCTCTACACTGCCCCAAAACAAACCTTTTCCTTTTCTCAGAGTTCCAGGACCATCCTATTCCCCCAATCCAATTTCTGACTCTCTGCAGTCCCAAGTTGTTTTTGGCTCTGTGGCTAGCTGGGTGCTAGCATGAACACACATGTAGGCGAGGCTGCAGGAACAGTAAGGTTATAATTACCTCCAAGATCTGTTTTAAATCAATAGTCCTGGACTTGGTGGTTAAGGTGGATAGCTCCTCCTTAAACTACTTCCTTTGTGCTGAAAGGAAGGAGGAGGAATTGACCAAGCTGTTCTTTGAAATACTTGGGGGGCTACTTGTATATATACATGTATATATATACATATATATGGCATCCAGGTGCCTATGAGTATATGGTGTGTGGCTGTTTAGGTACACATGCATATGTACGTGTGTGTGAACACTTTTGGATGCTCAAATGCAGATTTTGAGGTCCTACCCTCAATGGAACTCACTGTTTCCACTATCTCTTCATCTCTCCCTAATAGCCTTCTGGGTGGAAACTCATTTGCTGACACCGGGCAGTTGGGGTTTCTGAGGGCAAGGGTAGACTAACTCAGTGTCTTTCTGTATCTCTCATATCAGCAGCTAGAGATCCTCTACATCAGTACATCAGTGGGGTTTTCTACCCCACCCTTACCACAACTATCCGCCCCTTGTGCTCTCGAAGGATTGGGTGACTTCTTTCTAGCAATCAGCCTCGGTCAACCAGGCAATTGGTCTGGACCCTAGGCATGCTGCCTAGAAAAAAAGTTAGGCAAAGTCTAGTGGGATGAGAGAGGAAGAAGGAGATCAAAAAAGAAATATCAAACTTTTCTTGTTTCATTCTAAGATTCTATCTCCCTTGGGAGTCTTCCTGAGTTTCATTTCCCAACTTCAGTCTCATTTGTAAAATGAGTCCCTTAATAGCTCTGCTATTCTAAAATAATAGGGTATTTGGACTTGCTTTGTTATTAAAAAGCAGAATGAGAAAACTGAGACTGAGGGTGTGGGACTTGTTTAAAGTCAAGAGATAGTGAAAATAAGAGATGGGGATGAAGACCAGGCTTTCTGCCTTTGAATTCAGTGCTCTTTCCACTACACATGTCTACTCATTGTAAAGGTCTTTCCAGCTCTACCATGGAATGAGACTCAGACTCTGCTTTCTCCCAATTCCTTCTATCAAAACATGAAACCCTACCAATAACCTGCCCCCCCAAAAAATGCCTTCACTGATTCACAAATGTGCTTCCCTGGGACTTGAGTAGAATACAATCCATCTTCTCAGTTTATGTTAGTAGTATTTGTAGTTTTAGTTGCCTATGTGCCTTCAACAGTCTAGGCCCGGAGACTGGGACTAGGCAAAACAGACAAAGCTTGCCTTTGTGGCCACCTCTATGCCTCCCTTTCTATGCCCCATCTCCCTATCTCAGTCTCCCAATTCCTTATACTTTCTCTACCTACAAGACCTTACTGTCATTGGGGGAAAAGCTTTGCTTTTAGCCATTGTTTTTAGGCATTGTGACTGATTCTAAGTGATTGATTGTCATCCTTTCTCCAAGATATTTGTATCTGAAGCTTTATATCTTTCACTAGGAGAAAACCTGCATTCAGGGTGGGGGAAGAATAGCTATACATGTAGGCAGATCTCCACCCTCTCTTTTCAGCCTGAGACCTGTTGAAGACTTTAGTTTTAAAAGATCAAGGTCTCTCATTTCATTGTGGGCCATCTCCAGTCATCTATATCTATGTCTTACCACCAGACTCAGATGGCTCTGGAGGATAAAATGAGGCAGGTGGCCTTGCATAGTCCTCCCTGACTTAAATCCAATTCACTTGCATCCACAACATCATCTCTCTGAAGTCATGGTCTTCTTCTTTTTTTTTTTTTTTATTAAAGCTTTTTATTTGTATAACATATGTAAGGGTAGTTCCCCAACATTGATCCTTACAAAGCTTTCCATTACAAATTTTACCCCCAGTCCCCTCCCCTCCCCTAGATGGCAGGAAGTCCACTACATGCTAATAATGTTGAAATGCTTGAGAAGTTATGCAAGAAAAATCCTATCTACAAGAAAAAAAAAGAATCAGAGAAAGGCAACACAATGCAAACAAATGTCAGTAGAGATCATGAAAATGTTACGTTGTGGTCCATATTTCATTTCCCTCTCTCTGGGTGTATATGGTTTTCTTCAATGAACAATTGGAACTGGTTTGAGACAATTCTTTGTTGCAGAGAGCCATGTCCATCAGAATTGATCATCATGTAATACTGTTGTTGCTGTGTATGATGATCTCCTGGTTCTGCTCGTTTCACTCAGCATCAGTTCATGCAAGTCTCTCCAGGCCTCTCTGAAATCCTCCTGCTGGTCGTTTCTTACAGAACAATAATATTCCATAACATTCATATACCATAATTTATTCAGCCACTCTCCAACTGATGGGCATCCCTTCAGTTTCCAGTTTCTAGCCACCACAAAAAGGGCCGCCACAAACATTCTTGCACATGTGGGTCCCTTTCCCTCCTCTAAGATCTCTTTGGGATATAGGCCCAGTAGAAACACTGCTGGGTCAAAGGGTATGCACAGTTTGACAACTTTTTGGGCATAGTTCCAAGTTGCTCTCCAGAATGGTTGGATCCGTTCACAGTTCCACCAACAATGTATCAGTGTCCCTGAAGTCATGGTCTTCTTTAAGAAAAATGGACAAATAACATTCCTGTCCATACGCTTTGTCTTTCAGACAAACTGGACTGCTCTCCCTCTGTTCCCTGGCTATACAACTTGTACTTTCCTGCCTCTTTACCTTAACTGATGCTATTTCCCTGCACCTAGAATGTCCTCTGTCCCCCTCTTCAACTTCCACCCATTCTTTAAAATACAAATCAAACGCCACCTTCTCCATGAAACTTACCCTAATATACCCACAAAGCATTTTTGTGTTCCTCTAATGTAATTATGTATCATAGGTGGCTAAGTGGTACCTCCAATAGAATGCTGGGCCCGGAGTCAAAAAATTGTTGTTTAGTTGTTTCTCAGTCTGTCCAACTTTTCATGACCCCATTTTGGGGCTTTCCTGACAAAGATACTAGAGTGTTTGCCATTTCTTTCTCCAGCTCATTTTACAGTGGAGGAAACTAGGACAAACTGAGTTAAGTGACTTTCCCAGGGCCACACAGCTAGTAAGTGTCTGAGGCCAGATTTGAACTCACAAAGATGAGTTTTCCTGACTCCAGACACGAAGCTCTACACAACATGGCACTGGAGTCCAAATATGACCTTAGACACTTGACTTTGGGCAAGTCACTTAATGTTTGAGTTTCCTTAACTATGAAATGGGATTAATGAAGTACCTATCCCATAGAGTTGTTGTGAGGATCATTTTACAGATGAGGAAACTGAAGCAAATAGGATTAAGTAACCTGCCCAGGGTTGCACAGTTAGTAAGTGTCTGAGGCCAAATTTGAACTTAGGGAGTTGAGTCTTCCTGACTCTATGCACTGCAGTCTCAGCTGCCCACATCATCTATCTATCCATCCATCTAACTAGCTATCATCCATCCATCTCTATCTAGATATGTACATATACATATACACACATATACATATATGTATGCTTTCTTCACTATGTTCTGATTCATGTGAGTCAATTAATCAATTAACAAGTATTTATTGAGCACCTATTATGTGCCAAGCACTGGACTAGGATCTCAGGGTATAAATATAATGAATGAAACAATCTTTCTTTGAAGGGAACTTACCTAAATTTTCCCAAAGTTCTCTAAATTTCTCATTTTCAACTTTTTTTGAAAATTGCATAATAACATTCCATTACCTTCATTTATTCCCAAACTCTTTCCACAGAGCCCCATTGCCAAACTATTTTGTTTGGATTCATTTGTTTATAGGGAAACTCCTTTGTGAAGCTGGGGTTGGTATCAGGACAAACATCTGTGTGTGCTAGTCATCCACCTCACACACAGAACTGCTAGGAGGAAAATGTTTTGTAAAGCTTACATTACTATATCAATGTGAAATGTGAGATGTGTTAATAAATTATGTTGTAACAACTTCTGCCCCATCTATTTTATTTATGTCATGGTATAACAGGAAAAGGATTAGATTCAAACTCTTGGTCTACTTTGTGATCCTAGAAGGTAAGTCACATACCTTTATTGTGCCTCAGTTTCCTTATCTGTAAAATGGAGTTTGGACTAGATGATTTCTAATGTCTTTCCCAATGCTTGAGTGTCTTTGTTTTAAATCAATTTATTTTGATTGCTTAATGGCTGAATCAAAGGGATCAGAAGCAAAGGGATAGGAGCACAGATTTACAATTGGAAGGGACCTTAAGGACCATGTAGCCCATTTTATAGATGAGAAAAGTAAGACCTGGAGAGGTGAAATGATTTGAGAGTGAGAAAAAGTGTGACCAGATAGGGAGAGCCCTAGTCTAGAAGTCAAATGATTCCATGGCCCAAGCAATCCCTGCTCTATGTCCTCCAATAGGTCTTGTCCTGGTTTATGTCTTAACTTCCTTCCTACCTGAAGAACTAAGTGGTGTTGACAACTGAGCCTTCCACAGGCTTGAGGAGAAGTGAAATACAACCTTTTATGTTAAAATCTGATGGGGGGGCATTTCTAGGCAGTAGGAGCTCTAAGAGTTTTTATAGCATGCTCAGCAAGCCACTGAGTTTTGAGATAATACTATCTGGGCACTCAAGTTCCAGGTCTCAGGGATTTTCCTTAGTTACTCCCTCTCTCTCCATCAATCCCTACGATTTACCCACTTGATAAATGAGGAAGGGAATAAATACTGATTGAATACCTACTATGTTTCATGAACTATGCTAAATTTTTTCAAATTATTTTATTTGATTCTCACAACTCCTCTGTGAGATAAGTGCTTTATTATCAATCCCAATTTACAATTGAGAAAACTAAGGCAGACATTAAATGACTTGCCCAAAGTAACACATCTAGTGAGTGTCTAAAGTCAGATTTGAATTCAAGAGGAAATGAATGGAGGCAGGAAAGCTATATACACACATACATACATATATATGTATGTATATATATATATACTTATATATATATATATACACACACACACATATATAGGTATATAAACATGTATTCATACATACACATACACATCTTACTAATGTGTTCTTTCTCAGGGTCCTCCTTCCTCTTAATCTCTGCATGAAGGCAGAATCACAGACTCTCTGGAAGGTGTATCATTTCATCTCCTGGCACAGGTACACCTTCAGTTGGCTGAAGGTCCTTACCCAGCCATCTCCTGTTGCCTCCCTTGTCCCTCTCCTGCCTCTCTCCCTCTGCAAAGGGAGTGAAAAAAATTCCCATTTATCCCTTGTTTTGCCTCACGTGTATTCGTGAAGGTAAAATAATATTAGGCTTATAAATCACTTTGAAAACTTTTAAAGCACTATGTAAATTCAGTTCTTTTTGTGATTCTTGCTATAGTAACTGGCAGGCTTCTTGACTTAGTCTAGTGCGCTCTCTCTCTAACTATGCTGCAGACAGTTTGGTTCTTCCTCTGACAACAAAAATAGGTTTGCCTAAATGTTGACATGGACCACCCATGGGATAACTAGTCCTTCTGTCAGCCAGTACTGATCCTACCTATTTTTGTTTTCTCAGCATCTAGCAAGGTAGCATGAACATTGGCAGAACATTGGCTAAACAGGTCTGGTTTGAATCAAAACATTCTAGCAAAAGGGGAGCAAGAGGAAGTTAAAACAAAAAACTTTTAAGAGTGTAAATAAGAACTTCTAACTTTGGGAAAAACTAGAATTTGGACTGCAAAACCAGACCATGGCAGTAGGAAGGTACTTTGCCCCTCACAGATCTAGTCAAATACAGAAACTTCTCTGCCACAGGAGGCAAAACCAGCAAAACTGAAGGTGATTATGAAATGAAGGGTGGTTCCTAGCAGACTGGAGGTGTTAGCTCCATTCAGGATCTGCTTTATGTCAATAATTCTGTCAGCTTCACTGGCAAATCTAAGTGTTAATATTTTGAATAATAATAAAGATTATATATATATGTGTGTGTATATGAAATATAAATAACATGATAGGTACTGAATGTTTGTTAAAGAAATGAATGAATGAATATTGAATAAATTTGTGGTCATACCCGCACTTTTCCTTCCCTTTCCCCCTATTTTTGTGAGCAGACATATTGAATTTGGGGGGCAGATTCTATCTTAGAATGTAGTCTTTGTAGGGAGAGACTGTCATATTATTTTTGTATCTTTGGGACTTAACAGAGTGACTTATACAAGTAAGTACTTTACAAATATTTGCTAAATTGAACTGAATTGGTGATAGATGGAATTCTGTTTTCCAGGCGATAGAACAAACTTTCATTGAAGTGGAACTGGAGCTATATAGTAAGGTAAATAATTCTGTGATATTTTGAGTAGACCACTAAGACTTCCCTCTGACATATAGTAAGCTCTACACTGCCCATCTCTCTGAGATATGATTCTATTTTTGTCATATTATTTTCTAATTGTTCCCTGTAGTGAATGAAAGGGGAAAATTTAGCATGGGATATATGCCCTCCTTTCTTTGCAGATGTGGGTAGCTGTGGATATAGAGACAGAATATCTTGTCAGCTTGGTTGATGTTGCTTAGTTTAGCTGAACCACCTTTTTTTTCCTTCTCTTTTTTTTATTCTTGGTTACAGGGGACACAAATATTCTCTGGGAAAAGATGGATTTTAAAATTAAGGTAATTTTTTTAAAATGCTATTGATGAAAATGTCTTCCTAAATCCTATGAAGAATATATGAAAATACACAAAACGGGGGCAGCTAAGTGGTGAAGTGGATAGAGCACCAGCCCTGAAGTCAGGAGGACCTCAATTCAAATCTGGTCTCAGATACTTAACACTTCCTAGCTGTGTGACCCTGGGCAAGTCACTTAATCCCAATTGCCTCAACCAAAAAAAGAAAGAAAGATAGAAAGAAAGAAAGAAAGAAAGAAAGAAAGAAAGAAAGGAAGGAAGGAAGGAAGGAAGGAAGGAAGGAAGGAAGGAAGGAAGGAAGGAAG
>JAJPUD010003287.1:0-13107 GCA_023553655.1 Myrmecobius fasciatus | reverse complement strand
AAAGAAAGAAAGAAAGAAAGAAAGAAAGAAAGAAAGAAAGAAAGAAAAGAGAAAAAGAAAATATACAGAACAGATAAGGAACCAGGCCCAAGGAAGATGAGTATGGCCCACAGTCACCAAACTGAGAGATAAGCTTTAAGGTTAGTGTTAGCATCCTTTCCACTACACCATGATGCCAGCAAGGAGGTCATTGAAGAAGGAGGAAACTGCCAAAGAAAATGTGGAGAGAGCCCTTTGGGTTTGCTTCAAAGGGACCTGGGGTCATAAGTGGGTTTTGGGAAGTTATATTGCCTCATGGTAGATTTCTAACTATGAAGAGTATCATGGTGGTACAGAAAGGATGCCACATAAAATTTTTAAAACACTTTGAAATACTACCTCATACACATCAAATTAGCAATAGTAATAATAATAAAAAGAAGCAAAACAGTTGGCAGGATTCTGGATCACATTCATTGCTGGTAGAATTGCAAGCTTGGAGAATCTTTTCAGAGATCAATCTGGCATTACTCAGTACATGTTATAAAAATGATCTTATTCTTGGATCTAATAATTCCTCTGTTGAGAAAATATCCCAAATGGATATTATAAATAATAACAAAAATGAGCTGGCTGTCCAAAGTTTTTCATAGTAGCATTTATATGTAAACAGCAAAAAACAAACAAACAAACAAACAAAAAACATCAGATGCAACTTAAATATCCAACAACTAGGGAAAGAGAAAAAAAATTATGGTACATTAATATAATTGAATTCTATAATGCTAATTAGAGCAACTAGTAATAAAGTAATCTGGCAAATCTTTTATGGAATAATAAAGAAGTGGAATAAAGGCAAAACTCAAAGAATGAAGTCTGATCAATTACTGCCACAGAAGAAAGGGAAATGAGAAGCAGGAAATTAATAAGGAATAATAGAAAATTTTTCACTAATATTTTAATGCTCTGAAATTATTAACACAGATGTAAAATGTCAATGAGCAAGTTGTTTTTATTGATATTAAAATTTCAATTTGGTAAGCAAGTTTTTATTTTGAAAGAAAAAAAGATTACACTAGAGGGCAGGAGATCTGGGTTTGAGTTGGAGCTATTCCACTAACTTACCTCCTCCAATCACTCTGCTTATTCCATCTCTATTTTTCTCTCTGATAGCCAAATATGGGATAGTGGATTTGAACCCTGACACTGTCACTATTTGTGTGACCTTAGGGATATCAATTCTTGGATCCTCAGTTTCATCTTCTATAAAGAGGGAATAATAGTTTCTATTGCCTGCTTCATAGAGTGGGGATGGAACAAAGGACTTGACAACCTTCCCCACCCCATTATTTTTCTCTCTTTCTCTTGGTGTCTGTCTTTATCTTGACCTTCATTTCTTCTTCTATTTTTCTATCCCTATTTATTGCTGAGGACAGGTCATAGAGGAAAGTGATATGTAGGGTTGACCCATCAAAGACAAAGAGACAGTTTAGGGGTTGTTTTCACTGGTAGGAGAGGGACAGGACACAGTAACAGTGACAATTCCTACCCACCACCCCATGGCTCCCACTCCAGCATCTTCCCTACTACTCAATATGAACAGAACTGGTAGAAACTCCCATTATGGGGGAAAGGGGTGCAGTTTTTTCCTGAAGGGGAACAGGTTTTTCCCTCCCCCATTTTCTGTAACAGGAACTAAAGATACAGAGTTCTAGGTAGAGCCAAGAAGCTGGGTCCCTAGGGATTAAGGAAAAAACATCAGAGATATTAGAAAAGCCCAGAGTGAAACTTCATCAGTCTCCTGCTCTGTGCATTTATTGGGAAAAAAAAACTGACAGGAAGTTGCCCTCCACCCACCTCTGTGGAAAGAGCTATCTGCAGGGAATTTCTTTACCTTAGGTCACAACCCTCAACTAAGCACAGGGGAAAGGCTGAGGGGTCTGGGGTCAAAAAGGAGCAGAAACCCTCACAGGGTTTCTGCTGAGTTAATACCTGTTTAATAGAGAGTAACATCCTTTAGGATTCCCCTTGATTTTGACTCAGAAAAATTTTAATTTATGCTAACCACCCTTTATGTCTGAAACTAAATGATCTGTTCACAGGGCTAGCAAACAGAAAAACCAAGATAAGAATCACAGCATTACAGGATCCTATATTTAGAGACTTCAGAGGCTCATCTCATCAAGCCCCTTCCTTTTATAAATGGGGAAAATGAGGCTGAGAACTTAAGATTCCTCCACAATGACATAATAAGTGGCAAAGTCAGGATTGAATACAGGTCTTTGGATTCCAAATGTAGTATACATGGGGCTTCTGAACCATTGAATCCGAAAGCTAGAAGCCACCTTAAAGCTCATCTGGTGCCTTGGACTTCTACCTCCTCAGTGAAGAGCTCTTTCCATTTTCTAAGAATCTTAAACCCAATGCCAGGCTTTATTGAGCCCCAACTATTTACTTTCAGGATCTCTGGAGCCACAGGAATTGGATTCAATGTCTATGATGCCCGGTACTGAAACACAGTGACTTCAAGCAGTCACTGAACTTCTCCAGATCTCAGCTTCTTCATCCATTAAATGAGAGGGTTGGACCAGAGGATCCCCAGGGGCTTTTTAGCTTTGCCTGTATCTGTATCTGTGGCAGACATCTGAAGGGAGGCAATGGAGTTCACAAAGCAAAGGTACTTTTCTCTATTTCTTTGTTTCTCTATTTCTTTGTCTCTGTCTCTGTCTCTCTGTTTCTTTTTCTTTTTGTGTGATTGTCTCTGTGTCTGTCAGTTTGTCTCTGTCTGTCTCTTCTCTCTCTTCCTCCCTGCTTCATCACTCTGTAGGGGACAGAATAGTTGTGACCAGGATCTTCTCCAGACCACAATGATGTTGTCCAGTTCTCTATCAGCTTCTCCTACCCTGAACTCTGTAAATGACTTCATGCTGCACCACTCTCATATACAGCCTTGTTTTATTTCTTCTGGTATGAGCCTGGCCTTCCCCAGTAGAGTAACACCTCCTAGAAGGCAGGAATCCTGGTTCCTCCTCTCTGATAGCCCCTAGAATGGGACTGACCACAAGGCAGAATCTAGGGTTCTTGCACAGGGAAGGAGCTTAAGGTGTATGGTTCAAGGATAAAGTTAAAGAGCAAAGAAACAGGGGCAGCTAGGTGGTGGGGGCAGCTAGGTGGCGTAGTAGATAGAGCACCAGCCCTGAAGTCAGGAGTACCTGAGTTCAAATCTGGTCTCAAGACACTTAACATTCCCTAGCTGTGTGACCCTGGGCAAGTCACTTAACCCTAATTACCTCTGCAAAAAAAGCAAAACAAAAAGAGCAAAGAAACAATTTCATGACCCTTGAGCATGAATGGCCTCTGCAAAGCCCCCCAAGTGAGCTCTTCCTTCATGGTGATAGTGAGGTGACACACAGGTGACAGCAAGACCTGAATTCAAATCTTGCCCTTGATACAAGTTGTATGATGTTGGATAAATCATTTCATCTTTCCCAAGGTCAGTTTTCCCCTCTATAAAAGGGGGATAATAGCATCTATCTTATAGGGTTATTGTGAGGAACAAATGACATAATGTAGGTAAAGTGCTGTACCTGTAATAAAGAGATAAGGGTCATCATTTGTTAGCTGTTCCTTAGCTCCTGGGTAGCTTAGGTCATTTAGGAGATATATTAGGATTATATATATTAGGATATGCATATCCTAATATATATATGTATATACATATATATATATTAGGAGATATTTAGGGTCTGATGTGCCCCAAAGGTCTAATATTATTCCTTGAAGATAGCAAGGTAGAGAGAAGCATTTGAAATCTCTGAGGGGTTAGTAACTGGGGCTCAAAGCTCTGGTTTCCCCAACCCAGAGGGCCAAATAAGTAGGATTTAACTATTAAATAGAGAGCTTCTCCAGTTCAATGACTCAGGAAATATTATATATTCCCTAAATCTAAGAGGTATCAAAGCTTGGCCAGTGTTCTAGAACCCTCTCTGCTAAAGCTAAGGGAAAGTCCCTCAGCATCTTCACCCAGAAAGTCCTCTCCCATAGACTCCTGCTGCCTGCTCCAGAATCAGCCTCAATTCTGGTCCATGAGAAGTCAAAGCTAGGGATTAAGGTGTCTAGGAGAGGGCTGCTCACTTTCAGGAAGAAGGCAGAGAACAATTCAAATAAATAATAAAGGTTAAATCATTAAATTACACTCGATACTCTCACAAAAGACCAGAACCAGGAGAAGAGAGACCAACAGAGAATGGAAAAGGAAGAATCAAGGGAGAGGGGAAGACATAAAAGAAGAGAGGAGATGGGGATACAGGGAAAGAGGGATAGACAGAAGCAAAGATGATGACAGAGATGAGCTAGAGAAAGGGATGGAGACAAAGAGACAGAGGGGAAAACCCACAGAGAGTTTCCCTGATCTAGTGCTGCTGAAACCATTGCCAAGAGGACAGGGAGACTTTTCAAGTTTTTCTTCCAGTAGAGAGCTCCCTTCCAGGATTTGAGGAGAGACAAGGCCTGGGAAACTCCTTCACAATCTTCCCCACCCCCAAATCGAGGAAACAGGGTGAGAAAAGGAAGGGAGGGCCCTCCACGCCAGCATCTGAGCAAAACTGAAGCATGAACAGCCTGGGAATTCCCACCAGGATATCTTCTTGGGCGTGAGGAGGCCAGGTCTGGGGCTGAACCACTTCACTGTGCATGTCCATGGTGGGAGCTGAGAAAGGACTAAGAGTTAGCTGCTGAGAGGGAAACTTGAGCAAGGCAGAGATGAGCAAGTGAGCCAAAGTCAATGGGGAGCTGAGGAAGAGCGGGGACCCTGGAGAGAGAGGAGCATTGGACAGGAAGGGAATGCAATAGAAAGATGAGAACATCGGATTGGGGGTCTGAAGAGGGAAGTGTTCATCCTGACCTGGATTTCAATGACCTGTGGGATACAAGTCTCCCATAACAGTGAAGGGGCTGGATTTGTCCATGTCTATAGCTCCTTCCCATTTTAAATCCTGTATTACCCAGGAAATAGGAGACCATTAGCAGTGTCCACTGGGAGACAGGGGAGCCGGCTCTCCCCGAGCCAGCAGGAAACCTGCAAATTCTTAGCACTTCCCATTTCCTTCTTAAGTAAGCATAATCCCTTAGCACTGGCTCCCTGGTGTGTCCTTCTGCCTCTCTCTGCCTCCTCACACTCTCCCTGTCTCTCCATCTATATCTTGACCCATTTGCCTTTTTCTCTATATTTCCTCCCCCTCTCAACCTGATTTCTGTCTCCCCCATCAATACATAATGTCTACAGTTCGCATGCAATGAATCCTTCTCCCTGATGACCCCATAGGAGCCAACAGCACAACCCATAGGATTTAGATTCTGAGGGATCCTCAGGGATTACCCAAATCTAAATCCTTCATCTTGTAAATGACCAACCAAGGTATAGGCATGTGAGGAGATGACATATCCAAAGTACTCCTCGGCAGAGCCAAGCGAAAACCCAAAAGTGATAAAACCAGCCAGAGGTTCCCACTAAAGACCCTGTCCAGACCACCTTCCTCCTGCCAGACAACCCAGTGCCCTCTCTTTAGTGATGACCTTCCACTAAGCGTGCTGAATCAAAGAGCTGCTAGACACATTTGGCCATGTGAATTTGAACCAATCTATTTCACACGACCATCATGAGAAAAGTACTTTGTCAGCTTTAACATGCAACAGAATTATGAGCTATTTTATTCTAAGCAAAGAGGAAGGCAAATCTTTGCTTTAAAAAAGTTATGTAATGCTTTCCAAAACCAAGCATGTATGACTTCTGGATTATCTTATTTGGCGTAGATTTGGCATAGAGTCCTAGCTCTGCCACTGACTAGCCATGTGGCTATGAGGCAAGTTATTCTGCTTCCCTAGAATTGTTTCCTTATTTGCAAAATAAAGATATTGGAATAAATAATTCACTTTTAGCTCTAAAATTAAAAAGAAAAAAATCCTATATTGTCCCATTGTCTTCCCCTGGAGTGAGGAAAAGAGGGAATGAAGCAGATGGAGATGTACTGTTTTTTTGTCCTTGGAAGAAACCCAGGGAAGGAAAATGAGAGTGTCCATTGATTTAGCTGCTCTTCCCATCTCCCCAAGGCAATATAAATTGATGGAATACCACTATTTCTTCTCAGCACCCTCTAATAATTTCCTATCATCAACAAGAGATCAGGGTCAACCTCCTCAGCATAACATCCAAGATTTAAATCACCTATGTCTATATTTGAGGCTGATAAAGTTCCCCAGAATGGAGTGTGAGGACTAAGAGAAGTCAGAACTTTGGGAAAGGGAAATCATCCCAACCTGACCCTATTCCCACTCAAACCTTCTGTTATAAACTCCATTGATCTTTTCTCTATCAAAAGTCTTAGGATCATGAGATCTTGAGTGTAGAACTGAAAGCTTCATCAGAAGTTATCAAGTCCAGATCACTTATTCTTTTTTTAAAGTAAGTTTTATTTTTTTTTCAATGAACAAAATTCATTTTTCTCTTCCTCCTACCTTCTTTCCCTTCTCCTCAGGGAAAAAAAAGAAAAAGAAAAACATTGTAATAAATATGGATAGTCAGGCAAAATAAATTCCTTCATTGGTTACCTAACAAAAAATATA
This sequence comes from Myrmecobius fasciatus, assembly GCA_023553655.1. NCBI lineage: Eukaryota > Metazoa > Chordata > Mammalia > Dasyuromorphia > Myrmecobiidae > Myrmecobius > Myrmecobius fasciatus. The sequence continues at coordinate 6,507 of JAJPUD010003287.1, read as the reverse complement.
TCTCATTTTCATCCTAAATCCATCACTTCTCTGTCAGGAGGTGTGAGTCACATGCTTTATGATGGTTCTCCAGAGTCTCATTTAAGAGTTTCCTCATTCTAAAGATGGCCTTGGGATTTCAAGAGATGTTAATCTGAGGCCTAGGGATATTATGAGACTTGCTTAATGTCACACAGGTAATAAACATAACAGGCAGAATATGAACCCAGTCCTCCAACTCAAAAGTTAATTCTTTTTCCCCCGTATCAACATGCAGGGGAAAATAGAGGCAAGGGATATTTTATTACAGGCTAGGTCCATTGCCTGATAATAAATAATTGTGCTTAATAATATGTGTTACAATTATTTATTATAACTCACATTCATATCTTCTACTTTGATGGTCACAAAGCACTTTTTCTCCCAAGCTCAAGGTTGATAATGCAAGTGTTATTGCCCCTACTTTACAAATAAGGAAACTGAGCCCTAAGGAAAGTAAAATATCTCTCCCATAGACACACAGCAACTATCAGAACCAGAACTAATAACCCAGTCTCCTGAGTCTATGGACAATAAGCAACTAAGCCACATTACCTTATTTCTTTTAGGCCCACTGCCTACCTCTAAGTAGGCCAGCTTCATTATTTTTCCTAGACCTTACATCCAATTTTTCTGGGGTTCATGACCCAGTCCTTATTTTCAGAGTAAAATTAAAAGCTAAAAGTTCTTGATGCCCAGGAAAGCCAGGGTCCTAAAGCTAGGTCTTAACCAGCCCTACTGCCTTAGGTTGTGGACCCTCATCCTTTATCCCAAGACAAAACCACAGTGTGTGCATGAAACTTAACTCTTTGACCCACTTAAGCAAACACCCAGGAATTGACCTCCCTCCGTATTTCCTCCCCTTCTCTTGCACTAGCTGTCTTCCCCAGCCATCTCTGGAGAATGAGAAGGAAATGGAGGAGCTGGTGAGCAGCCCAAAAATCTAAGACCTGAGCTCCTGGGACTGAAAAAAAATACATCTGAGGTCAGAAAGCGGGGTTTTTGTTGGCCTCTGGCCAACTTTCAGCCTTGTACAGGAAACCCGTCCAGGCCTGCTCCCAGCCCACAGCAACCCAGAGTAGCAACCAATCAAGAAGACTTCATTGATAATAGACCACATTTATATAATATTTTCCATGCTAAGGCAGTTGCACAGGGTTTGGAATCAGGAGAAATGAATTTAAATACCTGCTCTTCCTCTCATGAATAGTGTGACTCTGAATAAGTCACTGAACCTTCTGAATTTTGGTTGCTTCATCTGTAAAATGGGTATGATACAACTTATGTTCTGCTTTACAGGACTTATGTGAAGAAAGTTTTTTGCACTTGTTTAGGGCATATTCAGAGTTGTTCTTAAAATTTACAGAGCATTTCCTTCACAACAGCCCTGTGAAGTAGGTAGTATAGGTATTATTATCCTTAAGGATAATAAGGATAAAAAGACTTGCTAGTAGGAACCCAGCTAATAAGTAGCTAAAGCAAGAATCAAATTCAGATCTTTTGATTTCAGGTTCAAGTGTTCTTTCCATTCCACTGTATTGGTTTAGAGTGGGCATTGTGAGGAATAGAGAAGTATTAGATTGAGTTCCTGCCCTCAAGGAGCTTATCTTCTACATGGAAAGACTGACTGTACACAAAACTAACAGTATCAGGCAGTATTCAGTAAGTGCCAAATAGGAACTATTGTTAACATAATCTAGGAAGAGAGGCAGCTGGGCTGTGGGATGGGCAGTAGTAACAGCTAGGATTACTGCCTTGGGTAGCCAGGCAACTTGACTAGTCTCTCTTCGAAGCCTGGGATGCCTACAGTCAGCTTGTAAGAACTGGAAAAAATCAGGTTTTCATTGCTAGTGAATTCAAACTAGCCTGTATATCATTGCTACTGCAGAGAGAATCTTGGGAGGAGAGGGGGAACACTATGACCTGAGGAGTAATTATTAAGGTGACACAACAGATTGGTTATGGTTGTGAGTTTTTCCCTTTCTTCTCTACAAGCATGCTGCTGATCATCAATCATGTGGAAAAGGTACCTAGGAGCATAAATGGAAGTGTGTGCATGTGTTAAGTCAATAAATATTTATTTAGTGCCTGTCATACACAGACACTGTATTAAATGCTGGGTATACAAAGAATCAGAAGATAGTCCACAAGAAGCTCACAGTTTAATGGAGAAGACAAGACAACAAGTAAATAAATATGTACAAACAAGCTACATACAAGACAAATAGGAAATAATTAAAAGGGAGGGCTCTAGAATTTAGGAAAGGCTTCTTGTAGAAAATGGGACTTGAAGCTAGGTCTTAAAGGAAGTTAGGGAAAAGTCAGGAGGCAGAAATGAGAAGGGAAAGTGTTCTTGGCATGAGTGACATAGCCCAAAAAATGCCCAGGGCTGAGACATGGACGTCTTGTTTGTGGTACAGCCAGGAACCAATGCCACTGGAAGAGAATGTGGTAGGAAGTAAGGTGTAAAAAAACATGGAAATGTCCTAAGGAGGGGGTAAAGTTTTGAAGGTGTGTGTCTTGGGTGGTCTGTGTGAGCCCAGAGCTATATGGGCAGCCAGCTCCTGAGTCTGGTCACACATGTGATTTCAGGTAGCAACAACATATGTCTTAGAATTTGGGCAACTTAGAAATGCCTCCCTTGAACTACTTCCATGGCCATAAGAGGTCCATCCCACAAGGACATAACAGATAAAGATGTACTTCCATTAGGGTCTCAGAAGAGGGAGAGATCACTGGGGACTGAGGAGGTCCCTAAAGTTAACTTGAGATGGAACTTGACCAATGGGTAAGAATTTTATTTTGTGGAAAGGAAGAAGGAAAGTATCTAGGCTGGTAAAATAGCAAGAGTTAAAAATGTGAAATTGGAAGGTTTAGGGTTTGGGGTAGAGGGCCAGAGAGCAGGAGCTAGAAGAGACCAACCCTCTACCCCATTTCAGAGATAAGGAAACTGAGGCTCTGGGAAGGTAATTTAGTTACCCAAGGGCAATCAAGTAAAGAGTGCTAGTGGTAGGACTTGAATTCAGATCTTCTTGACTCAGTGTTCTTTCCCTTATACTTTTGAGGGTAATGGAGGATTGTGGCTAGACCTATTCCCAGGCTTATCCTGTCCTGGGCAGTTCTGTCTCAATCTACAGGAATGCGACTGCTCAATCTCTAGGAATGTACTTCTCGGTGCAGATGCTAGAAGGACTGCTGAGTTAGAGAAGACATCTCTGAACAGATGTGTACCCTTCCTTCAGATATATTTTTTCCTCCCCATCATCTGAACTCCTGGGACCAGATCCCAGGTAGGGGGAGAATGACTAGGTAATATGTTTAGGCTCACTAAAAATAAAAAAAAGCAATCAAAATATTAAGTAATAAGAGTCCTGTGTGATCTACACATTGAAGGAAAGGTAAAAGGTTCCTGATACCCCTACCTAAGGGGCTGCTGGGTGGTATAGAGGATGGGTTTGGCATCAGAAAGACATGAGTTTGAATCTAGCCTCAGGCACTTACAAGCTTTGTGACCCTGGTCAAGTCACAACTCAGATTGCCTCATTTTCCTCATTTGTAAAATGAGTTGGAGAAGGTGATGGCAAATTATCTTTCCAAAGAAAATCCCAAATAGGAAGGGAGGGAGAAAAAAATCTCAACTCAAAATTTTACAAAAATGAGTGTTGAAAATTATCTTTAAATGTAAGTGGAAAGGGCAGCTAGGTGGTGTAGTGGATAGAGCACCAGCCCTTTAGTCAGGAAGACCTGAGTTGAAATCTGGTCTCAGATATTTAACACTTCCTAGCTGTGTGACCCTGAGCAAGTCACTTAACCCCAACTGCCTCAGCAAAAAAAAATGTAAGTGGAAAAATAAAATATTGAGAAAAAAGAACAAAGGAAGGAAGGGAACAAACGAACGAATGAACAAAGGAAGGAACGAAGGAAGAAGAGAGGGAGAGAGAGAGAGGAAGGAAGGGAAAGGGAAAGGGCTTCCTCATAAGCTACCAGCCCCTCTCTCTCTGGGTAGTTGGAAAGATCAAATTAGATAATAGATGTGAAAATCTCCACAATAGAAAGATTATTGTATTCTAAAACACAATAAGGTGAAATGAAGATCCATCTACTGAGATCCATATTTACTTAGAGTAAAATACAGTAAATTTGGTAGAACCACCTTGGTAGAAACACCACTTAAATCACTTAAATCATGGTGACAAGCCTGCTGTAATCTCACTATAGAAAGGCCTTATCAGAGGTCTTCTCATGAAGAAACAAGACTTCTCTCCCTTCATGAGCCACTCAGAGATTTAAGTACCAATATGAAGGCACAAGGTCATTACTCACCCCCTCCATTATGTGGTAAGACTTCTCCATTGTTACCTCCACTGATGTAAGTCAGAGTTCATACCACTCCCCTGCCTGAAACCTTCAAAGTCTCTCTCTCTTGTTTTAGGGACAAAACTCAAGTTTCCAAGCCTGGCATTTAAGGGCTTCCATAATTGGGCTCCAATTTTCTTGTTTAATTTCACTCTATTCCCTTCATGGACTCTATGTTCCTGCCAAACTGAATTATTGGCTGTTCCCTGATTTCACCCTGACCTCTCCTGATTGTTTGCCATTACCCATGACATCCCACTTTCTTGGATGTAGATGTCAAGTGGAATCTGCTAATAATCACTTCTCTACCTATTGAAATCCTTTTCTTCTTGCAACTCCACAAAGCCTTCCCTGAATATCGTGAAGTCTAGAACTCTATGAAACCTCCCTTGAACCTTACAGATAAAAGTGACCTTTTCCTCTTTGAATCTTTCATCTGTCTCTATTCTACATTTCTTATATACTTATCACATTCAAATTTGTAGCATAATTATTTGTAACTGTTTTAGCATAGCCACATTCTACCACTCCTCTTCCCTCCTCCTCCATTAAATTATAAGCTCTTTGAGATGGAGGATTGTTTCATTTAACCTGCACATTTCCAGTACCCAGCACAGTGAAATTATATATAACTTAATTTAACAAGCACTTAATTGTGCAAGGAATTATGGTAGGCAATAGGGATACACAGATAAAAATCAAAGTCACTGTCCTCAGGGAGCTTGTAGTTGCCTTTATTCAGACACGGTCTAAAAGCAACAGGGAACCCCTAAAGATGATTGAAAAGGAGAATCATATGATCAGATCAACACCTAAAGAAAATTACTTTGATATTAGCATATTAGAAGGCAAGAGGTGATGAAGACTAATGAACTAAGATGGCAGCAATAATGTGAGTGGAGAGGAAAGGCTGGATGGGAGAGATAGAGGGATATAAGTGGCAAGACTAGAAAACTGATTGAATGTTTGAGGTAGGAGAGAAAGAAGTTGAGGAAAAGGTCAAGACAATGAACCAAAAGATAGTGGTCTTTTGCTCAGAAACAAAGATTTGGAAAAGAGGAAGGTAATGAATTCGGTTTTAGACATGTTGAATTTAAGATGTCTCTAGCACATCCAATTTGAAATGTCCAATAGGCAACTGGTGATGCAATACTGAAGCTCAGGAGAGAAATGGGGCAAGAAATACAGATCTGAGAGTTTTCTGCCTAGAGTTGAGAGTAAAACTCATAAGAGCTGATGCAGTTGCTGAGAAATTGTATATAGGATCCCAGGATAAAATCTGACAGAAATTGTATGATGTATCACTGATGGTTGCAAAATAAAGTAGCTAGCAAGATATTACTTGGTGGCCAGAATTATATACTAGATACATCTATCTTTCATGAGATGACAGACAATAAGTCCTACTACTACAAGTATAGAACTCAAAATATTCAGGAAAACTTAACTGTAACTGTATCATTATAAGCTGAACCATTGCCCATCATCACTGGCACAATATTCATCCATAAGAACTTTAAAAGGATATTTTAATATATGTTGCCATACCAAACACTCACAATATCCCAGCTACAAGGAATGGAAATCTTTCTAAACAGAAACCTAGCAGAGGAATGTGGGAACAGGGTGAGATACCTATTATTCCCATTGTTCTGGCTGGAAAAGTTTACATCCTCCCACCTAATCAGTTATATAAAACAGTGATTTTATCAGTCTGTGGAATAGCCCACAGTTTATTAGATATAAAAGAATACTAACAGGCAAGTGATTTGTCCCAAAACCATTTCCATCTCAATCCTATCAAATAAGAGAAATGATAGCATAATAATATCAGAAAAGATGAAAATGAGATAAAAACATTAATAGCAATAAAGATGAGAATAAGACAATGATGAAGATTGCTGATATTTATATTATCATCATGGAGCTTTGGAGAGACAGCATGGTATCATGAATAAAAAGCTAACCTTGGTCAGACCTGAATTCAAATCTTGCCTCTGATGCATACTGGCAATGGGATGATGGGCAAGTCATTTAATCTATTAATTCCCCAGGCAAGTCTTTAAGACAGTAAATTGCAGAATAGGTACTGATATACTTTAGAAGAAAATATTTCTTTTTGGGAGGGGGGGG